>JANAVB010026599.1:891074-1233574 GCA_029216955.1 Iris pallida
TTCTATGGGTTAAACCAATTTCATTTTCCACCCTTTTAAAAAAATATGAAAAATAATATTTTTTTGGAAAATAATTTTATGGAAAACATAAGTTATCAAACGCTAAAATTGGTGTAAAATTTGTGATAGAAGTATTTTTTATGAAAAAATAGTCCAACCAAACACACCCTAGGGTATTTAGAACAATATAATATATACATACGTTAAAAATTTTAGGACTTTTTAGATTTTTAGGGTCATGTGGATCGGACTTGTATATTTTCAAAAGGCAGTCCGTAAGTTAGAACAACAACTACTACTTTGGTTGGATCTGTTGTTCCTATTATTCTATATTAATTCTATCAATTTTTATAATTATGGATTAAAAAAAAATATAAGAAGTGACATAATTGGTATAGAATAATCAGCCATACTATATCGGGTGAGGGGAGAGAGAGAGAGAAAAAAAAAAAAAAAAAGTTGCAATGGAGCAGCAGAGAGAGAGAGAGAGAGAGAGAAAGAAAGAAAGAAAGAAGAGGACGAAGAAGAGAGGGCGGTGGCTGTACTGCTGCACAAGCCATACGTCTTTTTCTTTTAGAATAATAATAGAAACGGCATACCTTGCACGCATCAGTTTTTGTCCGCACGCATGGGGAGAGAATGCAGCAAAACCGGTGGCAAGAAGCCAATGGATTTGCAGTGATGGGATGGTGACAGCAAGCCAATGGTTTTGAGTGCAGATGCCGACGACAACCCACAATTACGTCTCTGCCCTCACTTTTTTCTTTTCCTTTCCCTCCTTTATAAGCTCTGCAGTTCTACAGAGCAGTGCAGACCATACCAGAACCACCAAATGTTCAAGCTCTACAGCTCCTTCGACTCCCTCTCCGATCTCGATGCCGGATTCCTCGAGTCGAAGAGCAGCGGCAGCAGCAACGACGACCAACACTGTCATTTTTTGGACTCTTGCTCTCTGTGCAAGAAGTCCCTAGCCCAAGGCAGCGACGTGTACATGTACAGAGGGGATGTGCCTTTCTGCAGTGAGGAGTGCAGGGAGGAGCAGATGCAGATGGACGAGGCAAGCGAGAGGAAATTTAGATCGTCAATCAAACTGGCTAAAGAGAAGAGGCTGTCTAAGTCCAGGTCGTCCACTACCAACTCGGTCGATATGCATATTAGGGGCACTGTAATTGCGGCATAATGATTAAGAACGGAATCAAAAATTCGAGCTCGGATGAACTCCGATAGACTGGAGTGGACTACGTGCGGATTGATTCATATGGAAAAAAAAAAATAGGGATGACCTGTGCAAGATTATCCAGCTACTCATCTTTCTTTATTTTCTCCTTCATAATCACCCTGAGCTAGTTTCTCAACAATCGGAAAAAGAAAAAAAGAAAAAAACTGTGAGGTTTTCCGAGTGAATGTATATGAAATTAGGCAATTAATCACAACTATGGGAAATGCTCAAGAGTATTGCATGTCAAAACTCTGGAACAGATGAAATTTTCCATATTTAATTTGGAAAAGGTTGTTTTTTTTAGATGGCAGCGATACGTAAGAAATTTTGTGCATGCTGTATTGTATGTCTATTGGGTCTACTGTTTCCAACTCCCATCAAATAAATAGAAGGAATACTACGTTCCCGTGACGAAATCCATTTATCTTCTGTCATTCAACCATGATCTTGTACATTTTTTCGGTAACCCAATTTTTTTTCTTCTTTTTTGGGATATTAACATGTTCTCTAAACACCTAAAGTGGGTCTAAGATACAAGCAGAAAATAATTCCAATGGAGCCATCAAATAGCATAACTGCTATTTTGATGTCTCAAATTCCAAATTTATCTTTCTAATGGAGACATTAAATTTGGTTCCCAAACTTTCTGGATGTATTTTTGGTAACAGAAGAAAGAAAATTTGGGTCTCCAGCCTCTCTCCAACTGTCAGTATCTTAAATTCCAAATTTATGACTCCAATAGAAACACTAAATGGGATATCAAATTTGGTAAACACATACCTTTGCATTTTTAGGTCGGTGCTGCTACTTTGTTCTTCCTTTGGACGTGACCGAATTGGTCCGTGGCCACGTGATGGCTAGTCAAATATACTTTTTATTTCTTAGGTAGGTCTAAGCTAGCAACTGAGTGTCACATCGTTGTGGGCCAATCCGATCATCTCCGGAACGGACCAAATATGCTTTTTATTTCCAGGTACCTAAATAATCACGCATATATGATAACTGACATGATAACGGTAGTAATGCTCTCGTGATTTACAACCCATATGCTCTCTCCACAATTTATAGTAAAGGGACGTATTATATCAATCGACAACCAAAACTTAATTTATTATAAAAAATTATCTTCGACATAGATTCTCGTAGTTCTAACTAAACTCACGTTAATTTTAGGCTCGTTTGGTCCACGGATTTAAAAAAATCAGGAAAAAAAAGTTGTTCCTTTGCTTTGTTTGGTAGTCACAAACTTGAAAATCAATTTTCTGACAAAAGGAAAATTGGGAGGGAATATGGTTTCACTCATGACCCATAGGATTGATTTTTTCTCCTCATTTTTCAACATTTATTACAAAAATTACGACAAAATCAACCATGTGTTATTGCTTATTTTACCATTAACTCCTCGTATGTTGGGTCCCTTTGGATTTTCATAATGTCATTTTTATTTTAAAAGGTAAGAATATTATTGGAAATTGATGTATTTTTGCTTTCTTTTTCCGCACCAACCAAACACTGGAAAGGAATCAAATGGTTTTTTCTAAATGGTTTCCTTGTTTTACCAAACAACGGAAAGAAAATGCGATAGAAATTTTACTTTTTTATTCCCATGGAAAGTAGAAGGGAATCAATTTCCTTTCCATGAACCGAAGGAGGCCTTAATGTATCATCAATATTGATATCACTCCGAAGAAACATGTGTCACATCCTCAATTTATTTAAATGGTTACCATCAAAAGTCAAAAGACTAAAATAAATAGAAATTGAACCCTTAGAAAATTGAACTAAGGCTATATAAATACAGTAGGGAGAGAACACTACACCTCCATTGATTCGCAGAATCATCGGGTTGGAAAAAAAAAGTCATTACTTTTTTATGTTTGAATGTCAAAAAAAATTGAACAGAAAAGTAAAATAATTTCCAATGAAAAAAAATTAGGAGAAAAAATGGTTTTATCCATCAAAACAATCATTCATTTTTTTCACATTTAAGTATTCATTTTTTCTTTTAATTTTTTGACATTTCTAAACACCAAAAAAAATGATAGAAATAATAATTTTCCAAAGAAAATAAAACACAAAGGACTTTTTTTAGGTGTCAAAACAATGGAAAAAAATTAGGAGAAAAAATGGTTTTATCCATCAAAACAATCATTCACTTTTTCACATTTAAGTATTCACTTTTTCTTTTAATTTTTTGACATTTCTAACACCCAAAAAAATGATAGAAATAATAATTTTTCAAAGAAAATAAAACACAAATAATTTTTTTTAGGTGTCCTTTCTCCAAAACGAGTCGCAGTCCAATGCCACCCATCCAGCCATTCGGAAGAAGATTCGAACCCAAAATTTATACTTAGACAGCCTTTCACACTACTAGTAGGCAAGTGTCCTAAGGACCACAAAGGAATTGATTTTTTTTCCTTTCCTTTTCTTTCCTTTCCTTTCCGCTAACCAAACCAGGCCTACTTGTATATGAATTCACCGTGTCCTCAAGTGTACTTTTGGAATATTCGAATTAGACGTTGAAATTGAAACGTACCTCCTTAGCGCTCGTTGCTGTATCCAAATTTTATAATCCTATAATGATAAAAAGCTATTATTTTAATAATAATAATTATTATTATTATCATTATTATAGTAATTCAACTTCATCCTTCATAAAACTCTAATCCATCTCCGGCAACAATAGTCATAAATGGCTCAATAGCTCAAACAAATGTGCGAGATATATATATATATATATATATATATATATATATATATATATATATATATATATATATTTTTTTTTTTTTTTTTTTTTTGTGCGATATATATATATATATATATATATATATATATATATATATATATATATATATATATATATATATATAGAGGAATATAACGATTTTATATTACTATGAAAATTTGAACTATTGGATATCAAAATAATTTTTTTATCTATAAAAATTAATATTTGTAGGCAAACAAATATTACATCAAAAATTAGTGATACCATTATATTTGGTTTATATATAATCTAAATAATATTAGTATCAGCAATTTTAATTTTTTGCTGTAACATCTTTTTGTCTAAAAAAATATCAAAAATTAGTCATCAACTAGCTTTAACTTTATGCTACCTCTATTCTTTTACTAAAAATTGCACACGTGTGTGCAGCGGCAACTAGTTACACTATGTTTGGGAACATAGGAGGGGAGGGAGAGGAAAATTAACTTTACCTCTTCTTGTTTGGATGAACAAAAAGTAGGGGAAGGAAAAGTTTAAAAACAATTTTTTATTTGTTTATGGATATAGGTATAATTACTATTTCCTCCTTGGTATTCTCAAATGATGATTTAATATTAACTTTTTGAGGGGTAGTGGGGTAAATTCACTCAAATTCCTCTCATCTCTCTCCATTTTCCTCCCACATTTGGGAGGAAAATTTTTTGGTGGGACCCACCTACTTTTTCCTCTCAAATTTTTCTCCCCCATGTTCTCTCCCCCTTTTCAAACACCATCATTTAAAATTTTTCTCTCACTTTCCCCTCAACTTTTTCCTTCCTCCCATTTTCCACCCTTCCCAAACAGTACCTTAGTATATATTAGAGTAAAAGAAATAATAACTTATTTATTTAAATAAAGTTATCTTTTCAAATTTCCTTATATTTGACTTGTCCACACAAAAACTACAAACTGATCCTAAAATTGCCACTAGTCTTATAGTCTAATAAGATGCAAATTGGTTTGAATGCAAAAATTATATAACCCTAAGAGGGACGTTTAGTATGCGTAATACTATATAGAGAAAATTTATGAAATGTCCAAAAATTTAAAAAGTTTTATGAAAAACTCACCCCAAAAGAAACTTTTATCGCGTGCCCAGCATTATCTAAAATATATATAAAAGGGGACGGCATGACCTTTTTGCCCTTCTAATTTATTAAGAATATCCACAAACCCAGCAACTCTTCAGGAAAATGGTTCGATTCCAGAAGAGGGAGAATTACATACAAACCCACCAACTTATCAAAAAAATGTTTTGTTCGCTCCTTCTTCTTCCATACTCGGTTCGCTTTCGATTTTAGGTCATCTCCTCCAAAAATCTTAGAAAATTCCTACAAGAAAGCGCCAGCGAATGTCACGCCCCAGAACCAGAATACTGAAGAACGGGGACGTGCACAGCCAGCTACGTATAACGGAACGGCAACCATCCCGCTATACGGTCACGGCTGTCTAGCTATGTGAGGGTACGCTACAAACCATCAGTCTCTTAGGGTCAAATCAAGCTATTGTCTCAATCTCAACAAGTAATGATAGTAACAAGATATCAGACCACCAAATATACAATTGTAAGGCGTCCCAAATATTACATATCCAGATGATCATGAAGCTAGTCGTACAAAATGTAAGGACTAGCAAGAGTTAAGTCATACATGATCAACCTCGAGTTGCCAATCATGATTACAGCCCGTAGGCAGACAGAAAGTAAAGTGCATCGAGCTAACAAGTGCTCGTCGGCTAAACGCCTCAAAAGAATATCAGTTAACAATACAGTGGGAGAAACAAAAAGAGAAAAACCCACTCGTTGCCCGGGTTCCGTCTAGTGTTCACCATCGGGCTGGAAAGCAGGTAGATCCTTTGCTGCTGCTCCGGTATCTGGCCATACAAAACCAGCTGGGTCAGACCCCAGAAAGAGCAAGTGCCACAAAGGAGGCCACGAAATAAGAACAAGAGCCAGCAATCAGCACAATAATATAATTACATAATAAGAGATAGTAATTTAAGAAAAAGGCATGATAGTTAGATATAAAAGACAAATCTTGTACAGAATCGATAAAAGACAGAACATATGGAAAGGCATGACAGGATGATATACGATGAGATGACCATGGGACTATTCAGATAGCCAGGTTACAACCCGTAAACCAAACAAGGACCGGGGTTGTAACCCTTCGTCTGAACGGAACTTGGTTTCTCCCACCATTTATCGGCAAGATAAAATACGCGAATTCAAGGCTTGCAATTAAACATGATTAAGGTAAAGCACGAGTAATCATGTCATGTCATGACCTTGCACAGGATCAGGACAGGACAAGAGGGACTAGACTCCATCCAATCAATAACGGCCAAGCAAGTACTACGGCTTACTACTTTAACTAACTAGGGTTATCACAGACCTGATTACTAACAAGATGCAATGAGAATTCCAAGTCCGGTTACCTGTTTGTTACTACCTGAATGCTCCCAGCAAGAAAAGGAAAAGATAGCATGATATAGCAGACACACTGTAGTAAGATACATGTGTCCTAAGATACCACGCTCGACGGCGGGCTGGAAGTGCGCTCATCTCGACGGATAGCAACAAATCCCATGTATATATATATAGGGCCGGGACCAAAGGGGCAACAGGTAACTGGGAAATTCTCCATGAACTAATTGATCAATCTAGTCATTAACCTAGCCAGATTCAGTATGAATCCCTGACCATGGAAACCAGGGAGTCACGTCCTAGACATGATGCAAGACAATACGAGTGGATTGCATAAGCAAGCAGGAACACCCACGGTGTCAAGACAGGTCAAGCTAAGTTATCAAGTCATGTCAAGTCAGGAGTACGCCGCTACGGGCCACTATCAAGTTATCAAGATAATTCATGTCAGGGTACTTGTCAGGAGTGTGCCACGACGGGCCACTTATCAAGTCAGGTTGGTCATGTCAGGAGTGCACCATTACGGGTCACTGTCATGTTATGCTAGTTCCTTGTCATACCGTGCCATGTACAATAGTTATTCCAACATATTAAGTAAAATCAAGTTCATGACAAAAGGCGTAAGAATATAAAATGGACGTAAAATATCTAATAAAATATCAATATACAGGGCTATAGAAGAGCCAAGCTCAAGAAATAAACAAATTCATCATAGACAAGTGGGTTGTGCAAGAGGGTCAGGGATTGGGCTGCGCAGGGTATGCACTGCGCATGGAAGAGCTGCACAAGAGTTGCCTTGCGCAAGGGTTACCTTGCGCAAGGGTAGACTGCGCATGGGGTCAAAGGGCACAGGATTAAAGGGGCACAGGGGATGTACTGCACAATGGGTCATTGCGCATGGATCAAGGGTACAGGGGCTGCCTTGTGCATTGATTGGATTGCGCAAGGGAGGATTGCGCAAGGGTAGACTGCGCAGAGGTAGACTGCGCAGAGTATGGACTGCGCAAGATCAGGTTGCGCAGGAATGGATGGCGCAGGGTCAGATTGCGCATGAGATGGATTGCGCAGAAGTGGACTGCGCAGGAGCAGATTGCGCATGAGCAGACTGCGCAGAGTATGGACTGCGCAGGAATCTATGCGCAGTCGGGTTGAGCACAGTTCGCCAAGGGGCAAGCTGCGCGGTTGGCGCTGCGCTAAAGAGCACTGGCCGAGGGGGATGCGCAATCCAGCACTGCACTAAAGAGCGCAGGCTGCAGGCTGCTACTCCAGGCCGAGAAGAACACCAAGAACACCAAAAATACCAAAAATTCAAATTTTTATATCTTTGTCAAATCAAAGCCAAATCTAGATTTTCAAAGGTCTAACTTGAGTAAAATTGAATTCTCTTCCACATGGAAGCATCAAAACCCACAAAAATCCAACCAAAATAGATCAAAACTATGTAAATCCAAAAATAGTTAAAACCTAGATCTAGAACAATGGAAACTCCAAATCACAAAATGTCAAGTTCTAATGTTGATCTCCATGGCCTAATCTAGCTAATGGACAAATAAAAAGTGGTTCGCATGTGGTGGCAAGGTGCACTTGCCTAATGGGTTGGAGAGTTGTGTGGAGGAAGAAGAAGAAGAATTAATGGAGGAAAATAATGAGGAGAGAGAGTGTTAGGTAGGGATTTTAATGGGGGAGGATAAGTTGTGTTGAGGGTGGAGGTTAGCTAAGATGGTCCAATGCATAATAAACCAAACCAAACCAATTCCTTCTCCTATCCAAATAAAACCAAGCTCCATTAAATCAGAATTAATCCAGGAATGATAAACGATAATTAAACTACAATGCTAAGTATGAAATATACCACAACTTAACTGGTCAAGAAAAATGAAAAATACTGGTCAGAAATACGATCACGTATAAAATACGTATCACAAATTTTGGGGCACTACAGCGAATCTCCATTCGCAAGTTTCACACAATGTCGCAATCATCATCAATGGATGTAGACCGAGTTAGAGAAGACGGAGAACAAGTAGATGTTGGAAAACAAAAGAAACAAGGGGTGAAAGTTAAGAGGATTGCTCGTAAACCAAAAGCTACAAAAGAAAAACAAGTGCAAGAAGAAGTAGAAGAACAAGAACACGGAGAACAACAACAAGAAGTAGCAGGAGGAGAAGAAGAAGATCAAGAAGAAGGGAAAAAAAGGGTAAAACTTTCAGTCATGTTCATTCTCCGTTTATATTGACGCGGCAAATGAGAATAATCATTCTCCGTCTATAAAATACACGGACGATGCCCATTCTGTGTCATTTGAACTAGAAATGGCCATTCTCCGTGTTAAAATACACGGATAATGGCGTTCTTCCTTGTATTTTGACCTAGAAATGGTCATTCTCCGTGTATCTAACACGGAGAATGAATATTCTCCGTGTTAAAATACACGGAGAATGACATTATCCGTCTGTTAATACACACAGAGAATGACCATTCTTCGTTTTAAAATACACGGAGAATGGAATTTTCTGTGTATTTTGTCCTGAGAATGAGCATTATCCGTGTTTCTAACACGGAGAATGTTATTCTCCGTGTTAAAATACACGGCGAATGGCATTTTCTTGTATTTTGTCATGAGAATGAGCATTCTCCGGGTATCTAACACGGAGAATGTTATTCTCCGTGTTGAAATACACGGAGAATGACGTTCTCCCGTGTATTTTGACCTATAGATGGCCATTCTTCGTGTTTCTAACACGGAGAATGTTATTCTTCGTGTTTCTAACACGGAGAATGTTATTCTCCGTGTTAAAATACACGAAGAATGGTATTTTCCCTTGTATTTTGACCTAGAGATGGCCATTTTTCGTGTACCTAACAAGGGGTGGGCATTACATAAAAAATGTTATTCTCCGTGTTGAAATACACGAAGAATGGCATTCTCCCGTGTATTTTGTCCTGAGAATGAGCATTCTCCGTGTTTCTAACACAGAGAATGTTATTCTCCGTGTTTCTTACACGGAGAATGTTATTCTCCGTGTTAAAATACACGAAGAATGGCATTTTTCCTTGTATTTTGACCTAGAGATGGCCATTCTCCGTGTATCTAACACGGAAAATGACAATTCTCCGTTTTAAAATACACGGAGAATGAAATTTTCTATGTATTTTATCCTGAGAATGTCCATTCTCCGTGTTAAGATACACGGAGAATAACATTCTCCGTGTCAAAAATACACGAAGAATGGCATTTTTCCTTGTATTTTGACCTAGAGATGGCCATTCTCCGTGTATCTAACACGGAGAATGACCATTCTCCGTTTTAAATACACGGAGAATAGAATTTTCTGTGTATTTTGTCCTGAGAATGAGCATTCTCCGTGTTTCTAACACGGAGAATGTTATTCTCCGTGTTAAAATATACGGAGAATGGCATTTTCTTGTATTTTGTCCTGAGAATGAGCATTCTTCGTGTCAAAATACACGGAGAATGGCATTTTCTGTGTATTTTGTCCTGGAAATGAGCCATTCTCCGTGTTTCTAACACGGAGAATTTATTCTCCGTGTTAAAATGCACGGAGAATGGCATTTTCTGTGTATTTTGTACTCAGAATGAACATTCTCCGTGTTTCTAACACGGAGAATGTTATTCTCCGTGTTAAAATACACGGAGAATGACATCCTTGTATTTTGACCCGGAGAATGACATTCTCCTTGTATTTTGACCTAGAACTGGTTATTCTCCGTGTATTAACACGGAGAATGACCATTCTCCGTGTCAAAGTAAACGGAGAATGCTCATTCTCAGTGTTAAAATGCACGGAGAATGACATTTTCTGTGTATTTTGTCCTAGAAATGATCATTCTCCGTATAAAAGTATACGGAGAATGATATTCTCTGTGTATTTTTACACGGAGAATGATCATTCTTCTTATTATAATAAAGAAGAATGTTGACGTAAACCTAATTGTTGTTTTTTTAGGAAAAAAACTATCAGGAACAATGAAGAAAGACTTTTTCGTGCAACATTCACCCCAATACTCTCTCTTATGGATGAGGTGAAGGAAAAGTGTGGCTATTTGCCTGAAGCAGTTATTGAAACCTTGAAGAATGTTGGATTCTACAATTTCATAGATGTATTCTACAGATCCAAGGTAAAAAACGCAGAACTATCTAAAGTCACACAAGGTTTGAAGAACTTGATGGGGACTTACTTAGAAGAAGATGGCATTGGATATTTCCAGTTGAGCAGCAGTGTTAAGGTAGCACCAACTGCTGATGAGATGGCAACCATTTTTGGTCTGCCAATGAATGATGACAGGGAAGTTGATGAGAAGTATCTAAAGATCATCACTGAAAAACAGAAGAACCCCCCACCAGCAGACTCATTCAGCATGTGTACAGAACACTTCAAAAGACTGCTGACAAATTCCAAGGGGAAAAATGCAGAAGTATCAAATGCAGAAGTTAAGAAAAGGATCTTAGAGCTGTTGGGGGACAAAAATGCAAGTCCTGATGAGTTGGCCAGGTTAATAATATTCAACTTGTGCCAAACATCATTCTTCACCAGAATGGGTGGGTCGAACTTGCCGTATAAGTTCTTCGCTCTGGTGGAGAGCATAGATGTTATAAAAAGCATCTGTTGGCCACGGATTATTTTGGGGTACGTAATGGACAGCATAAAGAGGGCTGTTATAAAAGCTGAAGATGGGGACATTGAGATATCGTACAAGAAGATTGAAGGTTGTACGATATATTTCTTGTATTGGTTTGCAAAGCACAGTCAACTGTTGGAAAGGAAGTGCAAGCCAATAAGCACATACCCGAGATTCTACACATGGGATGGGAATAGAATCTCTATATTCCTCAAAAATGAATATCAAGGGGCTCAAACGAATTCTGAATTGATATTCAAAGATTTTGTTACATTGACTGTTGAAGAAGTAGAAGATCCAGCAGAGCAGCATAGTATAGAAGGTGGAGATAATGCTGTTGATGAAGAAGAACCACAAGCTGAAGCCCAAGCACCAGCAACAAACATAGCTGAGAATGAAGATATGTTGCGTGTCTTGGAGGAGAAATCTCAGCTTATCGCTGAGAATGAGCAACTCCAAGAAAGAGCCCAAAAACTAGAGGCAGATGTAGCCCAACAACGTGCTGTGGATCTCGTTACTGATGGCTTGGAAAGGAGTTAGACTCTATAAGGAACGAGAAATCGCTCCTTATTGCTGATAATGAGAAACTCCGTAGAAGAGTTGAAGAACTGGAGGCAAAGGGGTCGGAACAGGAACTAGACTCCCTTAGAAAGCAGAAATCTGAGCTTACTGCTGATAATGAAAAGCTTCGTCAACGTGTTGAGGAGCTACTTCTAAAAGGTAAAATATTCTATTTTTTCAAAATTTTAATTTGTAATTATGTGTATCTAACACAGAGAATGTCATTCTCCGTGTCAAAGTACACGGAGAATGACGTTTTCTGTATGTTTTGACTTAGAAATGATCATTCTCCGTGTTTCTAACACGGATAATGTTATTCTCCGTGTTAAAATACTAGCGGAGAATGTCATTATCTGTGTTAATACACACTTAGAATGAGCATTCTCCGTGTTAAAATATACGGAGAATGACATTCTCCGCTAGTATTTTAACACGGAGAATGACGCTCTGTATTTTGACCTAGAAATGGCCATTCTCCGTGTGTTTTTTGACACGGAGAATAACATTCTCCGTTTATAAATATACAGAGAATAACATTCTCCGTGTCAAAAATACACGGAGAATGTCATTATCCGTGTTAAACTAAACGGAGAATGTCACTACTTATATTTTGACCTTGAAAAGACATTCTCCGTTTAGTTTAACACGGAGAATGACATTCTCCGTGTATTTTTGACACGGAGAATGTTATTCTCCGTATATCTTAACACGGAGAATAGTCATTCTCCGTTTATGTTATAGGAGAATGCCCATTCTCCTTGTAAGTCTAACAGAGAATGATCATTCTCCGTTGAGCTTAACACGGAGAATGACATTCTCCTTGTATTTTGACCTAGAAATGACATTCTCCGTGTATTTTTGACACGGAGAATATTATTTTCCGTGTATCTTAACACGAAGAATGGATATTCTCCGGATTAAAGTAAACGGATAATAATATTTTTCATTGTTTTTAAAAAGAAGATTATATAATATTGACATCATACCTCTTGTTGTTGTTTGTTTTTATATCAGTGAAAGAAACAGACAATCTCAGAAAGGAGAATAAAAAGCTCAATAGTGATAACAACAAACTTCTCGAGGAAGTTGCATCACTGAATGACGAAATCAAAGAGAAGAATGATACAATTGTTAACCTTAAAGCAATGGCCAAAGCATTGCAGCTTGGGGATGAGACTAAAGCAGTTCCTCAAAAACATTACACAAGAGCAAGAGAACCAGGAGGGATTAAAAAACAATCAAATGCTCCAGCGGATGATGATTTTACAACACTAGAAAAGAAGAAAACAGCTGATGCTACAAGTAAGAATGTAGCTGCTGGTCGGAAAAGAAAAGCTCCGTCCAGTACCAATAAGAAAGTAATTTCTGGTGAGAAAAGAAAAGCTCCTTCCAGTCCCGAGAAAGTAGACGATAAAAAAAGAAGATGTCAGAAAATGAAGAACTTGAAGAAGATTCTCCTGAAACAGCCAAGCTAGTGAAAGAGGAAAAAATGCTGATGCAATATCAAAAACTCAGGCTTTGGAACCAAGCAGACGATCAGCTGAAGCGTCTATACAGGAGCATCGTATACCCAAGAAGGATGACTCCAACGTAAGTATTCTAAACTTGAACCAAATTCTGTACAATTCACAACGGAGAATTATCATTCTTGTTTATTCTCCGTGTATTTTAACACGGAGAATTGTCATTCTCCGTGTATCTAAAACGGAGAATATTATTCTCCGTGTTAAAATACACGGAGAATGGCATTTTCCCTTGTATTTTGACCTAGAGATGGCTATTCTCCGTGTATCTAACACGGAGAATGACCATTCTTCGTGTTAAAATACACGGAGAATGGCATTTTCTTGTATTTTGTTCTGAGAATGAGCATTTTCCGTGTTTCTTACACGGAAAATGTTATTCTCCGTGTTAAATACACGGAGAATGACATTCTTCTTGTATTTTGACCTAGAACTGGTCATTCTCCGTGTATTAACACGGAGAATGTCCATTCTCCGTATCAAAGTAAACGGAGAATGATCATACTCCGTGTAAAAATACACGGAGAATGACATTTTCTGTGTATTTTGTCCTAGAAATGATCATTCTCCGTGTAAAAATACACGGAGAATAGTCATTCTCCGTGTTATAATACACGGAGAATAGTCATTCTCCGTCCAATTCATAACGGAGAATGATCATTCTCTCTGTTGGAGTTACTTTTTTTTTACAATTATATTATTAACCTATATTATTAACATAATCGAAACTAAATTTATGTGCAGTGTAAATGTATACCAATACTTTCCAACTGCTCCAGCGGATTGTAAAATAAGAAGAAGGAACAATGATGTTACCTTGCTCTTTAATGCTAAAGAAATACAAGACATATTAAATATGGATGAAATAGAGGCCAATGTTATAAACTTCACAATAAAGATTATGAACGAAGTACAAGCCGAAGAAGATGTACCGTTCAGTCAAGCTCGCAGAGTGCACAATGTAATTGGTTTGCAATCATGATGCCCCATGCATTGGTAAGAATCAAAACTGAAAAATAAATATTGATGTGTACACCTACTAATATTGTTGTAAAAAACTAACTCATGATTTGTTTTTTGTTTTTTGTTTTTTTTTTCTGCAAAACAGCGTACCGCTAAGTTTGCCGATGAACAAAACCCAACATCTGGAGCATTGTACAATTTCAAAGCAGAAATAGAAGATTTTATCATGGAGTTGGAGGATGACATCGAATGGTTATTCGTGCCACTCTTCCGTGAAGAGAATAAACACTATACACTGCTGGCATTCAACTTCAGCTCCTATGTTTGGACACACTACAACTCATTGAGAAAAAATACGGGCGCTAAGGGAATCGAGGATGCAAATTACATGAAGAATAAAATCGAGCCAATTGTAATAAAAAAGATTGCATTGATGAGGGACAAAAGTCCAGCAATTCAGGAATATGAAACAACAGAGCTCAAGGTTTGTAAAGATTGCCCACAGCAACTATCACCCAGCTGCCTGCTGTATGTTGCGTATTATATTGAAAACTTGTCGAAAGCTATATTTGATTTACAAAAGAAAACAAACAAAGCAGTTCACGATATTATTGTACAGAGCAGGCTAACTTTGGCTAAGCTTTTGCTTATGGGTGACTGTGCAATTCCTTTTGTATCATAAAATAAAATGACAATGTAAATTGGCTAAGAAATTCCTTATATATATTCTGTCTATCAGGTTTCTTTTGTAATGTATTTGTTGTCCTTTGTAATGAAACTCAGTTTTTCGACTAATTTACTTTGTTCTATATATGTAAATCTGTTTTGTTAAAGTTCTGTTGTTTGATTCTGTGTTAAAATACACGGAGAATGATATTTTCTTTGTATTTTGACCTAGAAATGTCATTATTCGTATATTTTAACACGGAGAATGATATTCTCCGTGTATTTTGACACGGAGAATATACACGGCTAAGAAATGGTCATTATCCGTATTAATACACACGGATAATGTCATTCTCCGTGTTAAAATATACGGAGAATGACATTTTCTGTTTATTTTGACCTAGAAATATCATTCTCCGTGTATCTAACACAGACAATGATCATTCTTCGTGTAATTTAACACGGAGAATGACCATTCTCCGTGTTAAAATATACGGAGAATGACATTCTCTTTGTACTTTGACCTAGAAATGGTCATTCTCCGTGTATTTTAAAACGGAGAATGTCATTCTTCGTGTATTTTGACACGGAGAATGACATTCTTCGTCTAAAAATACACGGAGAATGACATTCTTCGTGTTAAAATACACGAAGAATGATATTTTCTTTGACCTAGAAATGGTCATTCTACGTGTTTCTAATACGGAGAAAGTCATTCTCCGTCTAAAAATACACGGAGAATTACATTCTCCGTCTAAACTACACGGAGAATGACATTCTCCGTGTTAAAATACACGGAGAATGTCATTTTCTGTGTACCTAGAAATGACCATTCTCCGTGTTAGCATAGTGTGCAGTAAACTGATTCTTCATGTGGGCGCATAGGCCATTGTGGGCGCATACAACGCAATGGGCGAATGGACGCATACAACAAGTGATCGCATAGGAAGTGGCCCGTGCATATAAATAGGTCCTGGAGGAGAGAGAAATTTTATTATTCCATTCTCTTTTAGTTTTTCAGAAAACTCTTCGTCTTTTTTCTTTAATAACAATGTCTCCAAAGGTCGCCAAGAGATCCGCGAAGGGCAAGGGGGCTGCGCCGAGTGACTCTCCTCCTGCGGCAGTGTCCTCGGCAGTGGTGAAGGAGGAGATGCTGCCTTCTCTCATCAAACAAGGGTCAAGGTTCGTTAAGGAGGATGTGATACAAAAAATTGAAGTAAAAGAAGAATTGGTGATGATCGGGGAATGAATTACTTCCAAGATTGAGCTGCTGTGAAGGAGGAGCCCAAGTCTGAGGGTAGTAGCACTGGGAGTTCTGACCATCCAGCCCCAGCCGACGACCTTGATCAATTACATCCTACATATGCAAAATGGTTGAGGGAATGGTATATCCCTCGACACAGATAGGGTCCGCGGGTTTCCATAAATTTCCGTATTTTGTCTTGGTATTTCTATCTGTCTTCAGGTTTATGTTTCACTCCTTTTGGACATCAAATGTAATCCTCTACTTCTTGCCCTGATGAAGATATGAAAAACCTTTTGTTTTGCTCATGAGATGTAGTCCTGTGAATGTAACTGAAGCGGAATGTCATTCTCCGTGTTAAAATTCACGGAGAATGGTCATTCTCCGTGTTAAAACACACGGAGAATGACCATTCTCCGTGTTAAAATACACGGAAAATGACATTATCTTTGTATTTTGACATAGAAATAAGCATTCTCCGTGTTTCTAACACGGAGAATGTCATTCTCCGTGTTAAATTACACGAAGAATGTCATTCTCTCCGTGTTAAAATACACGAAGAATGACATTCTCCTTGTATTTTGACCTATAAATAACCATTCTTCGTGTATCTAACACGGAGAATGTCATTCTCCGTGTCAAATTAAACGGAGAATATCATTCTCCGTGCTTCTAACACGGAGAATGTCATTCTCCGTGTTAAATTACACGGAGAATGGTCATTCTCCGTGTTAATACACACGAAGAATAACATTCTCCTTGTATTTTGACCTATAAATAACCATTATCCGTGTATCTCATACGGAGAATGATCATTCTCCGTGTTAGATACACGGAGAATGGTCATTCAATGCATTATAAAATCAGAGAGTATAACGGATAATAAGTTCTTATGCTGTTAGTATATATGTGAAACATTAGATATGCAGAGTTCAAACTATTACCATTGATATCAAAAAATGTAACATATGTATTCAAAAAACAATTATATAAAAGAAGAAATATATGTGTATGTATTAACGAGGGGGCGCTGCCCCATCGACCACCGTAGCAGCACGTGGAGGCAGAGGACAAGTGGTGCGATTGTGATTGCATAATTCAAAACAATTCTGTCACCTTATCTTTCTCTTCTCTTTTCCCTTGTTCTCATATTTGCTCTTATAACGGTCCGCCTTTGGACGTCCAGGACCACGTTTCGGAACAGGGGGTAGAAAAACATCATTGGGATTATTTTTAAACTGTTTTTCAGAATCTGGAACTGGATGAATAGTACATGAATATAACTTCTGGTAATAATCTGATGTCCAATACAGCTCCACAAAGTCGTAAACAGATTTATCTGAACCAACTCTGATGCATTGTATTGCATGGCTGTATGGGAATCCATATACCTTCCATCTACGACAACTACAATGACAATTAAGAAGATTCACCATGTGGGAGGAAGTATCTGCGATCACCTCAAATTCGAAATCACCGGACCGATATACCCTATAACATATGCCTTCATCTGTAAGCTGCTTCAGCATATCCTCAGCGTATGGAGTCAATTTGCTATTCAAACCAATTGCATCCTTATGGCGATCCGAAATCATCTTCACACGGATGACATTTACAAGTGCTGAAATAGGCATTTTCTTATCAGCCTTTATCCATGCATTGAATGACTCTGCACAACTAGAAGCAACCTCACCGTATCTACATCCCGGGAAGAATGCATTTGACCAGTGTTCAGGTTTTTGTTTATTCATCCAATTCACAACATGACCACAATTCAGATCATAAATCTTCTTGATTGCTTGTCTATACCCACCTTTATACAGAAAAATAATAATTAATAAAGAATTAGGTCAATTCACAAAATTATGAAAAAATAAGTGCATTCTCCGTGTTTAAAACAAGGATAATAGTCATTCTCCGTTCAAAGCTACTAACGGAGAATGATATTCTCCGTTTAATACAAGACGGATAATGATCATTCTCCGTGTGATGGAAACGGATAATGAACATTATCCGTACTATGCAATAAGGATAATAATCATTATCCGTTTAAAGCTAACGGAGAATGATATTCTCCGTTCAATGCAAGACGGATAATGACCATTCTCCGTGTGATGGAAACGGAGAATGAACATTATCCATACTATGCAAGACGGATAATACCATTCTCCGTTCTTTGCAGGACGGAGAATGGTCGTTCTCTGTTTGATAAAAACGGAGAATGAACATTATCCGTACTATGCAAGACGGATAATACCATTCTCCATTCAAAGCTAACGGAAAATGATATTCTCCGTTCTATGTAGGACGGAGAATGGTCATTCTCCGTGTGATGGAAACGGAGAATTACTATTCTTCGTCTTACTGACACGGATAATGGTCATTCTCCTTGTTAAATTAATGATAAATGTATAGAAAATATGCATATATCTGTCTCATTAACACACCTGGAGTTAGAGCATATACTGCTTGCCTCCAAGCTTCAAGTACATGCGGATACACTCTTTCATTTCCTTTCTCTTTTATCAGTATGTTATTCTTCATGTGATAATAGCAATAGCTATGGTAATCATTAGGAAACACTTTAGGGACTTCAGAAACTAGACCAGTGCCTTGATCCGAAAGAAAAACAATACGCCTACTACATCCAACAACATTCTTTAGATTTCTAAGGAACCATTCCCAATTGTCACCATCTTCGCCTGAGACTATACCGTATGCAATAGGGTAGAACTGTTGGTTACCATTCTTTGCTGTAGCAGACATCAAACATCCTCTAAACCTCCCTGTAAGGAAAGTAGCATCCAAATATAGCATTGGGCAACAATATTGAAAGCCTTCTACGCAAACCCCATATGAAAGAAAAAGCCGCTCAAACCTCATTGATGAATCATCTTTCTGGAAGTCGATAACGGAACCATTATTGGTTTCCTTTACCTTGTTGACATACCAACACAAGTCACTGTAAGATCTAACATCATCTCCGTACATTTCTGGTGCACCAGCCTAATTCCGTGGTATGCCTGTCCATATGTAACAGATAAACCGTAGTCGACCTTGAAATCATCGACAACAGATTTTGCGAACTTTTTAGGATGTATCCGAACAATGTCACTAACCAAACTTTTCACAAACTTTGCTGGAACAACCAGATTACCTTTATCCATATAGCCAGCTCCACAATTATGTTCTCCCATATACCTCTTCACCTCAAAAATTTGATTATCTTTCGAAATAGATATAGCATGGAAGCTCCACAAACAAGCATGTGTCTTATAATTCTTGCAGCAAACAGTATACCTCTCCGGCTCAGATTTCAAAATGTGGAATGGATGACGAGATTCAAAACATACCTTTCTAACAGCATTCCTAACTTCTTCAACATCATTTAGAAAAATCTGACCAACACCAGTAATTGATCCAGGCCACATATCCGATTTCGTCTTCTTCACTGTCTCAGTTGAGCCCTCATAAAATTGTACTACTCGTTTGTCCTTTACAGTAGGAGAACATCTACTCAAAGAACTAGAGGAGGAAGACGAAGGTCCCATGTGAAAGCTTTGACAAGGAAAAGATGTTGATGAAGAACATGGAGAGTATATTTGCTCCACAAATAGATCAAAACTCACATCATGAGTACCGTTAAAACCACCAACCAATGAGCGAAGCCAAAAATCACTTTCAACATACAGTTCAGTCCCATCAGAGTGCAAAAACCTGAAACGGAAGGAAAGTGGATCCAAAGAAGTCCATCGATCGTACACTTTAATCTTTAAAAAATCCACGGTACTTTCATGTGTGACACGGCAGGAAACTATGTCTCCCTTGAAACAAATGTTAACTAAACAACTTGATTCCATACCTTCCCCCCTGATAACATAAAAACATAAGAGGTCACAAATAGAACAATAAAATTGTCATCTAATAATGATTATTCTCCGTCTAAAAATAACGGAGAATAAAAATTCTCCGTTCGGAACTAACTTATAATGATCATTCTCCGTTTAAAATTTAAACGGAGAATGATATTCTCCGTCTAAAACATACGGAGAATAGACATTCTCCGTCTAAATATAACGGAGAATAATTATTATCTGTCTGTAACTTATGGATAATGCTCATTATCCGTACAATGATCATTCTCCATCTAAATATAACGGAGAATAAATATTCTCCATTCGGAACTAACTTAGAATGATCATGCTCCGTTTAAAGTAAAACGGAGAATGATATTCTCCGTCTAAAACACACGGAGAATAGACATTCTCCGTCTAAATATAACGGAGAATAATTATTATCTGTCTGTAACTTATGGATAATGCTCATTATCCGTATAAAAACATACGGAGAATGTTATTCGCACAAAATAACAAGATTAAATATCTCTCTAACATTTTCTAAGTTAATAATCTGCATAACAAATTCAAATTCAGCATAAATTTCGAGATATACGAAGCTGATGGATGAATTTCTACAGATCTGAACTCTCACCTTGTTTTAAGATCTATAAAAAGAAAAGAAGAAGATCTTCTCTCCACAATTGACCTAATCGCCGGAAACCACGAAGATGATGATGATGATGATGATGATGAAGGATGATCGACGTTCAACTCACGAAAACCACAATGAACTACGAACGATTTTGCGATCTCTGATAAAGATGATATCAATGGATTTCAAATTTCTCGTGAAGAAGAAGAATACGAATTTTCCAATCCAAATCTGAGATTGCGAATTCAAAATTATATATAGATGTCCAAATTTACGCGAAGGGGTATTTTTGGAACTATGATAATGGCAAATTTTGTAAATACAGAACATCTATAGAGAATCTTAAAATATTTAACGTGAAAATACTTAATTCTGGGTATTTCATAAAAATAATCCAGCGGGTGGGCATTACATAAAAGCCCATCCCGAAATTAGGTTTCTCACCAATTTCCAGTACTATATGTAAGCCCCTGATTTTCAAATTTTTTTAAACTAGTGTTAATTAATTATTAATGTCATTTTTAGCCTTAAAATATTTATTATGATTTTTAGGAATTTTTCTAGAATTTTTAAATAAAATTTAAATGAGTTTTAAATGTTAAAATATCAATTTGCAATTTTCTAAAATATTTTAATTAACTTTTGCAATTAATTAGATTGTTTTAATATCATTCTGTAATTTTTAGAATTGTTTTTATGTCCGTATGCAATTTATTTAATTGTTGTGATAGTATTTTGTAATTAATGAATTGTTTTTAATGGTGGAATGCAAATTTATATTTGCATTTAGTGACTTAGGGACCTAAACCTAAATTCCTAAACTCTAGGGTTTATTTGCAAAACCGCAGATACCCCCCCCCCCCCCACGATCGGTCGGCCACCTGGCCCGACGACTCGCCGCCTTTCCCGGCCGACCAACCGCCTTGACGACCAATAAAACCCCCCTTCGACTCCCCAGACCGAGCCCTAACCCACCACGACCACCACGAACACCCCCGACCACCCTAGACGTTCGTCTCCGGCGAAAACCCTAGCCGAAGCCCTAGCTCCGGCGAGCTTCCCCGTCCAGCCTCCACGGTCGACTTCGACAGCCGCGACCACCACCATTCGACGCGCCCGGCCAAGGCGAACGCGTCGCCACCCGAGCGCCACCGCCCCGACGCCTACTCCGCCGGCCAGCACTCTCAAACCCCCCTGACTAGCCGGACACGTACGTGTCAGTTGTGTTTGTGTCTATTTGTGTCTCGATTTAGCGTGGGTGACTCGCCAGGACACGGGCAGTCTTTGGGTAAGCTTGGACACGGCCGAATCATTTCGTGCGTGTCGTGCTGAGTATGGATACAAGACTCTGTGTCCCAAACTGTCAGGACACAGAGCGATATTTCGTGTTACTGTTTTTAACAACTAAAACCTAAATAAAATAAACCCAACCTTATTCCTAACAAATGGGCCAACTGGCCCACTGGCCAGCGCGCAGTAACTCAAACCCCTCCCGGCTCTGCTAGCCCGAGTTCGAGCCCCCTCCTTTCTGTCTTCTTTTCTTTTCTGTTTCTTTTTCTTTTTCTTTTTTCTTTTTCAGTTTTATATATATATTTATATATATATATATATATATATATATATATATATATATATATATATATATATATATATATATATATATATTAGTATATATATATATATGTGTATATACTACTTTTGACAGTATTTTATATATATATATGTATATATTTTATAGTTAGTAAATTTTATATAAATATGTTTGTATTTATATATATATTCATATATGTATGTATTATGTATATATGTATATATTTTTCATGTATATATATATATTAATATATATATACACTTTATTGTTAAGTATTTTCCTATATATGTATATATATTTATACATATATATATATATATATACCTTATAAATTAAGTATTTTTCCCTTACATATATATATATGTACTTTTAAAACATTTGTATGCATATTTTCACTATGCATAACTTTACCTTATTAAAATATTAATATTTATTTTGCACTATTACCAAATTGTATTTTAGTGTATTTAAATTACTGCAACCATTTGGTGTCCAAGCCTAGCATGGGTATTTGGGCTCAAATGTGTTTTCACACATTCAAGACCTGTACAAGTCATATTGGACTTGATTCATGGCCTTGGGTCCTGTATTTGAACTTTGGTTCAAATTATATACATGGACAAAATACGCAGATAATTAATTATTGTGTGCAATGTTGTTTTTGATTTTCTAAAAATACTCAAAGTATTGCTAAAATTATGGAAAAATAGTTTTTAGATACTATGTTAAGTTGGCTAATTTAGTATAATTTTTGTAGTATTTAATTTACTGTTTTGCCACTAGTTTGGCATATGAAATCAAAACTTATTTTCTGTATACTTAGGAAAACTGATTTTTATAAAATATTTGTACTGGTTAATAAATTCCAGAAAAATTATAATAAATTTCTATGATTAACAAGGATCACCTTGGTACTTTACTTTAAGAAAAACTAGGCTTTTTGTCTACTTCAAAAATTGTTAGAACACAATGATCTTTTGATTTATTTATTGATTAATTACGACTTAAAGCTTTTTGTGTTATTTGGAGTTTTAGTCGTGTTGAACCCCATCCCTCACTAGTGTAAAGACCCTAGAAAGTTAGTTAACATAGTGTGTCACCCCACTTTGGTCTCCTATGCCAAGGCATCATTTTGGCTAGGTGCCCAATCACAAGTCGTGTTTCACCATTAGTGTCCTAGTATCTTAGCTTAGTATAAAACTAAGTTGTTGTATTTACTTCTACAGTGACGAGCTACCAGACATCCATAGCATTGTTATCGCAGCTTGTTTTGTTTTGCTTTGCTAGAGGCAAGTACTTTCTACGAACTTTACATATTGTCACATAAAATGAACTGCAAACCCCACCATGTTAAATGCTGATCCTTGGGGTAGCAAGTTAGATCTCTACATGTTGTACTTTCAGTTACCACCATGCTTAGAACAGTCTTGATGTATCTCTCACATGATTAGAATATGGGTTATGGGGAAACTGATAGTAGAGTACGTGATCATACCCCCTCTTCAGTACCGAGTAAAGTTACATTTTATATGATACTGCGCCGTAGGCCTTACTCTCCAAGCTGTATTTGTACGTGTGTACATATATCGCCTTTACACTTGTACGTATGTACATTTTATTTACATTGTGCCTCAGTACATTGTACACCTATTGACCGATCACGTACCTGCTACAGTTTTAAACATTACATATACATCTGTCTCTATGACATATGTGTCCTTGCCATGATAGACTGTGTGATGCCATGCTTTCCAGTTATTCCTCTCATGTTCATTTCCATGTTTCATATGCTAGTTTGCTAGATTTAGTACTTGCTCCCGTCCTGACAGGATAACGTTGTAGGTATACTTACTGAGGAGGAGTTGCTCTGTGATTCGTATTATGGAGTCACTGCCGAGGACCCGGTTTTGCCATACGAGGATGTTCCTGCGGGGAGACTCGTCTAGATTGCTTAGCTGCTTGGGATACTTAGTGTAGACATGTATTAGACTATATCATTTTGTAACTGGACATGTATCCAGTTTTACATTTCAGTTTACTTGTACTTGGATATTTTATTATATACGACGACTTTTGTGTTTGGAGCATTTATGATTCTTCTTCACTTATAGAACTGTTAGCACATTTCGTCTTATCTTGTTATCTCTAGAACAGCTTACTGCGCTTTATCTTAAGCGTAGGCTGGACATGGCTCGGCCCGGCCCAACAATTTGGGTAACGGGTCGTGACATGTTTTTTTGGCGGCCCATGCAGGTCCTGACTAAACTGTTTGGTTACGTTATTGTACCAAGCATGCCTGCAATTAGGAACTTAAGGTAATTAGACAACATTAGGAAAGACGCTTAGAACACTTAGAGGAATGCTAGGATTGCAACATAGGAAATACATTACATGTTTGCTATTATAATTAGATTTTCTTGCATATGATTGCTTGCTTTAAATAAGTCCTTATAAGTCTTTTTATGTGTAATTTAGATGGTGCTTACTCGTTCGTCCCAGTATGTTACCCCCGAGAATGGGGCCCTCCATATCCAGTCAGCTGACCGGTTGACTGATACACCTCTACCTACCACATTCCCCCACTCCACAGATCCACAGACCCAGATACCACCTTCCACATCCCAGTCCCAGCAGGCCCCGATACTTCTACTACCACCTGTCACTATACCCACCCAGGCTTCCGTCACACTCGACGGGAACCAGCTGCTCACACTGATCCAGGGGTTCCTAACAACCCATCAGGAGCAGACTACCCTACTCCGCCAGAGCATGGAGCGTTCTGAGGGACGTCCCGTGGTCCCACCACCTGTAGAGCCACGGCAGAGAGCGGGGACGGTCAAGGACTTCATGGGTCTGAATCCCAAGGAGTTCTCAGGGACTGAGGGCATAGTAGTAGCTGATGACTGGCTAGATTCTGTAGAGAGGAAGCTTCTGGGAGTTAGGATGTCGGATGACCTTCAGGTCGAGGCAGCAGGATTTCTGCTGATAGACTTAGCAGGAGTCTGGTTCAGGAATGAGCCGTTGTTCGCGAGAGGTAGAGCCACCTGGGACCAGTTCAAGACCCAGTTCAAGAAGAAATTCTTCTCGACCACTACTAGAGTAGCCATGGGGCTACGATTCCAGAACATCCAGCAGGGGAACCGTTCTGTTGATGACTATGCGGGAGAGTTTAGTCGCCTGAGCCGTTTTGCTCCTAGTCTGGTTGCTGATCCAGAGGAGATGACCCGTAGGTTTTGCCATGGTCTAGTTCCAGACATTGGCATTCTTATAGTGGCAAACGGTACGACTGACTACTACCAGAGCCTAGAGTTGGCCCGGAGCATTGAGGAGCGTCTTCTGTCTAGCAAGAGGCCGGCTTCTGTACACCATGAGGGACCGTCTAAGCGTCAGGCTTTCCAGCAGAGAGCGCCGACGCCACCCCCGCAGACTTACCATCCCCCTACACCGCATCGTCAGACCCCGCCAGTTCGAGCCCCGGGACCCAGACAGCAGCAGCAGAAGGGAGCTATATGTTCTTTCTGCGGAAGACCAGGGCATGAATTCGTCGTCTGCAGGAAGAGGTTAGGGCAGTGTTTAGCTTGTGGGTCTGCCATCCATCAGATTCGGGACTGCCCAGTAGCCAAGGGACCCCAGGGGAAGACTTATAGCCTAGTCCTTGAGCCGGAGCCGGAACAGGTTTCGGGAGGTTAGTTTTGATCGTAGCCTTAGTCATTTTGTTGCATTGCTTGCTATGCTAGAATATTGTAGGGTCTTCAATCCTTGTGAATTTCGAGGACGAAATTTTTCAAGGAGGGAAGACTTGTAAGCCCCTGATTTTCAAATTTTTTTTAAACTAGTGTTAATTAATTATTAATGTCATTTTTAGCCTTAAAATATTTATTATGGTTTTTAGGAATTTTTCTAGAATTTTTAAATAAAATTTAAATGAGTTTTAAATGTTAAAATATCAATTTGCAATTTTCTAAAATATTTTAATTAACTTTTGCAATTAATTAGATTGTTTTAATATCATTCTGTAATTTTTAGAATTGTTTTTATGTCAGTATGCAATTTATTTAATTGTTGTGATAGTATTTTGTAATTAATGAATTGTTTTTAATGGTGGAATGCAAATTTATATTTGCATTTAGTGACTTAGGGACCTAAACCTAAATTCCTAAACTCTAGGGTTTATTTGCAAAACCGCAGACACCCCCCCACGATCGGTCGGCCACCTGGCCCGACGACCCGCCGCCTTTCCCGGCCGACCAACCGCCTTGACGACCTATAAAACCCCCCTTCGACTCCCCAGACCGAGCCCTAACCCACCACGACCACCACGAACACCCCCGACCACCCTAGACGTTCGTCTCCGGCGAAAACCCTAGCCGAAGCCCTAGCTCCGGCGAGCTTCCCCGTCCAGCCTCCACGGTCGACTTCGACAGCCGCGACCACCACCATTCGACGCGCCCGGCCAAGGCGAACGCGTCGCCACCCGAGCGCCACCGCCCCGACGCCTACTCCGCCGGCCAGCACTCTCAAACCCCCCTGACTAGCCGGACACGTACGTGTCAGTTGTGTTCGTGTCTATTTGTGTCTCGATTTAGCGTGGGTGACTCGCCAGGACACGGGCAGTCTTTGGGTAAGCTTGGACACGGCCGAATCATTTCGTGCGTGTCGTGCTGAGTATGGATACAAGACTCTGTGTCCCAAACTGTCAGGACACAGAGCGATATTTCTTGTTACTGTTTTTAACAACTAAAACCTAAATAAAATAAACCCAACCTTATTCCTAACAAACGGGCCAACTGGTCCACTGGCCAGCGCGCAGTAACTCAAACCCCCCCCCGGCTCTGCTAGCCCGAGTTCGAGCCCCCTCCTTTCTGTCTTCTTTTCTTTTCTGTTTCTTTTTCTTTTTCTTTTTTCTTTTTCAGTTTTATATATATATTTATATATATATGTATATATATATATATATATATATATATATATATATTAGTATATATATATATGTGTATATACTGCTTTTGACAGTATTTTATATATATATGTATATATTTTATAGTTAGTAAATTTTATATAAATATGTTTGTATTTATATATATATATTCATATATGTATGTATTATGTATATATGTATATATTTTTCATGTATATATATATTAATATATATATACACTTTATTGTTAAGTATTTTCCTATATATGTATATATATTTATACATATATATATACCTTATAAATTAAGTATTTTCCCTTACATATATATATATGTACTTTTAAAACATTTGTATGCATATTTTCACTATGCATAACTTTACCTTATTAAAATATTAATATTTATTTTGCACTATTACCAAATTATATTTTAGTGTATTTAAATTACTGCAACCATTTGGTGTCCAAGCCTAGCATGGATATTTGGGCTCAAATGTGTTTTCACACATTCAAGACCTGTACAAGTCATATTGGACTTGATTCATGGCCTTGGGTCCTGTATTTGAACTTTGGTTCAAATTATATACATGGACAAAATACGCAGATAATTAATTATTGTGTGCAATGCTGTTTTTGATTTTCTAAAAATACTCAAAGTATTGCTAAAATTATGGAAAAATAGTTTTTAGATACTATGTTAAGTTGGCTAATTTAGTATAATTTTTGTAGTATTTAATTTACTGTTTTGCCACTAGTTTGGCATATGAAATCAAAACTCATTTTCTGTATACTTAGGAAAACTGATTTTTATAAAATATTTGTACTGGTTAATAAATTCCAGAAAAATTATAATAAATTTCTATGATTAACAAGGATCACCTTGGTACTTTACTTTAAGAAAAACTAGGCTTTTTGTCTACTTCAAAAATTGTTAGAACACAATGATCTTTTGATTTATTTATTGATTAATTACGACTTGAAGCTTTTTGTGTTATTTGGAGTTTTAGTCGTGTTGAACCCCATCCCTCACTAGTGTAAAGACCCTAGGAAGTTAGTTAACATAGTGTGTCACCCCACTTTGGTCTCCTATGCCAAGGCATCATTTTGGCTAGGTGCCCAATCACAAGTCGTGTTTCACCATTAGTGTCCTAGTGTCTTAGCTTAGTGTAAAACTAAGTTGTTGTATTTACTTCTACAGTGACGAGCTACCAGACATCCATAGCATTGTTATCGCAGCTTGTTTTGTTTTGCTTTGCTAGAGGCAAGTACTTTCTACGAACTTTACATATTGTCACATAAAATGAACTGCAAACCCCACCATGTTAAATGCTGATCCTTGGGGTAGCAAGTTAGATCTCTACATGTTGTACTTTCAGTTACCACCATGCTTAGAACAGTCTTGATGTATCTCTCACATGATTAGAATATGGGTTATGGGGAAACTGATAGTAGAGTACGTGATCATACCCCCTCTTTAGTACCGAGCAAAGTTACATTTTATATGATACTGCGCCGTAGGCCTTACTCTCCAAGCTGTATTTGTACGTGTGTACATATATCGCCTTTACACTTGTACGTATGTACATTTTATTTACATTGTGCCTCAGTACATTGTACACCTATTGACCGATCACGTACCTGCTACAGTTTTAAACATTACATATACATCTGTCTCTATGACATATGTGTCCTTGCCATGATAGACTGTGTGATGCCATGCTTTCCAGTTATTCCTCTCATGTTCATTTTCATGTTTCATATGCTAGTTTGCTAGATTTAGTACTTGCTCCCGTCCTGACAGGATAACGTTGTAGGTATACTTACTGAGGAGGAGTTGCTCTGTGATTCGTATTATGGAGTCACTGCCGAGGACCCGGTTTTGCCATACGAGGATGTTCCTGCGGGGAGACTCGTCTAGATTGCTTAGCTGCTTGGGATACTTAGTGTAGACATGTATTAGACTATATCATTTTGTAACTGGACATGTATCCAGTTTTACATTTCAGTTTACTTGTACTTGGATATTTTATTATATACGACGACTTTTGTGTTTGGAGCATTTATGATTCTTCTTCACTTATAGAACTGTTAGCACATTTCGTCTTATCTTGTTATCTCTAGAACAGCTTACTGCGCTTTATCTTAAGCGTAGGCTGGACATGGCTCGGCCCGGCCCAACAATTTGGGTAACGGGTCGTGACACTATATAACTAAAAATTCTAGATTTTCGGAATCAATTTTTTTTAAAAATTATATTTCTATGTTTGTTGAATATAAATATCGTCGCAAAAATTGAAGAAAACATGAAAAAAAATTCAAAAAAAAAGAAAGAGAAACGATGAGTAAAATGAAAAAAAATCAAATAAAAATCTTAGAAAAATGAAAAAGACAAACAAAATCAAAGAAAATTCCAAAAAAAATTGAAAAAAATAAAAACAAAAGAAGAAACAAATTTTCTTTAGAATTTTAAAAAAAATCCCAAAAAAACAAAATCATTCTTAAAAATTGAAATATATTGAAAAACATTGAGAAACGAACACAAGAAACAATCTAAAAATGAAAAAAAATTTAAAAAAATAAAAAATGAAAAAAGATTAAAAAAGCAAAAAATTTTCTTTTTTAAATAAAGACTAGTAAAAAATATCCTCAGCCCGTGTATCCATTAGATACATCGGAGTCTTATGGTGATGGACACGATTCAAAGTCCCTCGAAAAAACAACATCTCGAAACAAAAAAATCCTTGTATAAAATACCAACTTATCCTAGGGAGAGAGGCTTTTTTTATTTTCTGAGCAAAGGATTTACTTGTCCGCAATCTTCAACAATAAATTTTTATAGCTTAAACTAAACATGTTACCTAGACTTCTAGCAATCGGTTGCTCCCATGAAAGAAATCGAAATTATTTCTGACTGTTCAATTACTTATTAATGGTCTGCTTGACAATTGTAGGGTAGCGGTTATGAGATATTTTTAGAGTACCGGTTATGAACGGTTATGAGGGATCCGATTTTGGATGGTTTTTAAGTAGCGACTTTTAAACCAGTCCAATCCATGCTTGGTAATTCACTAACGAGGTTCTGAAATTTTTTTACACGAATAAATTAAATAGGAAATAGTATCAGTAGTTATAATTATATATATTTTTGTGAGAAAATAAATAAAATAAAAAAATAGAGCCGTTCAAAATCCACCAATTTGGGATGTTTATAAAGCCACCCAAAAATATATTACACCGATTTTGGGAATTTTTGAGCCGACCAAAGTCAGTGCCTCAAAAAAATTAACAAACAAAGTTTTTATAAACGGTTGGTTCAAAAATATCCCAAAATCGGTAAAAATACCGTTACCAAACAGACCCTAAGTCAGAGAGTTCCAACTATGAACAAGTTAATGACCTAATTCGTCAACCACACGCCCTTTCCCTCACCTTCCTCATCCTTATCTTATTTCCGGACGTCAGTCCGCCGCCACAACAGGTACCTATCTCCAGAAGTCCTTAATTGTTGATGTAGTTTTGCTCTATTTCTATTTCAAGATCTTCTCCTCTTCTTTTTCTTGCAAATTTCTGCTTGATTTTGTACAAAACTCCACATTAGTGTATTGTTAGTTTGTTTTCTTTCCCGCATAAATAATCCAAATAAGTATTGTTGACAGTTAATTGGATGTCCGTTGACGTCGTCATTCAATTTGGGTGCAAGTTGTACCAAATTAAAAATTAAGGAGTTTTTTAAACCACGAATCTCTTTCTTTTTTTTTTTTTCTTGCAAAAAGTGTAAATATTGCGCGCTTTTTTTTTTGGCACTTTACCCGCATATAACTAGTAGTGTTAATTGCAATAACCTGTGTGCATATAACTAGTAGTGTTAATTGCAATAACCTGTGTTGCACTGCAATGACAAGAAACGGAACGATGGCACGTAGATGGCGAGGAGTTCGTGGGCAATACGTGTCCTACACCAGCGCGACACGGACAATGTACTGCCTACTCCTTGAGTACCCGTGCTTCATAGGCTAGAACATAGTGAGAGCGAACATATATGGATGTTTCAATATTAAGGAAATAGGGCTTCTCTTATCATGGCTTGAATTCACGAGTTAGCAAATGTTGCGGGTGTATTGGTTGAGCGTAGAGCTAATACTAAAAGATCGAGTATGGCTGGTACTGCTTTTCATATGCCGCATTTTGGTTTTGTTGAAATAGGAATGTAGGAGGTTAGGTTATGTGGCGATGATGTAGAGAGAATAACTATATGCTGATCGACTCGACCGGAGATCTTAGGAAGGCCAATGTGAGGGAGTCTATTGTTGCACAGTTACGAATACGAACACCGTGGCATGGATGCAACACATGTTCTTTCTTCCCTTGTATGGTTTGGAGTGTATATGTCCAATAAGTGTCCGACATAATGTGACATGGATGACATGACATGACGTGACATGTACGTAACACGACATGACATGACGTGACATATACATAACACGACACGACATGACATGACATGGGCGATACCGATTTTGCTAGTGTCCGACGAGAGTAATTGATACTTTATCATGTTCGTGCTTCCTAGATGAGAGTAATTGGTACCTTATTGGAGCTAACCCACCGCCTAGGAGGCCTACATGATTGGTAATTAGTGTTACAATCTGTTGAGAACTAATAAGGGATTTAGTCCCACATTGGAAAAATGTAGTATGGAGAGGAGCTAGACTCCCTATAAGTAGTGGAGTAGCCAATCAATAAATATACAACAATTATTCTCTACATGGTATTAGAGCCATAACCACAAAAAATAATTTTTTTCCAACCCGTCCAAAGCCAACCCTCCTGCCCCAACGCCCACCCCCCCTGGCCCCGCCGCCGACGCCCCCCCCTGCCGCCGACGACACCCCCCTTGCTGCCCCCCCTCCGCCCCCTCCCCCGAAGCCGACGCCCCCCTGCCCCCCCCCCCCCAAAGCCGAAGCCCCCCCTGCCCCCCTCCCCCCCACCGACGCTACCCCTCCCCCCGACGTCCACCCCTTGCCCACCGCCGCCCCCCCTGCTGTCCACGCCCCTGCTGTCCACGTCCAACCCCAAGCCTTCATTCCCCCCCTCTGTCCACGCCCCTCCCTTGCTGACCCCGACGCCCCCCCACCCCTCTCTCTTCCGACCACATCTGCGGCCGACCCCCCCCCACAAACCCTAATTTGCTAGCGCGATTATGTGGACGATTATTCGAAGACGGATGACTGTCAAATACTTTATTTGCACCTTCTGTTCCTAGATTAGTCCTCCGGAACTACAAATGCTTTATTTGTATTCCGTTCTCGATCTGCAAATTAGGATCTACATGCGTGCACCAGTGTTGGCCACGTTAGCAGCGCATTCGTAAGGTCTCTGTTGGAGACTTTACATAAAGACGAAGACGACGACGATGACGAAGCCGACGAAGACGATGACGGCGACGAAGCCGACGAAGACGACGACGATGAATCACAGTTGAAGACGCCATGGATTCGATCAGTGGTAAATTGACAGCAGAAGAGATGAAGGCCTTGGTTGATGATATTTTATCAAAAAGATTAACCGAGGCAACCCCACGTATGATCCATACTGATGTGGATCCGTCACCCTACAAAATGGGAAAGCCGGACAAGCTGCAGACGAAGTTGGAAGGCACGTCCAACTACTTGAAATGGTCACGGTAGGCACTGCGGACGTTCAAGGGACGAGGCTTGGTTGGCTACGTCAATGGCCAAACCAAGGCGCCAGATGATCCCTCCTCAAAGGAGTTTGCTATTTGGGAAATTGTCAACAATGTTGTGGCTGGATGGTTGACAGCCTCCTTGACCGACCAGGTGTCGGACAATGTAGAGGCAATAAAGGCTGCTGCTGATATATGACGGACTTTGAAGGATATGTACTCGGGCTCCGGCAATCCTATGCGGATCTTCCAACTGCAGGATGAACTTGATAGGGTGGCCCAGGACGAGTACCATCTCTGAGTACGCCGCACTGTTGAAGAAATACTGGTCTGATCTGGATCACTATGATCCTCTTGGGATGGAAGATGCATAAGTCGAACCAGCATTTGCGAAACATTTCCAAAAGTTCTTGGATTATATTTTGCGACAACGGATGATGAAGTTCTTGAAGGATCTTAATCCTGCGTTTGAGCATAGAAGGAATGTACTCCTAGCACAGCCTATACTTCCAACCTTGGAAGAAGCCATAACTGCCATGGCACAAGAAGAGGCTCGATTGAAATTGATGCCCAACAAGGGCTCTTTCCAGGAGGAGCAAGCCGCTGTTGACAAGTCTTCCCTTGCCGCCTTCAATCAGCCTCCCTCTTTGGCCGGTGTTTGTCACAACTGTGGTGACTCAGGGCATTACATCAGATTTTGTCCAAAACCCCTGTCGAGTGATCGTGGACGCGGCCGCGGAGGACGTCGAGGTGGTAGAGGCGGTTATGCTGGAAGAAGGGGAAATTATTCTGGCGGCCACAAAGCAAATCTGGCGGAAGAAGGGGGCGAACATCACCTGGCTGAGTTAACCCCTCTTGAGAAGGAGTTCCTCGAGAGGTTACGCAGCACGAAGCTGGGTTCGGACGGCAGTCATGGGACGTCATCTTCCTCGGAGGATAACATCACTTGCTTTGTCCAGACCAGCACAGGTATTCCTGTGCGTGCTCTTGCGGCAGCTGTCCACTAACCAGGTTGGATTATGGACTCTGGGGCATCTCGCCATGTTACGGGGTCCCGCGGTGAGTTCCAGGACTATACTCACATACCGACGTCGGAGAGCATTCAGACTGCTGATGGTAACTCCAGCCCTATCATGGATAAAGGCACTGTCGCATGCACCCCTTCTCTCACTCTCACCAATGTGTTACATGCACCGTCTTTTTCTGTCAATCTTCTTTCTATTAGTGCCATTATTCTTGATATTAACTGTACAGTTTTCTTTGACATTCCTACGGTGACTTTTCAGGAGAAGGGGACAGGACGACGACTAGGGACTGGCACATGGCATAAGGGGCTGTGGTACTTGGACATGACTGGACTGGACAACGCATTGGCATCTCTGGTAGCAGACACACCACCTGAAGATTAACGGCGTAGTGTAGAAGATGAATTGCTACTCCACCACCAGCGTGTCGGTCATTCTTCTTTTAAAATTATTAGTCGAATGTATCCGTCCTTATACCAAAGTGCTAATAAAGATAAGTTATTTTGTAATGCATGTGAGTTGGATAAACATACCAGAAGCACATATGTGAGTTCAGGACATCGAAGTTCAGCTGCATTTGATATGATACATTAGGACGTATGAGACCCTTGTCCTACAACCGGTATTAACGGTTTTCGATGATTCGTCACTTTTATTGATTGTCATACTCGCGTGACATGAGTCTACCTTATGAAGAATAAAAGTGACTTCTTTGAGGCGTTTCGCGACTTTCATCGCCGGGTTGAAATACAATATGGCACTAAAATTAAGTGCTTACGGTCTGACAATGGGACGGAGTATACAATAAGCAGGTTGCTGAGTATTTATCCACTCATGGAATACTACACCAAACTTCATGTGCCTACACACCGGCACAAAATGGTGTAGCCGAACGAAAGAACAGACACCTGCTGGAGGTTGCACGGGCGATGATGCTGGCTATGAATGTCCCGAAACACTTATGGGGGCAGCCGGTGTTAACGGCCTCTTATCTCATCAACAGAATGCCATCTCAGGTATTGGACTGGAAGACACCGTTGGAGATGCTTATTGGTGCAACCAAGTACACTGTTCCACCGAAAGTATTTGGATGTGTATGTTTTGTCCAAGATAATAGGCCAGGCGTTGGCAAACTGGATCCTAGAGCGGTTAAATGTGTCTTTGTTGGGTACACGGCAACTCAGAAGGGATACGCATGTTGGAGCCCGGTTGAGCGGAAGATGTTTGTAAGCATGGACGTTACATTCAGAGAACTGGAACCATATTATGCTTCGGATGACGGTTCGGCGTTTGGTGACACACCTAACACAAAGGGTGTTAGATGTGAGGGGGAGAAAATAAGCCAATCTGTGGTAGTCGGATCGGTCCCATGTCCGGTCGTGGAAAACTGGACGAAAGGGGGAGAAAGCAGCGACTCCGATGCAGAAGATGAAGAAGATACATATGATAAACAGGGGGAGCAGCAGACAATGGAAAAGGAGCTCCAAGTCTACAGAAGAAGACAGCAGAAGTCCAGTACTGTGCCTGTACCGTGCCCTGTGCCTACTGTACCAAGTCCCTCGTCTACTCCTGCTCCAACTCTTGAAGATGTTGCCCCCGCACAGAATCAATCTGATTCTGATGCGGATCTCTCTGACTCTGATGGTATAATCTCTCCACCACCTATTGCTCCCTTAAGGAGATATTCTCGCATCAATGCGGGTAAGGCTCCTAGTCGTTTTGATGATTATGAACATGATATTGCCAACTACCTGTCTTATTCTAACATTTCTTCGAATTATCGAGCCTTTATTGCATCATTAGACTCTACTTCGTTGCCCAAAAGTTGGCAGAAAGCAAAGAAAGATCCAAGGTGGAAAGCTGCAATGATGGAAGAACTTGGGGCACTGGAAAAAAATAAGACGTGAGAGCTGGTTCCATTACCCAAAGGGAAGAAAACTGTGGGATGCAAATGGGTGTATACAGTAAAGGAGACGTCAGAAGGAAAGGTGGAACGATACAAGGCGAGGTTGGTTGCAAAGGGATACACACAATCATATGGCATCGACTATGATGAGACGTTTGCTCCAGTAGCGAAAATGAGCACCGTAAGAACTCTAGTCTCCATTGCATCAAACTATGGGTGGAAGCTATACCAATTAGATATGAAGAATGCCTTTCTCCATGGGGACCTACAAGAAGAAGTGTATATGGAACTCCCGCCAGGGTGCTACGCTACAGAATCAGACGGAGGGACATCGCATAGAAAAGTGTGCAAACTAAAGAAGTCGCTCTATGGGATCAAGCAAACTCCTCGAGCCTGGTTTGACAGATTCAGAAAGGCTGTTACAGGCATGAGATACCATCAAGCAAATACAGATCATACGGTCTTTCTTCAGCATGCAAGAGGCCACATCACTATACTTGTATACGTGGATGATATAGTAATCACAGGTAATGATGAAGCCGAGATCGCTAAGCTGAAGTCAAAACTCGCGAAGGAGTTTGAAGTGAAGGATTTAGAAGCGATGAGGTACTTTCTAGGTATCGAGGTGTGTGAAGGCGAACAAGGAATTGTTCTCTCACAGAGAAAATACACACTAGATCTACTGAAGGAGACAGGGATGCTGGGATGCAAAGCAGCAGTCACTCCAATTGACCAGAAGTGCAAGTTGGGAGCAGAAGCAGGAGAGCCAGTTGATCGTGAAAGATATCAACGACGTGTAGGAAGATTGATTTATCTGGGGCACACTCGTCCTGATATCTCATTTGCGGTGAGTGTAGTAAGTCGCTACATGCATGATCCAAGAACGGGTCATATGGATGCAGTGTTTCAGATCTTGAGATATCTGAAAGGGACGTCGGGAAAATGGCTATGGTTCAAGAAGAATGGATGTATAGAAGTTGAGAGATACTGCGATGCAGACTGGGCGAGCTGCATAGACGATAGAAGGTCTACCACGGAATATTGTGTCTTTGTAGGAGGTAACTTGGTCTCATGGAGAAGCAAAAAACAGTCAGTGGTAGCACGATCTACAGCTGAAGCAGAATACAGAGCAATGGCCGTAGGAGTGTCGGAATTGCTGTGGGTGAAAGCGTTGCTGACAGAGTTGAAGCTGGACAAAGGAGCACCGTTACGTCTTCTGAGCGATAGTCAAGCTGCAATAAGTATAGCTAACAATCCAGTTCAGCATGACAGAACGAAGCACATCGAGATCGATCGATTCTTCATCAAAGAGAAGCTGGAACAAGGGATACTGAAGATTGATCATGTTCGCTCAGAAGAACAAGTGGCAGACTGTTTGACTAAGGGTCTTAGTTCATTAAGTCTGTCGAAGCTATGTAACAAGATGGGAATGATTAATATCTATTGTCCATCTTGAGGGGGAGTGTTGAGAACTAACAAGGGATTTAGTCCCACATTGGAAAAATGTAGTATGAAGAGGAGCTAGACTCCCTATAAGTAGTGTAGTAGCCAATCAATAAATATACAACAATTATTCTCTACACAATCCTTTAGTCCCACATCAGGTATATGGGAAACTTGATGAGGGTTGATATAATCTTGAACTCTCCCCTCTTAAAGGCTTGCTTTTATCTTAACTGCTAGATTTTAGGATGGATTCTTCCAAGGTTTGTATCATTTAGCTTCTACATTTGGATATGATGTTTTAAATGTACAATTGCAAAGTTCTTTTCAGGGTGACTGCTTGCTTTGCGCTTGACCTAGATAATTGGTCCATGCTAGTTTTGGATCAAAAGCAACAAAAAGCTAAATAAAATAACCATACCTGGATAATTGATATCATATTAAATTTTGTACCAAAGTTATCAGAAAGTAAAACTTAACAACTACATTCTTCTAATTTTGTTATAGAGTGGCACTTTTTTTTTTTTTTTTTTTTTTTCGTTTCGAAAACCTTGCCTTATAAGCCTTCATTGCCAGGGGACCATTTATCTTGAACTATGAACAAGCAGTACTCATGACTTTACTCCATCCCTTTTCAGTCAGAAGATTATTCCATCAAAGGTTGTGCTTTTTTATGCTCCTTCATTTTGGTATGGGACTTTACATGTCCGATCTCTATTAAAATAGTTGTCTCGCTTAATATTACATATGGCAAGTTTTTAATAATTTCTCTTTACATTTTATTTTTCCATTTCCTCTTGCTCTTAGGACCATGTATTTTAGGGATATAATAACATTTCCATCACATATCACCATTTTACTTTTTTCATGCATTTATACTTTTATTTTGTTCAAGCTCGTACTAAATGTAGTCACCACTTGTTTGGTATTTCAGATCTCCGCAATTTGCTAGTATTATCTGGACAGGTCAGAGATCTCACTTGTGTCATCTGAGGAAAATGTCTCAGGTTTTGAATAAGTGCAGTATGGACTTCTGTAAAATAGGTGGTGTCGTCCTTCCTGCATCAGAAGATCACATTGATGAGGCAATTGGTGCAATTAGAGCTGGCTCGGTTATAGCTGTTCCCACAGATACCTTGTATGGATTTGCTTGTGATGCATGGTATGTACCCATGTGCTTCAGTTCTCTGAGTTCCTGATTATGGGATTTATCCTCTTCTTCTTCTTTCTTCTAATCAACATGGAGATAAGATTATAACAAAAGGTTCTATAAATTACTAATAATATGTGATGTAGATTTCATGATGAGAACTTCTTTTATTTGTATTTTATCCTTCTCCTTAAAACATTGTTCGAGAAAGCAACTTCCGTCTTAAAATGTTACAAGTTATGTGGGCAGATGTTCTTAGTACAGAAAATATTTAACACATTGAAACCTTTATTTGTAAGCAGGATGATGAAGACTAGATCTAATCAAGATTGTTTCCGGATCTGGTATAAGGGCAGCGAAGTAGTGGTTCTGGTAATCTAGAAGGTAAAAAAGATACAGATAAGAAGGGAACTATGTAATTACTCTAAAAGCATTAACGCACTAGAAACTTATTAGAGGTCACCTCCAGACTCCAGCTGAAATCTCCAAATTTTAATGATTCGAGCCTGCACAACTATACGTAGTCTCTCTAGAAGCTTTCACGCATTGGACAAGGTGTTGTACCTTTGTTGCACGACATGAACATGACACGATAAGGACACAATGATATGGACACTACACAAGATGTCTGAGCACTTTCGTATGAAAAGAGTCCTTCTAGGTAAAAATATGGGTTGATGTTACCCAGAGAGGTTGGATAAGATCAATTCTAGCAGCCGGGAGCTTGCTTCTTACCGACAAACCAACATGTCTTGATTGATTGAGTAGTTGTGTTGATTTGGTCACCAAGAGACCGTTGGGGATTTATATCTTTTTGTGCTTATGGGTATTTGTTTTGGTTCGCGAAATCAGGGAATCAGGGCCCTGGGAAAGGGTATTCATTCATTTCCTTTGTTGGATGCCAAAGGAAAGGAAAAATGGTTCCAGAGGAATGAAAAATAGGGGGGAAATCGTTCCCCCACACACCGCAAGGATTTACTTTCCCCTCCCAACTTTTTGCATTTATTAAAAAATTTATGACTAAACTATCCATGCTCAAAGATGTATTCTGACTTATATTCCTGACCTTTTCAAACATCGAAAAGAAAAATTGATGGAAATTACAATTTTTAAAAGGAAAGAACAAAAAATTGATTTCATTTCCTTTCTGCGAATCAAACCATAGTTTGCAGTATCGACCTGTATCGATCCGATACAGCCGTTACCGATCAGTTTGGCATGTTTCGATCTGATACTGATACTGACCGATACCAACATTATGGGTTTCTTTTTCAGTCAATTCGGCAAAGAAAACTGATCGAAAAAAAATAATCAACAATGATGTAAAATCATAGTAAGGCTGTAAAAATATGTAAATAAAGAAAACTTATGTATCGCAGGTAAATCAATCAACAATGATGACTATTATTTGAGTTAATTTCAAAACTAATATAGAACAACACAGAATATACTTAAAATTATGCCTAAATGTCTAAAAATGTTTATCTAAATTTATTAATAATCATTTGCTTTCTGATACCAAAAAAAATCCGATACTATGATCTGAAACCGCAGATACTAGCGATACCGTCGATCACGATATTCATAGGAAAGATCCGATACCGATTCCAATACTGTGAACCTTAAACCAAACGTTAAACCAAACGAGACGTAAAAGCTAGAAGGCCGTTTAACAAGTATGGCAATATACATGTTCTATCACTCAATTGATGCTCTTGAGCACCCTTCAGACCTGAACTGGGACATTGACGAGACTTTACTAATTTCGTTCATCTTTGACGCAAGGTACATGCTTGAAAGCCAAACTGAACCACATAAACCACATTTGCAGTACAATATTCTTTACTTTCTCTCTTTTTTTGCTGATCTTTTACTAAATATTAAAACTTAAGCCACTTTTAGTAACCATGTTTCCTACAGGCACCATGGTCTGCAAAATTGAGCCACCTTTATGTATGAACAGCATGTTCAATTAATAGCTATTTCAGTAATTCTTCGTGACTTCTTGGTGCTTTCTACACATTATGTGACCTATATGTACCGGAAAGCTCCTTTAGTATGCTAATGAGGTTAAGACAAATCTTTGATTTCCCCATGATAGTACAATCTGATTCTGTTGGATTATACCTTATGTTACAGCTGAACTTCCTAAACTCAAGTCTTTGAATCAGTACTGAGCTGTTTTAAACTTGTCATGAAAATACATTTCGACCCCATTGTAGTTCTAAATCATTTCGTGGCACTCGGCGTGGGTGAGCCATCTACGAAGGGGGGAGTGAAGGAAGCTTAGATAATAGTGTACGCTATTGCGTCGCTTTTTTTTGTGTGTAGAAAGCACGGCCAACGATAAAAAGTGTTTGGCCCAGGCCAGAGACTCGCTTTCTCTTCAACAAAACCAATTGTATCACTTGTAACTTAGGCCATCTCCAATGGGGTCTCTCTCCTATTTTTATAGTAGAAATTTTTTTAGAAGAAACTTCTTCCAACAGTGGTTTCTATTCCAATTACCATCCTATGTAGCGCTTATGTATGATGGAGAATTTCTATGAGGATTTCTACATGTAGAAACCTCATAGAAGTTCTCCATCTTAATATTGGGCTCCACTTTCAAGCTAATTCATAAAATTCTCCATATTAATATTAGGCAGGGACACGTAGGATAGAATCGAGAACCATTGGAGAATATTTTTTGCAATTTCTGTGTAGAAACTCTGCCAACTAGGATATAAATTTCTAGTACAATGCCAAGTAGGATAGAAACTCAATTTTAGAAATATCCATTGGAGATGGCCTTAGTGACTTTAAGTAATTTAAGCCTAAAACGCTGCAAATGGGAGCACAAAATAATCATAAGCTGTGGAAGGTCTGGTCCTTGATAAGCTCAGTTGTTCATAGAATTTTTGCTTCTTTTAGGAAGTCACCAATCCACATTGACTAACAGGACTCCCCACAATCTCCATGGTCTTTATTAAAAGAATACTGATCTCCCTGTTTATTTACGTTTCATTTATTCTCATGCATCTTCTTTCCTCTGTGCCACTGTAATGATGGTTGTTCTGATTTTTCCACCTAATTATCATTGTTTGTGTGTAAATATTTATAGGAACTAATATTTTTTTTTTCTACTATGTTGACATTCCTATTCTCTAAGTTAACAAATTCTGTGTCTCTATATGCCTGTTCATCTTTCTTGCCTTGATGGTTCTGTTGGTTGTGCAATCTTGAATCGACTTTTTATAATGAAATAGAAATATACATTTTTTTTTTTAATGTAAAAAATGGTTCTACGGTTGGTTGTTCAATGTTGAATCGACCTTTTATGATGAAATATACATATCTTTTTTGAAATGTAAAAAATAGTTATTTTTCTAATATTTGGGAGTTCACTATGACAGTTCAGCGCAAGGTGTTAAAGAAATTTATGAGATCAAAGGGCGTAAACAGACTAGTCCCCTTGCAATATGTGTTGCTGATGTGTCAGACATATCACGCTTTGCTAGTGTGGACCATTTACCTTATGAGTTACTTGATAATCTCCTTCCTGGACCTGTTACTGTTGTTTTACCGCGAGGTTTGTTATAGACTCTGCTGTAGAAGAAACTAAGGGGTCATTTGGTACGCACAATACTTTATAGCCGGGAATCAAATTTTCGTGAATTAAATTCCTTGAAAAATTATATTTCCATGTTTGGTGAATATATAAATATTTCTGGGAAAAAAAATAAAAAAGGTAAAAAATGATTTTAAAAAATCTGAAAAACAAAAAAAATGAAAAAATAAAATAAAAAGAATTCTTGAAAGAAATGAAAAATACCAAAAAAAACTGAAACAAAAATCATTCTTAAAAATTGGTAAAATATAAAAAATACTGAAAATACAAAAATATTTCTTACAAAAATGAAAAGATAAACAAAAACATTCTAAAAAATTGGAAAAAGACAAAAAAACTGAAAACAGAAAGTCCCAAAAAAAAAGAACAAAAATACTGAAAAGAAAGCCAAGAAAAGTAAAGATTTTCTTAAAAAAACAAAATAACAAAACAAAATAACAAAACAAAAAAAACTAAAAAGACAAAAATAAAATTAAAAGGGTATAGAAAAACAACAAAAAAATTATTTTAACCGGACAAAAAAAATATTCGGGATAGGATTCCCATGGTTTGTGGGCAAATAGTTTACACGGGTATTCACAATTTCTTGAAATAAATTTTTATAACATAAACCAAACATGAGAATGTGTTTACCATCTTAAATTTGTCCGAGAATAAAAAATATTCCGCGTACCAAACGTGCCCTAAAGTTATGCATATTCCTCTACTATAACGGCTAGAAACTTTATATTTGTAGGTGAGTCTAGCATTGCGGAGGAGTCTTTGAACCCGGGCTTGGAAAGCATTGGAGTACGTGTGCCAGAACATGGCTTTGTTCGAGCTATTGCTCGGGGCTTAGGAAGTGCTCTGGCGCTCACAAGTGCCAACCTCAGTGGGCAGCCTAGTAGTGTTAGCACTCAAGATTTTGAGAGCCTTTGGCGTTATTGTGTGTATGTTTTTGATGGTGGCTTGCTTCCTGGTGGGCTTTCTGGTTCGACAGTGGTGGATCTTACGGAGCCAAGAAGATACAAGATTCTAAGGCCCGGAAGGTAATGTTGACAATGAACTAGTTATACTTTTTTTTATCATCCCTTTATATATAAATCAAGGTTCACGCTATTAGTATCAAAATCGATATCAGAACCTTCCTATGAGTATCGGGATCGATGGTATGGGTAGTGTAGACGGTTTTGGATTGGAGTATCAGATTTTTGGTATCGAAAAAAATAATTATTAAAATTTTAGAATTTTTTTTTATACATTTAGGCATAATTTTAAGTATTTTCTGTGTTGTTTCTTAGTAATTTTGGAATTGAATGAAATAACAGTCATCTTTTCCGATTGGTTTACTTGCGATAGGTAAGTTTTTTATTTTACATGCTTTTACAACCTTATTATACTTTACACCCTTGTTGATTGGTTTTTTTTTTTTTTTTTTTACTGATTTTTCTTTGCCGAATTGACCGAAAAAGAGACCTCGAATGTCGGTATTGGTCGGTATCGGATTGGGACATGCCAAACCGTATTGGTATCGGCTGCATCGGATCAGTATCGGCCGATACTTCAAACTATGGGTTAAATGCATCTTCTGCCACCAAAAAGTGTAGATTTGAAACATTACCTTTTATTAGCTTCAGGCTTGCCATCTTTTCGTAAAACACAATCAGGGAAAACTTGCTATGTAGACATGGAGGAGTTCTATATTTATCCTGTACCAAAAATATAATTTACTTTCCGAGGTTCTCCACTTGAAAAACACATGAATTGATTGCGAATTCCCAGCTATATCAACTTATAGCCAACAAAGTGAATGCTATTTTTAACCATCTTCATTGCTTTGTTAATAGCTTTATCTTGGAAAAAGGTAACGGATGGATTGTCTTTTAAATATGTACCTGTGCTTCCCCTTCTTGAATTTATTAATTTTGATTCAAATTAGTACACTTCTTCATGGTATGTTGAAGACGTGATTTGTAAGATTTAAGAGTTGAAGAATAACTTAATTGTTTAAAGCATAGTTTGTAGTATCGGTTGATACCGATCCGATACGGCCGATACCGATACGATTTGGCATATCCCGATCTGATATTGATCCGATACTAACATTGGGTTTTTTTTTGTGGGGGGCGGGGGGGGTTCTCTTTTTTAGTCAATTCGGCAAAAAAAATAAATTAAACGAAAAAGACGAATCAACAAGTATATAAAAGTATACTAAAGTTGTAAAAGCATGTAAAAGAGAAAATTTATCAATTGCAGGTAAACTGTTGAGAATCAATAAGGGACTTTTAGTCCCACATCGGAATATGTTATATGTAGAGGAGCTAGACTCCCTATAAGTAGTGAAGTAGTCCATCAATAAAATCATCCAACCATTATTTTCTACATGGTATCAGAGCCATAACTCTCTCTCTCTCTCCACAATTTTTTTTTACTCTCTCTCTCTCTAGCCGACCCCCCCACCCCCCCTTAGCCGCTCCACCCTAGCCGACCCCCCCCCCCTCCCGACCCCCCCCTCCCCCCACCCATCCACAGCAGCAACCCCCCCACCCTTTCCCCAGCACCCGCCGTCCTACTTCAGCACCCGCCACCTCCACCACTCCTGCCGCCCCCCCCCCCCCCACCCGCCACCCACAGCAGCACCCCTCCCTCGCCACTCCAACCTAGCCGACCCCCCCCCCCCTCCCGACCCCCCCCCCACCCGCCCACAGCAGCAACCCCCCCCCCCCCCCCCCGACACCCCACCCCGACCCCCCCCCCCGACCAGAACCTCCCCCCACCGACCCCCCCTGCAGAACCCCCCCCGGCCCCCCCCGACCCCCCCTCTCCCGCAGCAGCCCCAGCAAACACTAACCCTAACCCTAGCTTTTTGCCATGGAAACCCTAACCCTAGACCTAGCAGCCCCATCAAACCCTAACCCTAGCTTTTAACAAAAAAAAAAAAACGACGTATTTCGAATAGAGACGGCTATCAAATCTTTATTTGCACCAACTCTGTTCCGTGCTTACGCCGTTTGGAACTAACAAATGCTTTATTTGTTATTCCTTCTTCACATCGGGATCTATGCAGAGACTGATCATGTCTTCTCTGGTGTCCTGACGTGTTCACTTTACATGCGCGCGCCGGTGCTGGCCAAGTTAGTAGCGCATTAGTAAAGTCTCTGGCGTTGAAGAAGACGACGTCGACGACGAAGACGATAAAGACGACGACGTTGGGTCAGTTGCAGCCTCCGACGACAACGACGAAGACGACGAATTGAGTTCACAGTTGAAGACGCCATGGATTCGATCAGTGGCAAGCTGACGGCCGATGAGATGAAGGCCTTGGTTGATGATATCTTATCCAAGAGATTAACCGAGGTAACCCCACGTGTGATCCATACTGATGTGGATCCGTCGCCTTACAAAATGGGGAAGCTGGAGAAACTGGAGACGAAGTTGGAAGGAACTTCCAAGTACTTGAAGTGGTCGCGGCAGGCGATGCGGACACTGAAGGGACGTGGCTTGGTTGGCTATGTCACTGGCCAAGCCAAGGCGCCAGCCGATCACTCCACCAAGGAGTTTGCTGTGTGGGATATTGTCAACAACGTCGTGGCTGGGTGGTTGACTGCCTCTTTAACGGACCAGGTGTCGGGCAATGTCGAGGCTATGGAGGCTGCTGCTGATATATGTCAGACTCTCAAAGATATGTACTCCTGCTCCGGCAACCCTATGCGAGTCTTTCAACTGCAAGATGAACTCGATAGGGTGGCCCAAGACGACCGTACCATCTCTGAGTACGCGGCCCTGTTGAAGAAGTATTGGTCTGATCTGGATCATTATGATCCTCTTGGGATGGAAGATGCACAAGTCGAACCAGCCTTCGCAAAGTATTTTCAGACGTTCCTGGCTTATATTTCCCGGCAGCGTATGATGAAATTCCTGAAGGGACTACACCCTGTATTTGAGCAGCGACGGAATATCCTCCTTTTCCAACCCACGCTCCCGACCTTGGAAGAAGCTATCGCTGTTATGACACAGGAAGAAGCTCGACTGAAGTTGATGTCCAACAAGGGCTCCTCCCAGGGGGAGCCAGCCGCGGTTGAAAAGTCTGCCCTTGCTGCCTTCAATCAACCTCCATCTATGGGTGGTGTTTGTCACAATTGTGGTGACTCCGGACATTACATCCGATTTTGTCCAAAATCCTTGCGCAATCAGTCTACTGATCGAGGACGGGGTCGTGGAGGCCGACGTGGTGGTAGAGGAGGATATGCTGGTCGAAGGGGCGGCCACAAAGCAAATCTGGCGGAAGAAGGGGGAGAGCATCACCTGGCTGAAATAACCCCGCTTGAGCGGGAGTTCCTTGAGAGGTTGCGTGGCACGAAGCTGGGTTCGGCCGACAGTCCTGGGGCGTCTTCCACCTCGGGAGATCACTTCACTTGCTTTGCCCAAACCAGCACTGATGATTCTGCACGTGCTCTTGCATCTATCCATCAGCCAGGATGGATTATGGACTCTGGGGCATCTCGCCATGTCACGGGGTCCCGTGGTGCGTTTCGGGAATATACTCCCCTACCATTGTCGGAGAGTATTCAGACCGCTGATGGTACATCCAGTACTGTAATGGGTAAAGGCACTGTCGCATGCACCCCTTCCATCACTCTAACCAATGTCCTTCATGCTCCATCTTTTCCTGTCAATCTTCTATCCATTAGTGCCATTATACTTGATCTTAACTGTACTGTTTCCTTTGACATTCCTCAGGTGACTTTTCAGGAGAAAGGGACAGGACGACGACTTGGAACTGGCACATGGCATAAGGGACTGTGGTATTTAGATAGGACTGGACTGGACAAAGCATTGGCATCCTTGGTAGCAGACGCACCACCAGAAGCTTCCTGTCGCAGTGTTGAAGCCGACTTGCTACTCCACCACCAGCGTGTCGGTCATTCCTCTTTTCCGGTTATTGGTCGAATGTATCCGTCCTTATATCAAAGGGCTAATAAAGAGAAGTTATTTTGTAATGCTTGTGCTTTGGGAAAACATACCAGAAGCTCGTATGTGAGCACAGGGAATATGAGTTCAGCTGCTTTTGACATGATCCATTCAGACGTATGGGGCCCTTGTCCTACAACCGGGATTAACGGCTTTCGATGGTTCGTCACCTTTATTGATTGTTATACCCGTGTGACATGGGTCTACCTTCTGAAGAATAAAAGTGACGTCCTTGAGGCTTTTCAGGACTTTCATCGACGAGTGGAAACACAATATGGTGCTAAAATTAAGTGTTTCCGATCCGACAATGGGACGGAGTATACGAATAAGCGGGTTGCTGAGTATTTTTCAACTCATGGAATACTTCATCAAACTTCATGTGCTTATACTCTGGCTCAAAATGGTGTGGCGGAACGAAAGAACAGACACTTGCTGGAAGTTGCACGGACGATGATGCTGGCTATGAATGTCCCGAAGCACTTATGGGGGCAGGCTATATTGACGGCCTCTTATCTCATCAACAGAATGCCATATCAGGTATTGGACTGGAAGACACCATTGGAGATGCTTACTGGAGCTAATACATACACTGTTCCACCAAAAGTTTTTGGATGTGTATGCTTTGTCCAGGATAATCGGCCAGGCGTTGGCAAACTGGATCCTCGGGCAGTTAAATGTGTTTTTGTCGGTTACACGGCGACTCAGAAGGGTTATGCCTGTTGGAGTCCAGTCGAGCAGAAGATGTTTGTCAGCATGGACGTTACTTTCAGAGAACTCGAACCATACTATGGTTCGGATGAAGGTTCCGCATTTGGTGACACACCTAACACAGATGGCGTTCGATGTGAGGGGGAGATAATAAGCCCAAATGTGGTCGTCGGATCGGTTCAGTGTCCGGTTGTAGAAAACTGGACGAAAGGGGGAGAGCACAGTGACTCAGATACAGAAAATGAAGAAGAAGATCCATATGTTACGCAGGGGGAGCAGCAGACAAGGAAAAAGGAGCTCCAAGTCTACAAAAGAAGACAACAGAAGTCCAATACTGTGCCTATGCCATGTCCTGTGCCTACTGTACCAAGTCCCTTGTCTACTCCTGCTCCAACTCCTGAAGATGTTGCCCCCGCGCTGAATCATTCGGATTCTGATACGGATCTCTCCGACTCAGATGGTACGATCTCTACACCACCTATTGCTCCCTTAAGGAGATCTTCTCGCATCAATGCGGGTAAGGCTCCTGCTCGTTTTGATGATTACGAACATGACATTGCCAACTTCTTGTCTTATTCTAACATTTCTTCGAATTATCGAGCCTTCATTGCATCGTTAGACTCTACTTCGTTGTCCAAATGTTGGCAGGAAGCAAAGAAAGATCCAAGGTGGAAAGCTGCAATGATGGAAGAACTTGGAGCACTGGAGAAAAATAAGACATGGAAGCTGGTTCCATTACCCAAAGGGAAGAAAGCTGTGGGATGCAAATGGGTGTACACAGTGAAAGAGACGCCAGAAGGAAAAGTAGAGCGGTACAAGGCGAGGTTGGTTGCAAAAGGATTCACACAGTCATATGGAATAGACTATGATGAGACTTTTGCCCCAGTAGCAAAAATGAGCACCGTAAGAACTCTGGTCTCCATTGCAGCGAACTATGGGTGAAAGCTGTACCAGTTGGATGTGAAAAATGTCTTTCTTCATGGGGACCTGCAAGAAGAAGTATACATGGAGCTCCCGCCTGGGTGCTATGCGACGGAATCAAACGGAGGGACGTCGCAAGGAAAGGTGTGTAAACTGAAGAAGTCACTATACGGGCTCAAGCAATCCCCTCGAGCCTGGTTTGACAGATTCAGAAAGGCTGTTACAGGCATGGGATACCGTCAAACAAATGCAGATCATACGGTCTTCCTTCAGCATGCAAGAGGCCACATCACTATACTTGCTGTATATGTGGATGATATAGTGATCACAGGTGATGATGAAGTCGAGATCACTAAACTGAAGTCAAAACTCGCGAAGGAGTTTGAAGTGAAAGATTTGGGAGCGATGAGGTACTTTCTAGGTATCGAGGTGTGTGAAGGCGAACAAGGAATTGTTCTCTCACAGAGAAAATACACACTAGATCTGCTGAAGGAGACAGGGATGCTGGGATGCAAAGCAGCGGTCACTCCAATTGACCAGAAGTGCAAGTTGGGAGCAGAAGCAGGAGAGCCCGTTGATCGTGAAAGATATCAACGACTTGTAGGGAGATTGATTTATCTGGGACACACTCACCCTGATATCTCATTTGCGGTGAGTGTAGTGAGTCGCTACATGCATGATCCAAGAAAGGGTCATATGGAAGCAGTATTTCAGATCTTGAGGTATCTGAAAGGAACGCCGAAAAAGGGGCTATGGTTCAAGAAGAATGGACGCATAGAAGTTGAGGGATACTGTGATGCAGACTGGACGAGCTGCATAGACGACAGAAGGTCTACCACGGGATACTGTGTTTTTGTAGGAGGAAATCTGGTCTCATGGAGAAGCAAGAAACAGTCTGTGGTAGCACGGTCGACAGCTGAAGCAGAATACAGAGCAATGGCTCTGGGAGTGTCAGAGTTGCTATGGATGAAAGCATTGCTGACAGAGTTGAAGCTGGATAAGGGAGCACCATTGCGTCTTCTGAGCGATAGTCAAGCTGCAATAAGTATAGCTAACAATCCAGTTCAACACGACAGAACGAAGCACATCGAGATTGATCGATTCTTCATCAAGGAGAAGCTGGAACAAGGGATACTGAAGATTGACCATGTCCGCTCAGAAGAACGAGTTGCAGACCGTCTGACTAAGGGTCTTAGTTCATTAAGTCTGTCAAAGCTATGTAACAAGATGGGGATGATCAATATCTATCGCCCATCTTGAGGGGGAGTGTTGAGAATCAATAAGGGACTTTTAGTCCCAGATCGGAATATGTTATATATAGAGGAGCTAGACTCCCTATAAGTAGTGAAGTAGTCCATCAATAAAATCATCCAACCATTATTTTCTACATAAACCAATCGGTAAGCGTGACTACTATTTCATTTAATTTCAATACTACTAAGAAACAACACAAAAAATACTTAAAATTATTCCTAAATGTACACAATATTTTTGTTTTCTTAATAATTTATTAAATTATTTGTTTTCCGTTACCAAAATATTTGATACTCCTATCCGAAATCCCTCGATACCGCCGGTGTCAATACTCATAGGAAGGGTCCGATACCGATACTACGAACCTTGGTTTAAAGATGGCTGGCTGTTTTATTTTACTAAAACTCTTTGTTGTGGATGTTAAGATAACGAATAAATCATATGTATTATATGGATATGTAATGGTTGAATAACCGGTACTTTTTTTCTTTTCTTTTTCAGTGCAAGAGAAGAAACATTAGCAGTGCTCCAGAGGTTCTCTTTTGAAGAAGCTTCTTAAGCCATGGAAAGGTTACATGTGATTTGGGTTTCTTTTTCTCGGACAATTTGCTCATACACAAAAATTGCGTAAAAGAATTCGTAGGGTCTTCGTAGTCTATTCGAAAGGAAAGACAACTGGCTCGTTGGTATGCAGATTCTCCAGAATTCAACAGAAGGATCAATACGTCGACGCCTCCGAATGGAAAAATCTGAGATGAATGGAATGGGTCGTATCTGCATCAAATAAACTTGTCATCTTGGAGAAATTGATTCCAGACTGCATGATTCAAGCTTCCTTGTTCAAACTTGACAGGAAGGAGCATATATTAGTAGCTTTTGATTATTCGTATGTGGCAATTGAACTTGATTCTGGAATCTTTTTGTTGGTATGTCATGGTCAAGTGAAGAAATTAGTGTAGCTTTCTTTTAAAAATTTGTAGCACTAGACTCCTATAATGTGTCAATTATTGTATATTTGAGTGGTCTCCATCTCGTTAGTTGAAGATTGTGTTAAATATTTGGAATGTAGTAGTCAAGTAGAACATGAAGTTACTCCGTTTGAATTGTGTCATACTGGAGCTTGGTTTTCTTATATGGAGGTTCTTCTCTTGTATGACAACAAAGTCTTGATCTCTAATATTTGTTGACTCGATAACTCTTAACATTTTTATGCCATTCTATCTTTAAATGATTACTCTAGTCTTTAAAATGCTCTCACACATTTCCTTTTTTTTTTTTTTCCTTTTTGGCACTGCCATTGTGTATCAACTTTTGTAACTAGTTCTGGGGAAAAAAAAAACTATCTTGGTTAATATATTAGTATAGATAGTATATATTGTAGTGAAATATTCGATTTTGTTATCAGATACCAAGCTTATATAGGTAAGAATTAATCCCAAACCTTGGACCGATAGGGGTTACAGGTTCATGTCAAGGACTAGGAGGTAAATCTTTATCCCTTCCTCCTCTTACTAAGACTAAAGAATGTTCTTGTGAATTATGGCCAATACCCGATACTCTAGTAAAGCAAAACCATCATTTTTTAGATATTTTGCTTCAATCTTTTCTTTACAACACAAAAATTAACGATCTAGTTACGATTGGAAATAGATTTTTGTATCTATATATAAACACTAATTTTAAATCCAGAGGTTAATCATAGATTTGGCAACTTTAAGTAAGGCAGAGTTTTTTTTGTGTGTGTGTGTGATATTGAAAATGTTGACAAATGAGTCATCCTTAATGTCACTCTACACAACAATATATGAGATTTTCACTTGATACGACTTGTCCGAGCTCTCTAGCCTAGTGGTATTAGAGCGGACATCCAGAGGGGCTGGCAAGGTTTGAGCCTCCCAATTGTGTGTGTGCGTGTGATTTCAAAAAAAAAAAAAAAATTGATACGACTTCTCTTTCAATTCTTTTGAAGTAATTGGATACTTTTCTCTATTCTAGAATCTCCTTCCTTCTTTCACTACGTCCCGAAGAGTAACCTTTTTTTACTATGTCCCAAAGAGTAACTGAGACCAATTCATTCATGTTTTCTTCTTCCACTCTGCCCAAAGAGTAACTAAGACCAATTTGTTCATGTTTTCATGTTACAATTGAACACTTTTTATTTGTGATCAAAGAAAAAGGTTATTCTTTTTATCAAAGATATGCGGATTAAATCACAATCTAATAATTCAAGATATCTTTCTTGGTTAATTTGCTTTCTTTGATTGCCCATCATTCTTCGAAAATCAGAAAAAATCTTTTTGAGTTTGAATTTGTTCATTGGAATCGGAGCACTTCCATCTTCTACTTTTTCTTTTGTTCGTTCAATCAAATAGCTTGGCCTCCTAGAATATGGCATCATTGTGGCAATCTATTTGATTGTATAGAAAGGTCTACTAAATTATAGTTTTATTATTTGGTTGGACCCTTTCGTTACAAGTGAATCATTTATCATAAAGGTTATTCGAAGTTCTTGCAGAATAAAACTATATCATACCAAACACAAGATAGATCTTTCAAAACATAAAACCTTTTTTCGAATAACATACGAAGTAGACTCGTCGAGAGTAGCACACTAATTATAAATAGTTATTAAATTGGCTTCGAAAACAAATCCTTAACTTCTTCTGGTACACCTTAGGCAAGGACGGCCCTGGCCCAGGGCAGGCCGGACTACGGCCCAGGGCCCCCTGACGAAAGGGGACACCAACATAGAACTGTCTATAGTAGAACTAGTATGTATTATGTACCTTTTTTTTTTATAAAAAGTATTGTGGTGTAGTGGTTACAATGTTAAACTTGTATTTAAGAGGTCATTGGTTCAAATCTTGACTACAACAAATTTTTGTTTTATTTATACTTTTTTTTACATTATGTATGAGATCCATTTAAAAAAATTTGCCTCGGTCCTCCAATTGCTCAGGGCCGGCCCTAACCTTAGGTTATCCTCGTTCTCCTAATTCAACAACAACAACAACAACAACAACAAAAAACTTGTAATTTTAAATTAGTTGATTATTGTAATTTTAACAAATTCGATGGAAATTGGATTTAGTAATGACGTACGAGATGACAAACATTGTTTAAAGATTGGCACATGCACTTGATTCTTTATAGGTCAATAATTATTTATGATTCTTTATAGGTCAATAATTGTTATTTATAATTTGTTGGGTTGAGCTTGACAACATAGGTGATAGGCCGAGTAGATTCTTCTTTGGGGACAGAGCTCGCGTGCGCCGATAGTGTAGGTAGGAGACATTCGTCTGCCTGCCGGGCTCGGAAATCTAGGGCTCCAAACTACTTTTTATAAAATAGGCTCTATTGGATCCGAACACGCGTCTGGACTCAGTGTTCAAGACAATCTTGTCACTAGATTTATTCACTTTTAAGTAAAATAAATATGGAGCTCCAAATGAACGATTCGCCCATGAGCTCGACTGGACTATTTTCGGTTCATCTTGACTTTGACTCAAATCGGCTTGATTATACTACAAATTTATGGTAATTTAGTGACTGACCAGACGACTAACTTATATTTGTTACTATTTTAGCAACTTACTAACGATTAAATTTCAACTATTTGACAATTTAGTTTAATGGGTAAGATGATTCATCGTAACATCGTCGCTGGTTTGTTGATAAATTTCTAAAAAAAATTACACTACACCAAAACATGTGATTGCCAACAGTTATTACCGTGACTAATAATTTTCGTCACGGTAATATCCGTGACGAATTGACCGTGACAAATTTTTGTAACGATTTGTGTAACGGGAATAACCATGACGAAAATAAATTTCGTCACGGAATTAACTGTTACAAAATTTACTCTCGTAACGGTAATAGCCGTTACAAAATTTATTTTTGTAACGGTAATAACCATGACTAAATTTATATTTGTAACAGTTATAACCATTACAAATTATTAATACTATTTAAAAAAAAATATAGAAAGTTGATTCTTGGAAAACATAACTTCTTGATGCACAAAGGTAACCAAATATACATTGGTTGATCATTTGATATTTACAAGAGGATTCTACAAACATTGATACTTGAAACTTTCAAATAATACTAAAAAACTTTCAAATATACATGGGTTTATTATCATTTGGTATTTACAAGAGGATTCTACAAACATTGATACTTGAAAACTTTCAAATAATACTCAGAAACTTTCAAATATACATGGGTTTATCATTTGGTATATACAGGGGGCTCGCTAGTAGTTGTCGATCATGTCCTTATAGTGCCATCTCTGATTTGGTGGAGTAGTCCATATGTTATGTATCCCATCTGAGCTCTGATACAATGCCAACATTCTTTAGCATGTAGTCCTGCACGAGCACATGTAGGTTCTAGTTAAAGTTTAGCAAAACCGCTTAGTAACCGTGTTGAGGAGAAATTTCAGTAGGGGTAACACATTTGCTGATGTGCTTATATTTTTATAGATATTATAAGAGAATCAAAGGAGTCTACACTGAAGCATGTGGAACTATGCAGTTATTCATATTTACCTCCTCGAGCTTGGACAATAACCCATGAGCAGATTATTAATATGTGCAACACCATAATAAATCCTTCGTCGACAGCCTTGTCAATGAAAGAAAGCAATGAATCGTAGTAACCATTTCAACAAACCCACCTTCACGTAACATGCAAACCGTGATGTAATTGCAGAGTTAAAAGCTTACCAGCTTGTTATGGATGCCCAGCCGAGCCCAAGTAATTACCTCAAGTAATTCTTCCAATGCCCATACCCACCTATATATGTTATACGCAATATATATATATATATATATATATATATATATATATATATATATATATATATATATATATATATATATATATATAACACCTTCGTCGGCTCGCGGTGGCACCCTCCCTCCCTCGCTCCTTTGCTTCCCCTGGCGATTTCCCCCTCGCCACCGTGGCTTCGCCCCCGCCGTCGGCTCCCGCCGACGCCCCCTGCCTCCACTGCGTCGGCCCCCCTCCCGGCGGTGGCCCCTGGCCGCGAGGCTCCACCTTCGCCGGCCCTCCTCGGTCCGGGCTCTCCCGACGACGTCCCTTCGTCGGTCTCGTCGGGCCCCGTCCGCGCTCCTTTGGACTCCGCGCCCTCCTCGGTTTCCGCGCACGGAGCAGGCCCCTCGGGCCACGCGCCTGACCGACACGTGTCCCCCCCTCGGGGAAGCGTGCTGCTCTTTTGTTTTTCGAATTTGAATTCGGACTTTGTGTGGGTCTGGCCCGCCCCTTTTGTCCCGTCTGTCTCGTTCTATGTTTTCAATAATAGTTTCTTTAATATATATATATATATATATATATATATATATATATATATATATAACACCTTGGTAGTGCGATGAAGGCTCAGCTTGGTGCGCCATCTCGGCTTTCCGATCGTGCATACCTGCCATGGCTCTCACCTCCCCTATGGTCTCTCTAGTAATATGATCAATTAGACTCTTCACTGAACCAAAATAACAATGAGTAAAAAAATGGTCACATAAAAAATGTAAATACCAAATGATATGAAACCATACCCTTGACATGGTTTTACCTGACCAAATTGAGTCATGGCATGACAACCCAAGTGCAAATTAATGACCAGCATAACCAGCTCCCTATGTTGTGGACGAAACAAAGAAATCAAATAGATTCTCAACAAAAAACTACAATGATCATATAATCATTTATACACCTGCCCAAGAACACCCAGGGTGAAGAATTGGTCAAAGCAACATTAGAAGTAAATTACTGAGGCAAATATCCCTTTAGAATTTACTCATCCAAGAAGACTACTATTATATATATATATATATATATATATATATATATATATATATATATATATATATATATATATATATATATATATATATATATACACACACACACACACACACATATAAAATTTTGCAGGAGAAAAAAATTTCAATTGCATAGTTACCATATTCGAGAAGTGCTAGGTCTTTGAGATTGCAAAATGCAGAAAGTTCTGAAGCCTGTAGAGTAAACAAAAATCAAATTTAGATAGTGGCAAGGCATTCATATAGCAAATAAGTAGCCACTAAATGAAGCTACTTAAAAATAAAACAGAATGACATTTCATTCATATGTATCAAGATTTACTCTAATAAGCAACATATTAGAATTCGATTAGAATTAAAAGTAACCTCAAAAGGTTGATAATATTGTATTTCTTCCATGGTTGTGAATGGCTTCCTCTATGTAATCAGGCAAGTGCTCAACACGTTGAAAGTAAGTATCCTCGTCCTCCTCCTGTCGCAGTCAAGATGTCAGAAATAAACCTCGATGGCAGACCGGAAGCAACATAAGTTGGGGAAGATGAAATAGAGGTCGAGAAATGCAACATGCCTGTAACTTTGGTTATCCTAAAGGACCTCAATTTAACTGATCTTGTGTCATTTATGGCAACTTGATCAGTTCATTTTTTCATTACTTTTTGTATTAGCATTTTCTGATACATATATATTTGCTAGCAACTGACATCATTTATTTTGTTATGCTCTTTTTCTACACAATGACTGATACATGCGAGTCCAGAGAAGATGTAAAAAAATTTATCGAACAATTAGATGTACAAAGCATAGTTTACAGCATCAGCCGATATTGATCCGATACGACAGATACCGATACGGTTTGACATATCCCGATCTGATATCGATTGATACTATATTAGAGGTCTCTTTTCCAGACAATTTGACCAAAAAAATGAATGAAAAGAACAATCATCAAGGGTGTAAAAGTACAATAAGGTTGTAGAAACATGTAAAATAAGAAAACTTATCTATCATAGGTAAACCAATTGGCAATGGTGACTACTATTTCATTCAATTTTAAAACTACCAAAAAACACTCGTATATAAGATAAGAAATCATTCGTCACAACTGACAACTATATCAAGATAAAGGATACAATGGATTCCATATTTGTATCTGATTAGCAAGATCCTAAGGAGGACTTATCCATATCTTTTGAGCCATGTACTTCCCGAGCCAATTTGTTGGCCTCAATACTATATAAAACTTCATTGGGTGGTACAGTTGTTGAAGTTGGGCACATATTGGCTAATGTTGGACTCTGGAGATCCAATTGTTTAGCATCCTTCTTGGTTGGGTCATATTAGATCTGGCTAATTTGTCCTTTGGATTACCCAAATTTTGATCTTTATCTATATCATTTTTGTTCTCCTCAAGTTATGGTGAGCTAAGAGTACGCTTGTTCTGATTTGGAGCAGTACCCAATATCTCTCAAAGCTTCAATTTCAAGACTTCAGAGCCGTGTTTAGCATATTTCTCTAGAAATTAACTTTTTGGCACTGAAGCATAAGTAACTTCTTCCACCCTTTCAACATGTACACGCTTCTGCCTTCTCTTATGATAGACAACGGTATCTATTTTTTTTATGAAAACTCTCTTCTGAGTGTAGCACTGATACCTGGCATCTCTTCATAGACAAACTGATTTAGTACATATTTTCTTCATTTTCTTATTTGCATTCTAAGATGCTAACTTTTTTATCTTCTCATTTTCCTTAGAACTGTGATGTAGATAATCCCCATGATAAGCATGTAAAACTGCTCCTTTGTCCTTTTGTGAAGGTAGTTTGTATCCTTACAAGTATTAGACCCGCATGATTTATAAAAACAAAGCCAACACAAGTAAAATGGATATAATAGTTGATAATGGCCAACTACAATATGAAAATACCTTCCTTGAGTTACATTATGTAAGCTACTTCAACACTCAAAATTTTCATGCTACACACTTTTAGAGCAGGATTGGCATCGGGATGGAACACAGAGTGTACTCATTGCACTGACAAGTACACCCATTGGGTTTGCACTATGAGGCATCACTTGTATAAGGCAAAATCAGAGCATCATTGAATTAGAAATATAGTTTGTTAATAGAAAAAATTATGTCATGTCCATTTTTACAGTTTTTCCTTCTCTTCCCTTCTTTATTAGCATTTATGTGCCTTTGTAAATAGTGATAAAGATCTTGTAGCCCAATTATAGCCAGTCAATAAAAATTCAGTATTCATGAAACATACCAGAAGACCTTGAGGAACAATAGAATGTTGAGAGAAATTTCCAGTCCGCTAACTGGCCCTGAGAAGGCAAAACCATACACTGAAAGGAAGCATGTTAGGAACATTTGAAACAAGTAAATAATCAAATTTGTCAAAATGTTGAGAAGGGTGCACACTTAAGAGGTAGGCTACCTTAAGGATTGTATTATTCTCGGCTAACTCCTCGATTGGGTAGCCTCTGTATCGAAGTATCCCCTTGTCCTCGTCTATTTAGTAGATGGAGGAGCAAACATGAGCAATATTAAGATAGCCAGAATAATAAGACTTAATCCCATTGTCATTCTTTCCATTGTTATCTATGATAACCATATGATAAGATATAAGATCTACCAAACTCAAAGTGATGCGCCTTTTATTAACTTTTGTTTGCAAGCTTGACATCCATTGTCGTAAGTATTAAAAACCAAAGAAGAAGAAACCAGGTGTAGGCTAAAGAGAAATTTCTAATGACATCACTATGTCCTGATTTACTTCTACTCTCTTTTCCACTATATCCAAATATTTTGTGTTATTTCAACAACTAGAATTCTAACTAATACATGAATAAATTCAATAAAGTTTCTAAACTCTACTCCAACTACGACTCAAACTTAAGAAAATGCCTAATACATGAATCTTCTCTATGCCTTTGGCTGAGGACACTACCAGAATAAGTCGTTTTAGCGACGCCTAAAGACGTCGCTAAAACGACAAATTTCGTCGCTAAAAATATTTAGCGACGAAATTACCGACGTTTTGGGCTTGCCACAGAAATGTAAGTCGCTGATCTTCAAAACGTCGCCAAACGTCGCTAGTACCGACGTGTACCGATGTATATATACGTCGGTATATTACCGACGTCTACCGTCGTGTCGTCGGTGGATTAGCGACGTGTATAACGTCGCTACGCGTCGGTAAATTTACCGACGATTACCATCGTGTCGTCGGTGGTTTAGCGACGTGTTCAAAATCGCTACACGTCGGTAAAATCCTGGGAATTTACCGACGTTTACCGTCGTTTAAAATGTCAGTAAATGTCGGTAATTCCTGGGATGATTACCGACGTGCACCGACGTTTACCGACGTCCTCCGACGTATAATGACGTCGATAAACGTCGTTACCCTGGAAAATATTGCAGATTTACCGACGTTTACCGGCGCAAACGTACGTTGGTGGACGTCGGTAAACGTCGCTAAATCTGCAAAAAAAATAAAAAAATAAAATACAGAATGTCCATTTCTCCCTGCAGTTTAAAAAGATAACCATAACCAATATAGGTTACACAATCACAGAATATCCATTTCTCAGAATGTCCATTTCTCACTGTACCCAGGTTTCAGTCCCTATAACCAAGTCTACAACAATCACACAACAAGTATCCAAATAACCAAGTCTACACCAAATATCCAAATAACCAAGTCTACAAGAATCACACAACAACAAGTATCCAAATAACCAAGTCTACACCAAATAACAAGGTCTACAACCAAATAACCAAAGTCTACACACAACCAACAAATAGAATAGGATCCAAACATCCAAATCTACACCACCAATAAATATTCAAGTCACAAACAAAGAATAAAACAAACACAAACAAACAGTCCTAACTTGGACTACTAGGAATCTGGTGCAGAAGGGGCACCGCCGCGACGAAGGGATAAGAACAACTCATACTCCTCAAGTGAAATCGATACCGATGGAGCAGGCAGTGACGTCGGTGGAGTCGGTATCGAAGAAGAAGGCGGTGGAGGCGGCGGAGTCGACGACGATGAAGGCACACCCGGAGGACTAGCACGCTCCAACGCTGTAAGTCGCTGGTGGTATGAATCCATGATAGATAACATTCTATCACTGCTCTGGACCATCGAATCCTGCGCCAATCTCAGCCTCTCGACCATGGTCACCTGTCCTGTCTGCAGCTCCATCACCATGCGCTCTAACCCTCCAACGGTGAACTCTGTCCTCTCAGTCGTCTCCATGAGGTCCATAATGCCGCGGTCTAGCGCATCCAATCGTGCTAGCAGCGCAGGATCGTCCGTAGGGTGCTGAGACTGCTCCTCGATCCGTCGTAGCAGGTCATCACGGAGAGACTCCATCATCTGGTGGACTCGGGCAGACTCCTGGGACGGCTGTGGACCATGCACACTAGCAGGAGATGCCCTAGAGGACTGGGTCGCAACTAGGGCGCCGTAGGAATCCGTACCGTAGTATGTACCCCTACAGATCCACCAGCGGCGGTCATCCATAGCTCGTCCGCCGACGGAGCTTGAGTGGGCTGCGAGGAAGTTGTTGGCCCATTCCATGGTCACATCCGATTTCGATAATCAACATGCACTTAAGTCGATACACAAAATATACAATCTGCTGCTAATCATTTCATGATATATGAAATAAATTTCAACGAACGTTGTACTGCATCAACGAAGCATCAACATCATCAAATCTGGAGATGACTCATTTTATATTTTATTCTGTATTTTACATTTTATTGAGTCTAGATTTATTTTGTAAAATCAGTTTTGGTAATACTGGCTTAGGGTTATCTTAGTCCACATTCTAAAAAGCCTATCCATTACCACTCTCATATCATTTTATAAAATATTCCAAAATCTCTTTGAAAAACAATTTCTGATAAAATATTTCAAAAATCTCCTGACAGAACTCCTAACCGAGTTCGGCCCGAACTCTGTCTGAGTTCGGTCAGTTTGTATTTAAATTTCTGTTGCCTCCAAATCTGCGAGCAACGTCTCTTTGCGAGATATATGCATCCGAACTCTGTCCGAACTCTGTCCGAGTTCGGTTTCAGAAAACACCTATAAATAGAGAAGAACTTTTTATTTCAAATCATTCATTCACTCTTCATCTTCTCTTCTCTGCTATTCGAGTGTTTTCAAACGATCCAAGATTTTCAAATCATACCTATACACCTCTTAGCCAAAAGCCAGTAATATCAGAGTTGATTTAGAGTCTTTTGGTATTCCAAAGAGTTGAGGTCGTTCCAAGTCCAATAACTTTTCTTGTTGTGGAGCTGGTCGTGCGCTCGTCACCAAGCACGGTGTTGTAAAGTCGGTCGTGCACTTGTCACCAAGCACGGTATTGTAAGAGACTGCAAGCTCTCAGTTAAAGCTTGTGCCATAGTGGATTAACATCGAGCAAGAGTACTCGAGACTGGATTAGTCCTCTCAGAGGGATATCAGTATATATCGTTGTGTCGCTGAGTTTGAATTCTCTATCTCTTGCTGCTTTATATTTACTCTCTTATTTCACTGCCATAGTTTAATTTTTAATTGGTGATTATTTTCTGCTACACACACATACTCTATTCACCCCCCTCTAGAGGTGCTCAACGGTCCTACAATTAGTATCAGAGCGGGTTATATTCTTATATAACAAACCTTAGAGAGTATATATGGCAGCCGTGAAATCAATATTCAACGGTGAAGGGCAATCCACAAATAGACCTCCCCTATTTGATGGAACAAATTATATCTATTGGAAAACACGAATGACTTTCTTTCTAAAGTCTCTTGACTTTGATGTTTGGTCTATAGTCATTGATGGTTATAAGAAACCAGCACCCACAGTGGTTGAAGGCCAGCTTGTAGACAAGCCTCATGACAAATACACTAAAGTTGAAAAAGCTAAGGCTAGTCTAGATGCTCGTGCCATCAACGCACTATTCTGTGCAATTGATAAAACGGAGTTCAATAAAGTTTCAACCTGTAAGACGTCTCACAAAATTTGGAAACTTCTTGAGGTAACTCATGAAGGTACTTCCCAAGTGAAGGAATCCAAAATTAGTAGACTGACTCAGGAATATGAATCTTTTAAGATGAAACCCGATGAGTCAATTACACAGATGTTTACTCATTTTCTTGATATAACTAATCCTCTGCAATCTCTTGGCAAGAATTACAGCAATCATGAGAAGATCAGAAAAGTGCTGCGGGCTCTAACAAAGAACTGGAATCCAAAAGCCACAACAATTATTGAAGGAAACGATCTCACCACTATGTCCTTGGAAACATTGATGGGGAAACTGATGACCCATGAACTTGATTTGCAAGAGTTTGAGGAAGCAACACCAAAGGAAAAGTCTATTGCCTTCAAAGCTCAAGCAATAAAATCATAATACAATGACTCCGATGAAGAATCATCAAGTGGTGATGAACAAGCCCTACTTGTGAAGAACTTCAGAAAATACCTAAAGTTTACAAGCAGAAAGAAGAAAGATATCCAAGAAAGCAATGAAGATAAAACCATATGCTTTGGATGCAAGAAGTCAGGGCACATGAAGAAGGACTGTCCAACCACCAAGAAAAGCAGTCCATATGACAGATCAAGATCAAGTAGAAAAGCAACAACCGGTCGAAAGTATGCCAACACAAGCATCTGGCATAAAAGTGATACCAGTGATACAGAAGAAGAAGACAGACCCTGTGGAAATGCAAATGTCTGTCTCATGGCATTTGATAAGGTATCTTCAAACCCTTTATATGATGAATTTACTTTCGAGGAATTAGAAAATGCCTTTAGCGAATTACTTGAAGAACACAAAAATGTGCTTGACAGGTATAAGCAATCTCGAAAAGAGATTAAGGCATACACAACCGAGTTAGATAGACTGTCAAATTTTATTGAAGATATAAAAGAGACATCTACTACCGGTAACACGGATGAGATAGCCAAACTCAAGGTAGACTATCATGAGGCTATCCTCAATGTTGAACAGAAAGAAAGAGATTATGTTAAGATGCAAAAGCTGTATGACACAGAGAAGAAGATGCACTTAGTAACAGAACATAGACTCTCAGTTATGACTGCTAAATATGAAGAGTCTATTGCGATTTCTAAAAAGTTAGAAATCAAGTTAGGCAAACAGGCAATACCTGTGACACAGCCTAATTTTAGTCCTAATGCTAAGCATACACCTAAGAGGACTAAAAACAAGAAAGCACAGAAGAAACACGAATATCATCATGCTTTCACTTATAGGTTTTCCAAACCAAACAAGCATGTAAACACAGTTTCAACCATATCTGGTTCTAAACTGACTTGTACTTATTGTGGTACGCACGGACACATATCACAGTATTGTCTTGCAAGAAAGCTTGTTGACAATCACACTTTAATCTGGAGACCTAAAGCTAATCAAAATAGACCCTTCAAAAAATGGGTACCAATGGATTCATCTACTTGTCTTGTAGGTGGACCCTCAAACCTCTCATGCTAGAAGCAAATGGATCCTCGATAGCGGATGTTCGCGACACATGACTGGTGATGCATCTTTATTCGCTACGCTATCGATGAAAAAAGAAGGATATGTCTCCTTCGAAAATAATTTGAGAGGTGATATAATTGGTAATGGTACTGTAGGTATTTCTCCCTATCCTGTAATAAATGATGTTTGTCTAGTAACAGAATTGAAATATAACCTATTAAGCATAAGTCATTTAGCAGATAATGGTTATGGTATCAATTTTGTGAAAGATAAATGTACCATATATGATATGTCATCTGGTGATCCCATATATAAAGGAATTAGAGAAGACAATATTTATGTTTTCTTTTTGGAGAATACTAATAATGCAGGTAGGTGCCTAGTAGCAAATCAAGATGAAAGCTGGCTATGGCACATGAGACTAGGACATGCAAACATGGATACTATCTCACGACTAAATACAAAGAAGTTGGTAAGAGGACTCCCTGAGATTCCATTCAAGAGAGATATGGTATGTGCTGACTGTGAAAAGAACAAAGCACATAGGTCTACTTTTAAATCCATCAACGCTGTAAGTACTTCTAGACCCTTGCAGTTAATTCACATGAATTTATTTGGTCCTAGTAGAGTCGCTAGTCTTAGCGGTAAGCTCTACGCTTTTGTTCTTGTTGATGATTTCTTTCATTTTACTTGGGTTTATTTCTTATCAAACAAAAGTGATGCAATTTTTGAATTTCAGATATTTTACAAAAAGGTACAAAACGAAAAAGGCTTCATGATTACTCGTATCCGAAGTGATCATGGTGGCGAATTCGAAAATTCTGATTTCAAAAAGTTTTGTGATGATAGTGGATATTACCACGAATTTTCTTGTCCTAGAACTCTCCAACAGAATGGTATTGTGGAGCGGAAGAATCATACTCTAAGCGAAATGGCTAGAGTCATGCTGAATCAGTATAATCTTCTTAAATATTTTTGGGCAGAAGCTGTTAGTACAGCTTGTCATATTTTGAATAGGGTGTTAATTCGACCAATCTCGAAGAAAACACCATATAAGCTTTGGTTTGGAAGGATTCCAAACATTTCTTACTTTAAATTTTTTGGTTGTCGCTGTTTTATCCTGAACATCAAGGATAACTTGGGAAAGTTCGACTCCAAAGCAGATGAAGGGATATTTCTCGGATATGCTGCTAAGAGTAAGAGAAATAGAATTTTCAATAAAAGATCTATGATTATTGAAGAAACTATTAATGTTACTTTTGATGAGTTAAATAGTCACAGATCTAGCGACAGTGATGATGAAGATACACACTCAAGGACTGAGAAAAGTTCTGTGAAAGATCTGACCCAAAGTGCAAGGACTGAGAAGGGTATTGTGAAAGATCTAACCCAAAAGTTTGAACTATTTAAATTCAAGCCAGATCATCCAGAAACACTCATTATAGGTGATGTATCTAAAGGTGTAAGTACACGTTCATCTCTTAAAGATTCTGATATAGCAGCAAATGTAGCATTCATTTCACAAATAGAACCTAAGAATGTAGATGATGCTTTTACTGATGAGTTTTAGATTTCTGCCATGCAAGAGGAACTAAATCAATTTGAGAGAAACCAAGTTTGGGAACTCGTTCCTAAACCTATTGGTCAATCTATAATTGGTACCAAATGGGTGTTCCGAAATAAACTCAGTGAAGATGGACAAGTTCTACGCAACAAAGCACGTATAGTGGCACAAGGTTATAATCAAGAAGAAGGAATTGAGTATGATGAGGCCTATGCTCCTGTTGCTAGACTAGAGGCCATCCGCATGTTTTGTGCATTTGCACGTTTTAATGATTTTAAATTATTTCAAATGGACGTGAAAAGCACATTTTTAAATGGATTTTTAAAAGAGAAAGTTTTTGTGAAACAACCCCCTGGTTTTGAAGATTTTCAAAAACCTAATCACATCTTCAAGCTTAAGAAAGCCCTTTATGGACTCAAACAAGCACCTCGTGCTTGGTATGAACGCCTAAGTGCCTTCTTACTTGATAATGGATTTTCAAAAGGAAATGTTGATACTACTTTGTTTATAAAATCCTTGAATGATGATATCCTCCTTGTGCAAATTTATGTAGATGACATAATATTCGGTTCTACTAACGAAAAACTCTGTCAAGATTTTGCTAAGTGTATGCAGAGTGAATTTGAGATGAGTATGATGAGAGAGCTAAACTTCTTCCTAGGACTACAAATCAAACAACACTCAAATGGAACATTCATCAACCAAGCTAAGTACATGAAGGACATACTGAAAAAGTACGACTTGAAGAATGTAAAGCCAATCGGGACTCTTATAGCTACATCTACAAAGCTTGATGCTGATGAAAGTGGAAAACCTGTCGATCAGCGTAAGTATCGAGGTATGATTGGTAGTTTATTATATTTAACTGCTAGTCGTCCTGATATTATGTTTAGTGTTTGCATTTGTGCATGTTATCAGGCAAATCCTAAGGAATCACATCTCAGTGCCATTAAACATATCTTCTGATACCTTAAAGGAACTTCTACAGTCGGCTTATGGTATCCTAAAACCAAATCCTTTGACCTGATAGGTTACTCGGATGCGGATTTTGCGGGATGTAAAGTGGACCGTAAAAGTACTAGTGGCACATGTTATTTCCTAGGAAAGGCCTTAGTCTCCTGGTTCAGTAAAAAGCAAAATTCTGTAGCATTATCAACTACTAAGGCTGAGTATATCGTCGCAGGTCGTTGCTGTGCTCAAATTTTGTGGATGAAACAAACCCTGGAAGACTATAATCTGCACTACACTAAGATTTCTATTTATTGTGACAACACTAGCACTATTAATCTGACTAAGAATCCTATCTGTCATTCACGCACAAAGTACATAGAGATAAGACATCATTTTCTTCGTGATCATCAACAACACGAGAATATTTGCTTAGAATTTATTGACACAGATCATCAACTAGCAGATATATTCACAAAACCATTGGCTGAAGACCATTTTAACATAATGAGGCATGAGCTCGGTATACTTGAATTTTTAGATTCATAATGTAATATGGTAATTAAAATTAATTTTATGACTTGCAACTTTGAAATTTATTTAACGGAAATTATTTTTGGGTACAAACCTAAAAAGGGTATGTCTGTCACCACGACTACGGTCGAAGCGAAGCGGTACTTAAGAGTTCCCCGGTGAACCTCTGTTAGCTGGGACAACCCCTACAGTTAACCCATAAATAGAGTTCGTTATTAAATACAAGAGTCAAAAGTCATAAAGTTACTTTTAACCAACCAGAACTGTATTTACTGTCTCGGGAATACAAGTGACCGAACTCGGGCCGAACTCTGACCGAGTTCGGATCGAATTCGGACCGAGTTCGGTCGGCGCTGTTATGTTTCCAGAACCGAACAGCCGGCCCTAGGTCCTATAAATTCAACCCTTTCATCTAGTTTTTTCACACACCAACTCGTGGAAACATCTCCTTCCTCCCTAAAATTCCTTCCTCCTCCATCCTAGCAAGGATTCAAAGAGATCTGGTGGGCGTTTCGAAATTCTCATCTTCCTCCTTTTTTTCAAAAAGGTATTCCTTTTCTCTTCTATTTTCTAAATGGCTCCTAAACGTCATAGGGCTACTACTTCCCAAGGTGCCTCCTCCTCTTCTAATTACACACCAGCTAACCTATTTAGTCCAGCACGACCAATGGATGTAGAAGACTATGACTCTACTTTGTTTCCGGACAAAGAGTTTTCTGATCTTTGGTTCGATTCTTTTTCTGGTCGCAAGATTTGCAATGGAGCTTTTGTCAATTTTATCCTATTTTCTGAATACGCTCCTACTTTTGACCACTTAGGATACCGAAATTTTTTCGAGGTATCAGATAATATTTTTGACAACGCTGTCCGAATGTTTTACTGCAACATGCAAGTAAAACGTAACAAAAATTTCTATTCTTGCGTTGCTGGACAAGAATTAGAATTCTCTGCTACCGATATCAGTGAATTTTTCCATGTTCCTGATGTTGGTGAAGCATTGGTTGACATTACCCATGTCCAAGTCCCTGTTGATGTTACCCTTGCCTCTTTCAGGGAACTCATTTGTCATCCAAACCCTGTACCTCATAGGGTTTTTGCAAAACACTTGAACCAATCTTTTTATGAACTTCATCGCATGATTTTCTCTGTCCTTCTTCCAAAGAAAGGATCCACAGATAAAGTGACCTTCTTGGAACTCTCTGCTTTATACCATATTCATTTTGGTATTCCATTCTCTATCTCAAAGACCATGATATCCTGGATGCTGAACTGCAGAAATGCAGGAAGGAATCTGGTATATCCTATGCACTTGGCGTCTATCTTTCGCCATTTTGAGATTGATCTCCAAACTTGTGCATTCTCCTCAACTCCTGTCGAGCTTACCAGATCTCGCCGATTTCCTGCTCCATCTCTGCCTCCTGGAGCTCAGCCTGCTCCAGCTGCTGACACTGAGGTTCCTGATGCTGCTCCTGCTCCAGCCCCTGCCCCGGGATTTGATCCGACTTTCTACCAGCGCTTTGATGATTTTGTTGCTTTATCTGCACAACGTCATCAAAGTTATCCTGATTCGGAGTTCTGACACATTTCTCAGGCCCAGGTGCTGAGGAATGGGATTGCTGACCTCCACTACAGCCTGGCCCATGATCCAGTCCATCCGATCACCATCCAACCTCACCCAGGCTTTCCGGGCCCTCGGTTCACAGATGAGGTTTCTTTCCAGCACTTCGACCCCACTGCAGCCTACTTTCCTCCAGAGGCTCATGATGCTGACGACCCCACCATGTGACGCGGGTTCAGCTTTTGGATAGTGGATATTTGTTAGATGATGATCTTTATGCTTTTGATGTAGTTTTTTTTTCATGTCTAAACTCATTAGTTAGACATTATCTGATGATTGTACTCAGCACTTTGTTAGTATGACATTTTCAGTACTTTATTTCCAGCATTAGTATTTCTATAGTCGTTGTTTTATGCTGTGATCATGTCTCTTTTGCTTCACTTTGTCTTTTTGTTTTCTATTGTTGGCTTCACACATTACGGGGGAGCCAAGTCATTTTACTATTTGACAAAGGGGGAGAAAAAGAGTACACATACCAAAAAGCAAATCCAAAAACAAACAATCAACCATCTTTTGATTCAGGTACTTGTATTTTGTTCTATTTTATAAAGATATATTTTGGTATAAACTTAAGTCTGTCAATTATCAAAATGGGGGAGATTGTTGGCCCATTCCATGGTCATACCCGATTTCGATAATCAACATGCACTTAAGTCTATACACAAAATATACAATCTGCTGCTAATCATTTCAGGATATATGAAATAAATTTCAACGGACGTTGTACTGCATCAACGAAGCATCAACATCATCAAATCTGGAGATGACTCATTTTATATTTTATTCTGTATTTTACATTTTATTGAGTCTAGGATTTATTTTGTAAAATCAGTTTTGGTAATACTGGCTTAGGGTTATCTTAGTCCACATTCTAAAGAGCCTATCCATTACCACTCTCATATCATTTTACAAAATATTCCAAAATCTCTTTGAAAAATAATTTCTGATAAAATATTTCGAAAATCTCCTGACAGAACTCCTAACCGAGTTCGGCCCGAGTTCTGTCCGAGTTCGGTCAGTTTGTATTTAAATTTCTGCTGCCTCCAAATCAGCGAGCAACGTCTCTTTGCGAGATATATGCATCCGAACTCTGTCCGAACTCTGTCCGAGTTCGGTTTCAGAAAACACCTATAAATAGAGAAGAACTTTTCATTTAAAATCATTCATTCACTCTTCATCTTCTCTTCTCTACTATTCGAGTGTTTTCAAACGATCCAAGATTTTCAAATCATACCTATACACCTCTTAGCCAAAAGCCAGTAATATCAGAGTTGATTTAGAGTCTTTTGGTATTCCAAAGAGTTGTAAAGAGGTCGTTCCAAGTCCAACAACTTTTCTTGTTGTGGAGCTGGTCGTGCGCTCGTCACCAAGCACGGTGTTGTGAAGTCGGTCGTACACTTGTCACCAAGCACGGTGTTGTAAGAGACTGCAAGCTCTCAGTTAAAGCTTGTGCCATAGTGGATTAACATCGAGCAAGAGTACTCGAGACTGGATTAGTCCTCTCAGAGGGATACCAGTATATATCGCTGTGTCGCTGAGTTTGAATTCTCTATCTCTTGCTGCTTTATATTTACTGTCTCTTATTTCACTGCCATAGTTTAATTTTTAATTGGTGATTATTTTTCGCTGCATACACACACTCTATTCATCCCCCTCTAGAGGTGCTCAACGGTCCTACAGAAGTACCGTCCTCTCCTGCATCAGGTGCACTAGCAGCTGCCCGTTCCCGCAGCCTCTGATACTCAGCTTAGAAAGAATGGATAGTACTCTATAATTTCTAATTTTTAATTAATGTACTTATTATTACTAACTACATGAATATTTATTTGCATCATATTTACTAAGTTATATTAAAATTGACACGAAGTATTAAATTAAGATAACGTATTATAATACTTACATAAGTCTGCTCGGCCCTCTCGTCAATAAGGTCACCGCCGCGACGAAGGGTGGCCAGGAAGACGGTCACCATGTCAGTGTTACCGACCTTCCTTACCTGTAATTAAATATATTATCTTAGTAATAATTTATCAATTTTGTATTAAAATAATATTTCTAAAAGAGGAAGACATACCAGACGACGGAAATGTTCCGTCATCGGAATCGACCCACCGCACCACTTCGAGGCATGTTGCCTAACCGCCTTGGCCTTCTCCGACTTCTCCTTGTACCTTGGCTCGTCGAATCGAGCCTTCATCGCATTCCACTGATCAGGGGTGATCCAACCATGGATCGGCTTTCTGGCACGATCACGATCCTTCTGATCTTTGATAGCGTCGCGGATCAGCTTGGCAACGACGGCAGAAAACATCCCTCGATAAGCTCGGCCCGGTGCGGTGGATAGAAAAACATATCCTAGAAGAGCACAAACTAAATATTTATCATTTATATATAATATGCAAAAATTATATGATTCATGTTAAAAGTAAATATATTTTAACCTTGAAGCGCGCAAACCAGAAGGCCTTCCTCTCGTCCGGAGCATCAGAGTAGTTAATCCAAGCACCACCATAATTATGCCTCAGCGTGTGGCCTAGACGTCTCTGTACCTCTGGGGGACGATATCTATACAAACATATTATATTCATGAAAAAAGTTAATTTATGATAAAAACAGAAAGAAAAAAATTATAAACCAAAACACCTACTTTGTACGGTTGGCCCAGATCTCCGTCCTCCTCTCCTCCGGAGGTGCGCACGCATCATCTGCATGATGCTAGTCGACCGTCGACGCCGCCGCCTCGGCCGTCGGTGCAGCCTCCATCATCTGCTCATCCGTCTCCATCGTCGTATCAGCAGCAGGAATGCTAGACGGGCAAGCACTCTCAATAGGCCTGGAACTACTCATCACAGGAGATATGCCATGTGACGTTGTCCCAGCAGGCCCAACTACTGTCCGATATGGAGGAGTAATCGGAGACGAGGATCCAGAGCCGGTACCAGTAGGAGGTACCGAAGGAAAACTCCGTCCTCTAGCAGTACCTGTAGGAAGTACCGGAGGATCATGACCTCGTCGTCCCCCTCGAAACGCTCCGCGACGACCTGCCATACCTGATAACAGCATATAATAATATAACAAATAATAGAGACTAGAAATATGAAAGTACAACAAATAATAGAGACTAAAAATATGAAAGTACAACAAATAATAGAGACTAGAAATATGAAAGTACAACAAAGACAAGATAATAACCAAGACAACATATGATGATACATTCTACAATAAACATCTAAGTCCAGATAATATATTCTAGAAGAAACATCTAAGTTCAGATAAGTATATCTCTCTCAATCATCTTCAGAATAATCATCTTGTTCGTCTTCCTCGACCTCATCTTCCTCTTCCTCCTCATCTTCACTTTCCTTTTCGGCTTCGTCGGCTTCGTCTTCCTCTTCGAATAATTCTACATCGTCTATATTATATGTCGTGTAATGTGTAACTTCCGTGGAGTCCACATCGACAATATTGATTACAAGAGGTAGCTCGTCCTCCTGGTAAGCTTTTTCGTCAACATCAAAAGTATCTCTAGCTTTAGTCTTGTATACTGCCCACCAGTCAGACTTCGTTGCTCTCCGTCTAGGTTAAGCTGTGAAGTACACGAGCTGAGCCTGAGCTGCTAGGACAAACGGTTCGTAGCCTTGATATCTACGCTTGTAGTTTATATCCACAAGATCATGCTTGTCAATTTTCCAACCTTGATTTTCAATCGAATCGAACCATTCACACTTGAACAACACGATCTTTGCAGGTTCTCTGCCATTATTATATGACAACTCCACAATCTCTCGTAAGATGCCAAAGAAATTATTTCCTGGATCAACGTCTTTGTAGTTCGAAGACTTGATACACAAACAACTATTTTTCGTGGAATCAAGATCCAGAAAGTTGTCTCTGATCGGAGCATTTGTCGACTTGAACCGAAAGCCATTGACACAGTAACTTGGCCATATTTTAACAAAAGTAATTGGTCCCTTGGCAAGAGTTCTAATTAATTTAATCTCGGATGAAATTAGACGATCGACCTGAATATCAAAGAAGCGATAATAAGTTATTTATTGCACAGTTGCATTAGAAGAGGCCAGTAATTACCGAGCTACTTACATATTCGCTCAACCAAGAAGGAAAATGACATCTCATTTCTTGTTCTAATGCTTCGTCTGTTAGGTAGGGTCTAACCAGCCTCAACTCATCATTATATGTACTGGAAAACAAACGAAGCAACCGCCGATTAGTACAATAATATTAGCTTATACTATTATATTGAGATAACGTAAACTCATCATCTTGAGTTACTTACCCCTCTAGCTTCTCCACTTCATCCTCATCGCAATTGAGTAATACATACAATTGAGCAGCCCTTAGCTCTTCGTCATTCAAATATCTCTTCTTCATTTTTCTCGAAGGCTTTCCAGACGCATTGAATACTTTCAGTATTCCATCATTAAATTCTTGATATCCGTCGTCGTTTCTCGGAGCCCTCGTTCTATTCGTAGCAACATGAGGTTTGAAATAGGAGGAGCATAAATTTGTAATCTCCTCGAGAATATAGGCTTCACAAATAGAACCCTCGACCCGAGCCTTATTTTTCACCTTTTTTTAGGTGATTCAAATGTCGCTCGAACGTGTACATCTATTGATATTCGACGGGTCCACCAACACGTGCCTCGTAGGAAAGATAAATCGGCAAATGCTCCATAAAGTCGAAGAATCCAGGAGGGAACATCCTCTCTAGCTTGCACAGTGTTACCACAATGTCCTTCTCTTGCTTTTCTAGACGATCAACGAGCAATTTCTTAGAACAAAGGTCCCTGAAGAATAGGCTAAGCTCCGTCAATGGATCCCAAACTGCCTGCGGTAAGAATTCTCGAAATGTAATCGAAATTAACCGCTCCATGAATACGTGACAATCATGGCTCTTCATACCTGTCAGTTTTTCTCCTTGAGGTCGATGCATCTTCTCAAGTTCGAAACATACCCATCTGGAAATTTCAGACCTTGAATCCACCTACAAAGCCTCACTTTATCCACCTTCTCTAGTGAGAAAATTTCCTTAGGCTGCTTCAACTTTTCATTCCCGTCCTCTATCAAATGCAATGCAGGACGTCTACATAATTCTTCCAAGTCCAATCTAGCCTTTGGATTGTCTTTCGTCTTCCCCTTTACGTCCATTACAGTATTAATTATGTTGTCAAATACATTCTTCTCGATATGCATGACATCAAGGTTATGTCTAATCAGATTGGTGCTCCAATATGGAAGATCCCAGAATATACTCCTCTTCGTCCAATTATGAGTGCGACCAAATCTGTCACACTTGTAGCCCGTAGCAGGCTGCTCAATAGCTCTTGGTAAATCTTTTACCTCTTTCCATATCGTGTATCCGGGTCACCTTGGCGGGGGATTAGCCTTCTCCACAACGCCAATACGAAAAGCATTCCTGTTCCTCCGATACGGATGATCCTTCGGCAGGAATTGTCGATGACAATCGAAGAAGCACGATTTGCCTCCGTGTTTCAAACGGAAAGCCTTAGTACTGTCCATGAAATACGTACATGAAAGACGACCATGCGTGCTCCATCCAGATAACATTCTATAGGCTGGAAAGTCGTTGATGGTCCACATAAGTGCTGCCCGTATCTGGAAATTTTGTTTTCTAGATACATCGTACGTGTGGGAACCTACTTCCCACAGCTGATTCAACTCATCAATCAACGGTTGTAAATACACATCGATGTTCCTTTTCGGATTGTTCGGACCTGGGATAATAACGGTGAGGAACATATACGAAGTCTTCATGCACTTCCAAGACGGTAGATTGTACGGGGTGACGATCACAGGCCAACATGAATACTGGGATCCCGAAAGTCCGAATGGGGTAAAACCGTCGGAGCAGAGATCCAATCTGACGTTACATAGATCAGAAGCAAAATCTGGATACTCTCGATCAAAGTGCTTCCATGCTTCTCCATCAGATGGGTAATCCAACACTCCTTCGGTATGTTCCTGCTTATGCCAACTCATGTTTTCTGCAGTTTCCTTCACCATAAACAACCGCTGCAACCGCGGCGTCAACGACAAGTAGTACATCGAAGAGGTAGGCTTCCTGGAACCGACAGACTTTCCTCTACCACATGCCTTGTAGCGATCGACACCATAAAATCTGCAGGCGTCTTCATCCTTGTCATCTTTGTAGTACAACATGCACCCGTTGCGACAGGCATCGATTTTTTTGTATCCCATCCAGAGCGATCTAACCATCCTCTTAGACTGGTAGAAGTCTTTAGGCAACTTCGCACCCTCAGGCAATATTTCTATAAGCAACTCTATAAGACGGTTGTAGCAATCTTGTGATATGTTAAAATCAGACTTGATGCTCAATAATCTTGTAACGACCTCCAATGGTGAATAATCCTTACAACCAGGATATAATGGAGTCCTTGCATTCTCCAGCAACTCCATGAACTGTGCAGCATTGGGATTTGGTGCCTCCTTAGGTACATCATGATCATCCGGATCAAAACTAGGCCCGGCCGTATCGAAAACCATGTTCACCAACCCATCGTCGTAAGGAGCGTTGTTATGGACATCCACATAAGGCTCGTACTCTGATGCTAAAGACACAAGTTCTCCGTGCACGCTCCACTGGTAGTAATTCGGCGTGAAACCCTTCGAGTATAAATGATACGTGACATCCACTTCTGGATGATATTTCAAGTTGCGACATCTCACACACGGACACTTAATTTTGGTATCGTCCATGTACTGAGGAAACGCCTTGGCAAACTGCAGGAACTGATGTACACCCTCTATGAATTCATCCCGCATATCGCACATGTCATCAGGATGACGGTTGTACATCCAAGTATGATTTCACAGACAGTAATTCAGCTCCATAATTCTGTAAGATAGATACATCAAGGTAGTGAATGATATACAAGTGTCAAAGCTTTGAAATAGTAGCTCAACCGAGGGATAGAGTTAATTGGAGGAAGTTACTGGGGAAAGTGAAGACCGACATGAACTGATGATGCACGAAAATAAGGGTCTCAAAGCTGGAACAAGTCAAGTTGTACTTTGGAAAAAGAACACTTGCAAGCTCTTTGTTCACAAAACAAGCTATAAATAGAAAATACAGAACAAATAACGAGTTCGTAACTCAAGTATAGAGCATAAAAGAGTCGTAAACTCGAGAGATGTTCTGCATTCGTTATATCTTGCTTTGTGCACAAAGAGCTTAACAAGAATAGAACATATCCAAAACACAACTTTACTTGTTATAACTTTGATCCCCAAATTCTCGTTTGTCAGTTCATGCGGTCTACACTTTCCGCAGTATATGTACACATGACATTTTATGTTAAATGGTCAGAGATTATCGGTCATCTTCTTTTCGTATTGCTAACTTTTGTTTTGCGTGTTTGTGCGTGCGGTGGTCAGAGATTATCGCTGCGGCATATTGAATCAGATGTTGGCAAATCAGTTGGTTTAGAATGTTAGGTTACAGATATTGAAGTGGATAGAGGTAGGTTGCAGATATTGAAGTGGATAGATGGATATTTGTATGAGTTAGCTTCATTAGAAAGACTGTGACTCTGCATGAGTCATATTAGAGGAGTTACTCTGCATAATCATGTACTAAATATAAGATATGGGTTAGGGCTTAATGGGCTAAGCTAAGCTAGGAGTCCAATAACACCAATAGTAATGTCTGTAACTAGGGTATTTGTGAATATTAAGTATCAATATGAGAATAAAGTTTGGGTATGTATTTGCCCTACCAATATCCTATTCACATAGGTAAAACCATTACTATGGCCTATTTACCTAATTACCTATACACTAGCCTATCCTTAACTCTAGTAAAAACCAATACCCAAACTCAATACCCCATACACTACAACATAGGTATCTCCCATACCCATGTGTCAACCCTTTACCTAAAACCTATAGGCTTCCTAAACCTATATATTACCTAGGCACTCAAGGTAAAGCCATTACCTATATTTATAGGTAAAACAATTCCTATCTTGAAGTTACCTATACTTATTGTCCTAGTCCTCATCTATACACATTATCCTAAGGCCTCGTTTGGTTCACCGATTTAAGGAACTAGGAAAGGAAAGTTGTTCCTTTCCTTTGTTTGGTAACCACAAACTTGAGAATCAATTTCCTCACAAGAGGGAAAATTGTAGGGAATATGGTTCTACTCATGACTCGAATATCAGAGCTAATCGTCGAGCTTGACATAAGTGATAATGTGCAAATTGGAGGGAAAATTGGCAGGCTTACTACCTCGTTTGCAATAGACACATGTATGCAGTGAAGGCAAAATGCAGGATATTCAACACACATCTGATGTGAACATTTGAGGGTGTGATTGAACTAAGGACATGCAGTACCTTCAAGAGGGATGAACAGGACATCTAACTTATACACAAGGACAAGACAAGCCTGGTGAAGGAGGGACTGCTCTAAGGTATGCAGGGCAGATTCATGTAAGTGGATTGATACCCAATTGTGACAGGGACTGTCCTCATAGGCAGTACAGGACCCGGGCTAAACCAATACCCACTTCTAACCTGAGCCATTCCTCTTCCTTCGACTGATACTAACATCAATAGAAATTGTTACAACCATAGGAGTGGACTGCACAGTAGTAATGAACATATGATGGCTGCTATTTAAGGGACTGAATAATTACTAGGGCTGCAAATGAGCTAAGCCGAGCCAAGATTTTGTGAGCTTGAGCTTGGCTTGACTAGAATTAATCGAGCTCAAGCTCGAGCTCGAGCTTGATAATTTTTTTATTTTAGAGCTTGAGCTTGGCTCGAGCTTGTTTATATTAAGCTTGAGCTTGGCTTGATAAGCAAGCTTGATTCAAGCTTGATAAACAAGCTCGTTAAGCTTGATTTCAAGCTCGTCAAGCTCGCTCAACTTTATTTCAAGCTGATTAAGCTTGATTTCAAGCTTAACGAGCTCGATTTCAATTTAGTTAGGTTTGAATTAACAATTTATTTATAAAATTTTGATTTAAAAAGTTCTTATTATCAATTATTAAGGACATAAGGCACATTTGACACAGCCACATACTGTACAGACAGAGACCTAACATAAGGCACATTTGACCGAGCTAAAAGAGATTCGTCACTTCTGTTCAACCAATACAATAATTCGTTATTAGTTGGATCTATGCATAGAGACTCCTCACTTTCAAATCATTATCTAAAATATGTATTTTTTGATCCAAATGGACACAAAGTGTCCAAAATCACACGAACACAGTGTATCAGTAAACACAGAGTCGTGCTGTGTCCCCGTGTTTATTTTGGACACAAAAGACACCTTAATTAGGGTTAGGGTTTACCTTTAGAGGAGCTCGTGGTGGTGGAGGAGGAGGAGTTCGGTGGTGGAGGAGGAGGACCTTGCGGTGGAGGAGGAGGAGGAGGGGCGTCGCCGGGGAGAGAGGGGTCGCCGGGGGAGAGGGGGTCGCCGGGAAGTGGGGTCGGTAGAGGAGGAGGAGGAGGATCTTGGTCATCGGTGGAGGAGGAGGAGGAGCTCGGGGAGAGAGGGGTCGCTGGGGGAGAGGGGGTCGCCGGTGGGTCGGTGGGGGGGGAAAGGAAAGTTTTGGAAAATTTTCGAGTGAGATTGGGGGGAAAGGAAAACCCGATCTGTATATTAGAAATACATTAGCGACGTCATTGTAAGACGTCGCTAAACGTCTCTATTTTCTTTGAATATAGCGACATTTTTGACTAATATGCGACGTAACATTTTGTTATTAAAATGTTAGTCGCAAAACGTCGCTAAACGTCGCTATATTCTAAGAAATTAGCGACATTTTTCGACTATTATGCGACGTAACATTTTGTTACAAAAAATAAGTCGCAATACGTCGCTGAACGTCGGGAATAGTGACGAACAGCGACGTCAAATTTATATGTCGCTAAATTCAAAGAAATTAGCGACGTTTTGATTAAACGTCGCTAAATTCGTCGCTAATATGACTTATTTTTGTAGTGGGATAACTCTACCACTGCAACTATTTGCACCAAAAATCTGGAAGTATTGCAATAAAAAATATCTTTCTTAAAATTGTTAAACCTCACATATTCATGGTCATAAGAAAATAGGGTTATTAATGTTGTAAAGTGTGGTTCCAAATCATAATAATGACACATGTTCATAGGACGAAAACACATATGTCACCATAAAGTCTGAAAGCTCTCTTTACTAGAGGAAGAAGAGGCAATACACCTGTCCACGGGAAGAAAAGTTGAATTGACTTGCTAACTGACTTCCCTCATGAATTTGGCAACAATAGTTTGTTATAACAATATAGAAGACCGAAACAGTTGGACATTATTGAAGTGTTAAAGTTGTACAGATTTTAAGCCAAGCAATTTGGTGTATATATATATTATATATATATATATATATATATATATATATATATATATATATATATATATATATATATATGGTATAACTCTCTCTCTCCCCTCTCTCTCTCTCTCTCTATATATATATATATATATATATATATATATATATATATATATATATATATATATATAAATATATATATATATATATATATATATATATATATATATATATATATATATATATATATATATATATATATATAAGAGAGAGAGAGAGAGAGTTATACCATATATATATATATATATATATATATATATATATATATATATATTATATAATATATATATATATATATATATATATATATATATATATATATATATATGGTATAACTCTCTCCCTCTCTCTCTCTCTCTCTCTCTCTCTCTCTCTCTCTCTATATATATATATATATATAAATATATATATATATATATATATATATATATATATATATATATATGGTATAACTCTCCCCTCTCTCTCTCTCTCTCTCTATATATATATATATATATAATATATATATATATATATATATATATATATAGAGAGAGAGAGAGAGAGAGTTATACCATATATATATATATATATATATATATATATATATATATATATATATGGTATAACTCTCTCTCTCTCTCTCTCTATATATATATATATATATATTTTTTTTTCTCTCTCTCTCTCTCTCTCTATATATATATATATATATATATATATATATATATATATATATATATATATATATATATATATATATATATATATATATATATATATATATATATATATATATATATATATATATATATTTTCTCTCTCTCTCTCTCTCTCTCTCTCTATATATATATATATATATATATATATATATATATAGATCTTTTGAATTGTAAATGGCTGTTATCTTCCACTATTTTGTTGGTAATGTCAAAACTCTTACAATCAATGAAATACAAGTTCAATCAATCAATCAATCAATCGATGATCAACGTATAATAGGTGACATTTACCAAAACATCTGAAAAATGCCAAGAATAATTTCTATTGACATCCCCTAAAGACTAATCGGAGCATATTGCAAAAGCAAACACAAGTGATGCACCTAGTTATTAACTTTTGTTTAGAAGCTTGACATCCATTGTTGTAAGGATTCAAAACCACATAGAAAAAGAACTAGGTGAAGCCTCAAGAGAATTTTTCTACTAACATCCCCAATGTTACAGTACATAAACACAGACTAATCGGAGCATATTGCAAAAACAAACATCCAAAATCGATAAAGGAATTATCTTTGAATCATAGAAAGGAGCCAAATTTCTGAGGTTTGTACCTGCAAAGGAGCCGCCTTTCCTTTGTTGGCGGGGGCAGCCTAGAGATAAACTCGTAGGAATGATCATTTGTCGGACCTCAGGTACCCCGTCTGCTTAATGGTGTAGATGTACACGAAGGAGGCATCGTGGCCAAGCATCTTGACGTAAATAAAGCGGGTAAGGAACTCCTTTATTTTTCAGTGGGGAACGTCGGGGCCGAAGATACGGCGGGAGAGGGAGTCGACCTCGCGAAAGAGCCTTGGACCGGGAATCATCGATGGATTTGACAGGTTGAGAAACTCCATGGACTGCTTCCAGCCGCCTTAGGAGCCCATGGGGAGCTCCCGGCCAAATCTTTTCAGTGTCTCCAGTGGTGTTTTTAGGGTTTCATGGGGATCGACGGTGGTGATGATAAAGGAGAAGATGGAGATCTGTATGACGAGGAAGGGATTGTAGGCTTTGGGGATTAAGGTTTAATTTGGGATTGGAGAAGGGTCAGTAAGGAAGAGGAAGAGTCTATAGAAGGAGAGAGAGGGAGGATGAGAGAGGGGATGATCGAAAACATAGGAGGGATATACATTTCTTTGGTATACAACACTTTTTTTCCGTGAGAAGGAGGGGAACCTAAAAAAATTTTGTAACACTTATTTTTTCTTGTCACCCTTATTTGTGTTACAAATAATTAATTAAATATAGAAAAAAATTATTTAGTAACGGTTATTTAATTATTGTAACGGTAGTTACCATTACAAACTTGTAACGTTATTAACCATTACGAATAGGAAAATGGAAGTGTTACGAATTGTTTGTTATGGTGTAGTGTTAGCGACTGAAAAATTTGGTTGCTAGGGAGTTGGACGAGTCTTTATTTTCGTGTCAACATACTAGCGACTGAAAATTCAGTCGCTCCCAAAACCGAAACACAGCCCAAAACTAAATAACACTTCCCCCCAATTTCTTTTTCCAAAACCTACTCATTCGACCCTCCTGCTCCTCCAGACCCCGACCGTCGCCATCGCCGCCTCCTTCTCTGCTCAGAGCCTTTCCAGACCCGTAGTCGTCGTCGCCCTTCAGAGCTGTCGCCTCCTTCTCCTCCTTATCCTCATTCTCAGAACGATCTTCTGACTATCTTTCGATGCGCCATCTCCGCCTCTTCCTTCTCCTCCCGACACCCTCTCGATGCTCCTTGACGTCAGTGCCTCCACCACTCCTTGAACGTCGAGGTATATATATTTTTAGTTTTAAGCTTTTTTAAATGCATCAATTTAAGGTTTGGAATGCATGCCATCAATTTAGGCATGAAAAGTTTTGCCTCTAAAAGTTTTACCTCTGAAAAAATTAGATCATTTGCTAAACATATTCGACTGTTTGATTGGAAAGCAGAGATCCTTGCTAAGCATATTCGTCAGTTTGATTAGAAGCTGAAAGAGTTTTGTTTGATTGGAAAGAAGAGCTAATTGCCAAGCATATTGTTTCCTTGTTGATTACGATGTATCATCGTAGAGGTAGTTGTTTCTTATATATATAGGTTGAACTAAGATTAAAGTTATGTTTATGATATCCTAATCAGTATAGGACCCTTCCTATGAGTATCGAGATATGTCGTATTTGTAGTATAGTTTTGGATCAATTGGAAATGGTAACAAATAGGACGAAACTATTAAATTTACTTACAAGTACATACCAAAAATTTCATGTACTATTGCAGATTTTAATAGCACAGGGAGTGGTGGTAGTGATAATGGCAATAAGTTTTTGTGATTAAAATCAAGAGCGTGCCTCAGTTGGAGAATATTTTCCCTATAAATTGCATATATGCTTCTTAATCATCTTAAAACTCAATTGTCTCGACTAAAGCCCACAAGTAGCAGTTCACTTCCTCACTCTTCGAACATAACAACTAACCACCTTTATAGATGACACTATAGGGATCTACAACAGGTTTAGCATAAACCTGATAGAGTGTTTGATATCTTGCTAGTCTCTATCGGGAGCTCATATTCTCGTGTCCCTGTTAGGTTATCTTGGCTATGATAAATAATATATATGTTATACAAAATAATTCCATTAAGATGAAATTTTCAACTAATCTGTGACAATATAGATTGATAAGGAGATGTGAAATCTTACTATATCATGCAGATTGATAATTCGACCTTCCAAGAGCACTGCAATGACACGATGCCATATAACCTTTCCAATATACTAATCAACCATAGCTGGTGTATGATGTTTGATGACGATAGTGTTGATCAATGGGAGTAGAGTGTTACATGCTAAAAGAGAAGTGTGGAGGGAAACATTGGAATCTAAGGGTTCTAAAATTAGTTGAAAAAAGAGAGTATGAAATTTAACTTAATCAAGAAGGTAAATATAACTATATTGATAGAGCATTGGGTTGGAATGATTATCTTATTGGGTAATGGTCATGTGTTTCAGTGTAACACCGAACAAGCACTAGGTTAGCTAAATTGACACTTGAATCTTTTTTCTTTTTTTTCTTTTGAAACTTATAATGTTAAAATCATGTACTACGTTAAAGCTAGAGACAAAATCGAGATAGCTTCAAAGCAGTGAGTCGATCTTTTGATATACAAATCGTATTTGATATCTAATCCATATTTCTTTTTGAATATATATGGTGCAGAATTATTAATACGGGTAAAACAATGAGTCGATACTTAGTTGAGCGTACGTGGACGTACAATTGGTGACATGAGAGCAAGATTGGCCTGAATAATGATTTCAAGGCAGGCGTTGAGGAATTTCTCAAATACGCTAGTAGCCAACCTGATTTCATGGATGGTAGACTCATCAAGTGTCCTTGTGTCAAATGTCACAATAGACCATTCAAAAAGGTGGATCTTGTGAGGGAACATCTCTACAAGAAGGATGTCGTACACAACTATAAGGAGTGGACGACTCAAGGAGAACATTTGTTCCTGCCCTCCTTTGATACAAAGGTTGGAGAGTCCACTCCCGGAGATGACTTCGAATACGGCAGCTAAACTAGCACGGGAGATGATAGTTGTAGCAGCAGGACCTAGTTTTGATTTGGAGGATCCAAATCCTGATACAGAGGAGTTTTATGATACGTTCAAGGATGCTGATACACCGATATATCCAGATTATAATACTCATTCTGTCTGTAGTGATGGGCTATTGAATATCAAGTCTGATTTCAACTTGCTGCAAGAATGCTACGATTAGATTATCCAGTACGTTAGAGAATTGTTACCGAAAGGATCAAAGGATTTACCTGAAAACTTTTATAAGTCAAAGATGATGATAAGAAAAATCGAATTAGGCTACGAAAAGATAGATTATTATCGAAATGACTGCATGCTATATTATAAGGAGAACAAGTATAAAGACAAATGTACCTTTTGTCATACGGACCGGTACAAGCCAGTTTGGGGGTAATGGAAAGTCAATTGCTCAAGGAAAGCTGCATCCCTACAGGTACATGCACTTCTTGCCTCTCACAAAGAGACTGCAAAAGATGTATATGTCCATAAATACAGTACAACACATGACATGGCATAGCAAAGAATAAAAGATAGATGAAGGAGAATTATCTCACCCTTGTGATGGAGAGGCATGGAAGCATTTTGATCGATGTTATCCAAAATTTGCTACAGAGCCTAGAAATGTCCGGTTGGCCCTATGTTCTGATGGATTCACTCCTTTCGGATAGTCTAGATCTCAGTACTCATGTTGGCTGATGATTTTGACCCGTTACAATTTACTACCATGGACGTGCATGAAGACTCCTTACATATTTTGACACTTATCATACCTGGTACAAAAAATCTAAAGAAGAAAATCGATATCTATTTGCAACCATTAAAGATGGATGAGTTGAAACAATTGCGGGAATTGGTATCCAGAAGTACGATATATCGAGGAAACAAAACTTCCAAATGAGGGAGACACTTATGTGGACCACCAACGATTTTTTAGCATATGAGATGTTATCGGAATGGAGTACTCATGGCACTAAGTCTTGTCCGATATGCATGGAAAAGAGTAAGGAGTTTCGTCTTCATCATGGAGGAAAAGTATATTTTTTACTATCACCGTCAGTTCCTTCCTGTATCACACCCATGGAGAAGGAATAGAGATGCTTTTAGAGCTGGTAGACAAGAACCATCTGCTCCTCCATTGAGATTGATAGGAGACGAAGTTTGGAAAGAGGTAGAGAATTTATCGATTATGATGGAAGAACCGAGATCAAACGGTCATTTTGAAGGATTCGGACATAGCCATAATTGGACAAAGTGGGGCATCTTTTGGGACTTACCTTATTGCAAGGACAATATCATAAGACACGATCTTGATGTCATGCATATCGAAGAGAATGTATTCGATAACATTTTCAATACAGTAATGGATATCAAGAGAAAAATGAAAGACAATCCAAAAGCAAGAAATGGCTTGAAAATTATTTGCAGGCGTCCAGAGTTGAACCTAAAACGAATGGCCAATGGTACATTGGTCAAGCCTCCAGTGCCATCCATATTAAGTAGGGATGATAAATTGATAATATGTAGCTGGATATCGAAGCTGAGATTTCCTGACGGTTACGCGTTGAATCTGGCAAGATGTGTCGATCTCAGTGAATGCAAATTGATATGGATGAAGAGTCATGATTGCCACATGTTCATGAAGGGATATTTACTACCAATTGCTTTGAGAGAGATGTTGCCTCCTTAAGTATGGAGTCTGCTGGCCGAGTTATCTATTTTTTTTAGAGATTTATGTTCAAACAAATTGATGGTGCAATATATGATTGAACTTGAGAAAAAGATTATATTGACAATGTGCAAATTAGAGAAGGTGTTTCCTCTCGACTTTTTGATAGTATGGAGCGTTTGCCGATCCATCTTGCATACGAAGCACTTGGCGGTGCTTCCGTCCATTATTGATGGATGTACCCATTTGAGATGTATAAATTGATTAGCTTGGACTAATAATTTCTTTATTCAAATAATTCTAATATTCAATATGTTATTTTTAGGTATCTATATTACCTAAAGAAGAAAGTGGGAAATAAGGCTCATGTAGAAGCTTCGATATGTGAATCATATATCATTGAGAAGGTTTCAAACTTTATTCCATCTATTTCGATACCCATGTCAGAATAAATCGGAATAGAGCCCCAAGAAATAACGAAGGTGGGGTTGATGCACCAAATAGTGGAAACCTATCTATCTTCAATGTGAGGGGCAAGCCTACAAGTGCTACTAAAATATGGTGGTTAGAAGACGATGAGCTTGAAGTTGGCCATCGGTATGTTTTGTTAAATAGCGAAATAGAGGAGATGAAAGATATTGAGAAGTAAGCGGCACAACTTTACTATTTTGTTTACTTTACATGTATAGTTGACAAAGAGGTATCCTAATTTTGATTCTTCTTATCACAGTACTTTTAGAAGCGAAGTGCAAATGGAAAGACCTAATATTGATGATGATGAACTTGCTAGAGAGGCTGATAGAAAATTGGTTCCATGATTATGTAAGAATATTAAACCTCAAGCATTATTAATTTTTTGTAAAAAAAATGATTCTAATATACCTGTGGTATCTGTTGTTTCAGGTTTTTCATCCTGGCATCCAGTTACAGAATGAGTGGCTTCATTCACTAGCCACTGGACCAAGTAAGAAGGTAAAGTGTTGGAATGGATACACGATTAATGGCTTCAAGTTTAGAACAACTGATTGACCTATGTATCACTCATTTGGCGATAAAGATGATAATTATACGAAGAGTTCTGGAGTGTATGCGAGGGGCTCAGTCTACAACGCGGCTCCAGAACATGATTATTATGGTGAACTAAGAGATGTTATAGAGCTGGAATATCCGCGGTTGGTGTCTTTTGATACGAACATTGTGATGTTTAAATATGATTGGTTCAATACAACACCTAAGCAAGGATGAAAAATTGACAAACAATTTGGATTTGTCGATATAAGGCATGGTAAAAGATATAAAGGATTTGAACCGTTTGTGTTGGCTGAAGAACAGATGGCAACTCTAGAGGGGGGGTGAATAGAGTTATAGCAATAATAACCAATTAAAAATCAACTCTTTCATGATCTAAAAATTAATCAGAGTAAATGCAAAAAATAAATAAGGAGCAAGAGAGCATACGCAAACACAGCCGATTTTAACCTGGTTTCCCTCGTGGAGGACTAGTCCAGGCCTGAGAACTCTAGCTCATGATTAAATCTACTATTTGTGAAATAGTAGTTACATCCCGTGCCTTTTCTTCAGAAGAGCACGTCAACTTCTTACAATGGATCGCAGTGGCGATGCTTGGACTTTTCCAAGCGACTTCTTGAACTCTTGCACAAGACTCCTAACTGAGAGATGCTGAGCACTCGAGACTTAGAAAACTTGTGGCTAGTAGATGAGAAGGGTATGTCTTATATTGAGCTTAAGAGAGAAGAGAAGAGAAGATTGGATGAATGAAAATAAGAGAATTCTTGGCCTATTTATAGGTTTTTAACAGGCAGAATTCGGCCAAAATTCTGGTAGGAATTTTTAAAAATTTGGCCGTTGGACAACTAGCAACCAGCCAACCCTAAATTTAGGGTATTGATTTTTAGGGGACAGAGTTTGGCCCGAACTCTGTGTGGAGGCAGAGTTCGGCCCGAACTCTGTCTCCAGAGCACAAAATTGGTCCAAGGGTCCAATGGGCTAAGTTTGGATGTGGAGCTTTATGGATTTTGGATAGGTTGTGGGTTGAGTCTCAAGAGCCCAGCATAACTCAGCTTACAATCATTCTAGACTCAATAAATATAAAAGTACAGACGCCAAAATGACTTGTATTTGCACAACTGAGCTGTCGTCTGGCTTGAGCAGAATATAGTCGTCGTGTGTCGTATTGAATTATCACAAGTATTATTTAGTCAATGTTATCAATATTTGGTTGACTGTGACTTAGTGTCAACAATCTCTCCCATGTTGATAATTGACAAAATAATAATTGTATATTCAATATCCATACCTGGACACATGTAACGACATAGCTCCCCCATAATAAGTGCCGAGCTTAAGAGTAGCTCCCCCATAAACAATGCTGTGAATCTTTGTTGGCCTGTTAATAATATTCTTCCAAAAGCACATATAAACCAAACAAGCAGAAACAGAATATACACATAACTCCCCCTTTTGGCATTTAGCAATATGAGATAGATAAATGATAACTGGCAAAACACACGTAAAGGAGAAGAAAATACATATAAAATAAGATAATGACCAAGAGTCATAATGACATAGAAACTGATAATAGAACTACCAAAGTCTCAAAAGCACAATGCATACTAAGTCTACTACAAATTAAGTACATAAAAGTAACTAAAGCAGAATACAGAAAACATAATCTAAGATCTCCAGTAGCAGCCTCAAGTAGCAGTCCAAAACCATCATCGAGCACGAGAGGGCCCGGCGTCGTCCGATGGATCAGTAAAGGAGCGACGTGGGTCCACGAATGCCGCATCTGGATCCATGTAGCGATGGACCCAAGGATCATCAATACGAAAGCCCTCACGATTGGGATCTCGCTCCATAGGAGTAGGCATGGTAGGATGGCGAGACATGGAATACCGGATGTCATGCAGCGAGTTGCTGATAGCACTCATCTGCAATGTGGTCCGATAATCCAGCTGAGTCCAACGATCGTCCTCCAAAGTAAAACGATCTCGGAGCATGGTCTGAATAGACTCGAGAGTGGCAGGAGGAGGAGGAGGAGGAGGATCCTGTCCGAGAGGAGGGGCATCTGGCTCATCCTCAGAATGCTCAGACACGACCGGTGAGCCAACGGACGCATGAAGCCTCCTTGCCTTGGAGAGAAAGGCAGGGGCAGGTAAGAATGGACACTCATCATGCGGTACATGAAACGCACGAAAGATCATAGGAAGGTATAATGCATAAACCAAATATCTTGGTTTCTTCCTACAGTTGATCATCCAATCCATCATTGTGCGTGGAAGATTAAAGGGAACATGAAAGTGGAGATGGTATAAGGCCGATATTTCAAAATAAGTAACTTCATCGGTAGATCCCGCTTTGGGTAGAATGGTGTTAAAAATGATCCGATGAAGTTCATAAAAATAAGGGTTGAGGAATTTAGCCAAAAGCTTACGAGAACGTGTGTTAGGGCTACACAAGTCGTCCTTGAAGCTTTCAAGTGAAATTCCTTCGGGAAATTGGAACGATCTTGCTTCAACAAGCTTTTTCCAAGAATTTGGCTCTTGAAGTTCAAGATATTCGGCCAATTCAAAATCATCAAATGAGATATCAATACCCACAACACGTGAATAGATGCGAGTATCATCATGAGTCAAGTTGCAATAAAACATTTGAATGGCACTACGATAAATGACCGAATTTTAGGTAACAAGTTCGTCAAGGCAAAGGTCATTAAAGAGTGCATCATATTGTTAGAAAATTATAAAGTTTATGGGGTGTCCCGCAAACACCGGACGTGTCCAAAAATTACTAAACTACTCATTTGATGCGTCTAGTGATATAAAAATTCGGTCGTCAAAAGTGTTTGGATCACGTGGACGTGGAGGATTGAACAACGGATGGGTTTGTTGTTCAATAGCCGGTGCAACGGGTGGTGCAACGGGCGACTCAACGGGAGGAGGAGCATTCGACGAGGACGCACCCTCGGTCCGAAGTCTCTTCCTACGGTTGAGCAATAATGGAGCCATAACACAATAGATAGATGATAATGAAATAAATTTGGGATATAGAAAAGTTAGGAATTACACCTCAAAATAGTGAAAGATTATGAAAGAGAATTGAAAACTAAGCCTCCTCCTTGAGTTTGGGGAAGAATGGAGCTCTAGAAAGGAGAAAATAGGGTTAGGGTTTTGAGAGTTTTGAGTTGAAGAAGTAGAAAAGGTGGTAAGAAGGAAGGAGAGGGAAGAGAAACCAAAATTAAGGGGAGGGTTTCTCTTGGTCGGGTCAATTAATGACCATTGGATCAACAATTGGATCAACGGCTGAACCTGTTCCCGGTTCTGGAACAAGCAGGCCGAATTCGGCCCGAACTCTGGTAGGGGCAGAGTTCGGCCCGAATTCCGGATCCTGGGGACAGAACAGGAATCAGGCTGAGTTGAGTCAAAAAATTGGTTAAGTAAAGATAAAAACCAATATACTACATGAGTTTAAGTACAGAAAAGGATCCAATAAGTAAATAGATGAATAGCAGATAGTGAGTTCAAAGCAGTAATATGAAGTATGAAAAATTAGTATTTCAGCATGTGATAGATGAAAATGAAGCGTATAATAAACAAGGAATTATATCGTAATTCAATATTTTGAAGCTGCCATGGGTTAGCTGCAGGGGCCGGATCCAGCTAGCGGTAGTCCTGAGGACTAGTGCACCATATCGCTTTGGCTTTTATGCCTTGTTGTCAGAAGGGCCCTTTCGGCTTGTACCCATAGCACATTCATCATGAGAGAATCATAATATATTCGATATTTACGCAGGTTTATTTTAATTTATAACAGCTTCATCTAAAATTCCAAGTTAACGACAAAGAAAATTGAAACGCTCTTCGGATAATGGTTTGGTGAAAAAATCTGCTAACTGATGATCAGTGTCAATAAATTCTAAGTTAATCGTGCCATTTTGCTGATGATCACGCAAAAAGTGGTATCGTATTTCATATGCTTCGTGCGTGAGTGACAAATGGGGTTCTTAGGAAGATTTATTGCACTAGTGTTGTCACAAAAGATTGGAATATGCATGAAAGATAAATTATAGTCTTCAAGGATTTGCTTCATCCACAGAATTTGTGCACAACAACGCCCGGCTGCTATGTATTCAGCTTCTTTTGTGGATAGTGCGATAGAATTTTGCTTCTTGCTAAACCAAGAGACTAAAGCCTTTCCTAATAAATGACACGTACCGCTCATACTTTTACGGTCGGCCTTGCATCCGGCGAAGTCAGCATCAGAGTAACCAATGAGGTCAAATGATATTGACTTGGGATACCATAGGCCCACTGTAACCGTACCCTTAAGGTATCGAAAGATACGCTTAACTGCGGTCATGTGTGATTCCTTAGGATTTTTTGATATCTAGCACACAGACAAACGCTAAACATTATATCAGGGCGACTAGCAGTAAGATAGAGTAAACTGCCTATCATACCTCGATACTTACGTTGATCTACGGGTTTTGCCGCTATCATCTGGTTCAAGTTTGGTTGAAATAGCCATAGGAGTGCTGATTGGTTTGACGTTATCAAGGTCGAATTTCTTCAACATGTCCTTTGTATACTTCGACTGACAGATGAAGGTTCCATTTGACATTTATTTGACTTGCAGCCCAAGAAAGTAGTTGAGCTCCCCCATCATGCTCATCTCAAACTCGGTCTGCATACACTTGGCAAAATCTTGACAAAGGGTTTCATCAGTAGAACAAAAATTAATATCATCTACATATATTTGTACTAAAAGAATAGTGTCTTTGAAAGATTTTATAAAAAGTGTAGTGTCAATTTTCTCTTTTGAAAAACCTTTCTCAAGCAAGAAGCTGCTTAGCCGTTCATACCAAGCTCTAGGAGCTGTTTGACGCCATACAGCGCTTTCTTTAGCTTGAACACGTGGTCGGAAAATTGTGGTTTTTAAAGCCAGGGGGTTGTTTTACATAAACTTCCTCCTTAATAAAACCATTCAAGAAAGCACTTTTAACATCCATTTGAAATAATTTGAAGTTTTGAAAATTTGCAAATGCACAAAGCATCCGAATGGATTCTAATCTAGCAACAGGAGCATACGTCTCATCGTAGTCGATACCTTCCTCTTGGTTGTATCCTTGGGCTACTAGACGAGCTTTGTTGCGTGTGACTGAACCATCTTCATTCACTTTGTTTCTAAAAACCCATTTAGTACCAATAATCGAGTGATTAGCCGGTCTAGGAACAAGTTCCCATACTTGGCTCCTCTCGAATTGGTTGAGTTCCTCTTGCATAGCAGAAATCCAAAATTCATCGTTGAAAGCTTCTAAAATATTCTTAGGCTCAATTTGTGAAATAAAGGCAGTACTAGCAATAGAGTCTCTTAATGATGATCTAGTAGTTACTCCACGTAAAACCTCACCGATTACCAAATTTTTTGGATGTGATGGCTTGAAAGAGAATTTCTTAGTCAAGCTTTCCAGAGAATTTGCTTCGATTGTGGTGTTCATTGGAGTAGACGTTGATGGCTCAACATCATCATCAAGAGTAGTTGCTGCACTGTTATCTTCATCAAAAGTCACATTTGTAGACTCTTCCACAATTAATGAGCGTTTGTTAAAGCCTCTATATCCCTTACTCTTGGCAGCATAGCCAAGGAAAATACCATCGTCAGCTTTGGCATCAAATTTGCCTAAGTTGTCTTTGGTGTTAAGGATAAAATATCTACAACCAAAAACTCTAAAATAAGAAACATTTGGGGTTCTCCCGAACCAAAGCTCATAGGGTGTTTTCTTCGTAATAGGACGAATAAGTACCCTATTTAAAATGTGGCATGCTGTACTGACAGCTTCAGCCCAAAAGTATTTCGGAAGTGAGAATTTGTTCAACATGACTCTAGCCATATCGCCAAGAGTCCTATTCTTCCGCTCCACAACACCATTTTGTTGTGGAGTTTTTGGACAAGAAAACTCATGATCAACACCATTGGAATCACAAAACTTTTCAAAATCAGAATTTTTGAACTCGCCTCCATGATCACTTCGGATTCGAGTAATCATGTAGCCTTTTTTCGTTTTGAACTTTCTTGACAAAAATCTTAAAAACTGAAATAGCATCACTTTTATAAGTAAGAAAGAAAATCCAAGTAAATCTTGAAAAGTCATCAACAATAACAAAGGCATAGAGTTTTCCACCAAGACTGGCTACTCTACTAGGGCCAAATAAATCCATATAGAGTAGTTGCAGGGGTCTAGTAGTCTTACAGAGTTTATGGAATGAAAAGGTGACTTGGTTTCCTTATTCAACTCACATTCGGCACATACGGTGTCCTTTTTGAATGTGATGTCGGGCAAGCCTCTAACTAGCTTCTTGGTCGATAGCCTGGATATAGTATCCATATTGGCATGACCAAGACGCTGGTGCCATAGTAACCGTTTATCTTTATGAGTATATAGGCATCTACCTGCATTGTTAGTATCTATAGACAAATAGAAAATATAAATATTGTCCTCTCTTACCCCTTCAAAAGCAATGTCTCCTGTTGACCTATCATAAATAAGGTATTTGTTTTGTCAAAAGTTAATGTCATAACCCAGGTCAGCAAGATGACTGATGCTGAGCAGGTTATGCTTTAACTCGGTCACTAGGCAGACATCCTTTATTACGGAAGAGGGAGGATAACCAATAATACCATTACCTATAATATAACCTTTTAGATTATTGTCGAATGATACATATCATTCTCTCTTCATCGATAGTGATGCGAAAAGATGTGCGTCTTCCGTCATATGCCGCGAGCATCCACTATCGAGAATCTACTTACTCTTAGTTGAGGAGGGAAGATCCACCTACATCAAGAGTAGATGTGACCTTTAGTACCCAAGTTCTTGAGGGTCCTGAAGAGTTAGTTTTTGGAAACCATGCATATATTTCTATCTACTAATCTTCTAATTCTACATTGTGGTAAAATGTGTCCATGTAAACCACAATAAGTACATGTAGCATTCCTATTTATATTAGGAGCATGCTGATGATGTCTATAAGCAGAATAGTGATGATATGTAGATTCAGCATGGTGATAATGACTATGTGGAGTGGCATGGTGATATTGTTATATGGTATGGCATGATGATATTGTTTATATGGCATGGTATAATATTGTCTATATGTAGAGTGATGTTGATTGTGTCTTTATGCAACATGGTGATGATTGTATCTATGTGTAGCATGATGTTTTTGTGACATATGATGTATTTCTACGTGTATGTGGTTTGTGTCCTTTGTTAAAGTGTGTGTACATGTAAGCATGATGGTGGGCAGCATTAGGATAACATGGTTGACTAGTATGAGTGGTGTCATGCTTTGTGTGTGTCTCATGTGATTGGGTTTGAGGTTGAGCAACCTGTTTTCCCAATTTAGTCTCTAGTTTCTTAGAGACAACTTGCAATTCAGTAATCTTAGCATTCAAACCATGCATCTTAGTAATAGAAATCTTGTGTCTGCTCTTTTCTTCTGCAAGCTCCGTGTTGAGTGTTATGATTTCTTGTGTTTGTTGCTCAATACGTGCCTCGGCATCATGTAAGCTTATTTTAAGCTTAGATACCTCATCAGTGACATCCGTGGGTGTAGTGTCTCTAATATTATCAAGTAATAGAGAAAGTCTTTGTATTTCGACTTCATGACTTTGATTTTGTCCTTGGCTTGTTTGTATTTACCAATGAACTTTTTGTGATCACTAAGTAAATCGGTGAAAGCATCGCCAAGTTCATCAAAAGTGAAGTCGTCAAGAGTTTCGTTTGATACCTTGTCGGACGTCGCCATTAGGCACACATTAGCCGTATCTTAAGGAGAGTTTTTTCTTCCTCGGAGTCACTAGCTTCGCTTTCATGCCAAATGCTTGTGTTGGCATATTTCTTTGAGGAGGTCTTCTTGTGTGGCTTCTCATAGCGGTTGCTCTTTAAGAATGGACAGTCTTTTCGGACGTGTCCCGTCTTCTTACAACCGTAGCAAGTTGGCTCTTCTTCTTCATCTTCTTGTGGTTCCTTCTTTCTTCGATTGAAGCGAAGGAATCTCTTGAAGTTATGAACCATGAGGGCTTGATCATCATCTTCTGAGTTGTCGTCATCCGTCTCTTCGGGTTCAGCCCTCCGTCGGTGAGCTTTGAGTGCGATCTCCTTAGCCTTAGGAGCAGGCTCTTCGAAGTCCTTGAGGTCAAGCTCATGAGTCGTTAGCTTTCCCATCAAGGTCTCCATAGTCATGGTTGTAAGATCATTTCCTTCTATGATGGCTGTCACCTTAGGGTTCCAAATTTTTGGTAGCCCCCTAAGTAGCTTGCGAATCTTCTCGTGGTTGAATATTGCTTCCCAAGCGAAGACAGGGGGTTGATGATGTCGAGGAATCTGTGAACATTTGCGTGATCGTTTCGTTTGGCTTCATCTTGAAAGCCTCGTATTCTTGAGTGAGACGGCTTATCTTTGATTCCTTGACTTGGGTGGTTCCTTCATGCGTCACTTCTAGAAGTTTCCATACTTCGTGTGATGTGGTGCATGTAGATACCTGTTGAACTCATTCCTGTCTATAGCACAGAAAAAGCATTAATAGCTCTCGTGTCTAGACTTGCCTGTTTCTTCTCCTCGTCAGAATATTGTCATGTGATTTCTCAATGAGATCGCCATTGACAACTATTCTGGCGGGCCTTTTGTAACCGTCAGTGACGATAGTCCACAGGTCAAAGTCTAGCGACTTGAGATAAAAACTCATCCTTGTTTTCCAATACGTGTAGTTAGTTCCATCAAATAGGGGAGGCCTATGAGTGGACTGTCCTTCACCGTGGGAAATCAAGGATTGTGTGGTTGCCATGGATCAGCTCTAGGATGTAGTCCTTATAAAGAGAACAGAGCTCTGATACTAATTGAAGAACAGATGGCAACTCTAGAGGGGGGTGAATAGAGTTATAGCAATAATAACCAATTAAAAATTAACTCTTTCACGATCTAAATTAATCAGAGAAAATACGGAAAATAAATAAGGAGCAAGAGAGCATACGCAAACACATCCGGTTTTAACCTGGTTTCCCTCGTGGAGGACTAGTCCAGGCTTGAGAACTCTAGCTCAGGATTAAATCCACTATTTATGAAATAGTAGTTATACCTCGTGCCTTTTCTTCAGAAGAGCACGTCAACTTCTTACAATGGATCACAGTGGCGATGCTTGGACTTTTCCAAGCGACTTCTTGAACTCATGCACAAGACTCCTAACTGAGAGATGCTGAGCACTCGAGACTTAGGAAACTTGTGGCTAGTAGATGAGAAGGGTATGGCTTCACTACTACAAAAATAGATAACAATGACGGCCAAATATGTTAATTAATGACATTTGTTTGGCCGTCATCTATGGGGGGTCATCTTTATCATTAGAAATCAATGACAGTTCAACACACGTCATCTTTATTTATAAAAGATGACTTTTATGTGTCATCGTTATTTAGAAAAGATGACTTTTATGTGTTATCTTTACTTATATTAGATGACTTTTATCATGCAAAATCAATGACAACTAAACATGTGTCATTTTTTTTATAAAAGATGACTTCTATGCATCATCTTTTTTTTTACAAAAGATGACTTTTACGTATCATTTTTATGTACAAAAGATGACTTCTATACGTCATCTTTCTTTAAAAAATATTACATTTATCATAAAAATCAATGACATCTCAATACATGTCATCTTTATTTATAAAAGATGACTTTTATACGTCATCTTTATGGACAAAAGATGACTTTTATTCGTAAATTCCATTTTTTATAGCACTAATTTTTGCATCCGTATTCCACAATTTGTATTTTGTGTACAATTATCCCATATAAGAAAATAAAGAAGAAGAAAATTAACACTTAACACCAACAAAATATCTTTCATTTCATAATTATTCAAAATGCCATCATTGAACTACAACAATATTATTTCAGTCTCAAAGTTCATAACATAAATTTACAATACTTTCAAAATTTTCTAATGCGTCATCTTTTACATACGGTCTTCACTAACAATATCCAGGTATAAATTTGGCCAGCTCCCGTCTCATTTCGTCAATTTCGCTGATAGAGCAACCCTTTCTCCCAGGAAACTACAAAAATAAACATAAAATCAACCATTATATCATGTTATACCAATTCAACCATTATATCATGTTATACCTGAGCATATGCATAGGACAGAGCTGAAAAAATTGAGCAAATCTTGCTGCTTGTTCCTGCCAAAAAAAAGGTTACAGACACATATGTCAGGTAATGCTACTATCAAGAATTGGTATCGAGAAAAGTTTGGCAATCAATTCGATGTAGGTAACTTACACTTTCTTGCCGAGCTTAAAGAAGATGGTACCAAATAGGATAGCGATGACTGTGGTGAAGAAGATCCTAGTAGGTAACTAACTTTCAGACATTATAAATGCAAGGTCTGGGAGTATCATATTATAAGTACACACAGAGTTTAATTCAGAAATTGAAATTCCATCTACAATCTTTACATTATTTTTAATACCAAAGGCAAACACACAGAGTTTAATACATCCAAAAGAGAGTACATAAACTGAGTATCATATATGATTTTTTTTTTTCATTTTGATACAAGCCTGAACAACATCAGTTCAACTTGGTGATTGTAATGAATGCACATTCAGTCAGCGAAGGCTTCCAGCACACTCAGTGAGTGAAAGTTTAGTGGATAATCCTATCAGTAAATACTCATATTAGAGGAGTCAGTGAAGGCTTACAAGTAGAAAGAAAGCTAGTATATAAAGGAGAGGGCAGTTTAATACTCCTATCAGTAATTTCTAAAGGACAACAATGTAGATATAACAGCTTGGAACATATAAATTTTAAAGAGTCAACTGTTGGCAAATCCATATACCAGGTATTTGCCAGAAAGGTATTCCCATCCCCACTGCAACTTGGGCCGCAGGCAAATTTAGATTGGAATCAAGAAATAAGAACGACTACTTGTACCTACAATAATAACTGGTTGTAGAGCATTCATGAATATTTTGAGTGGTTTGAAGCTCTCCAATTTTTATCTCAATTACTAATCTGGTATTGCATTTCTTTTATCTCATGATTAAATTCCATATTTTGAGTGGCTTGAAGCTCAAATATACTGCCAAATTGTAGATTTATCAGGGTGGTTAAGGTTTCAAACCTTAAATACAAAGAAAAATATATTCTTGAATACTTGCAATAACTCAATTAATTGAGAGTAGGTTGTTGCTAAATATGAGGTAGAGGTTCAACACTACTTTTGATGATTCATTTTGGGGTCCCACCCTCATGGGAAGACAAGAAGACAGACAAGCAGATTTCTAAATGGGTTCAATCACCTCGAATACGAATGAAAGCTAGTACATTTATGAGTCAATGAGCCAGGTTCAGGTTCCGATCATGACCTGTTCACTAAGTAGGTTAGGTTCCAGTTGCAAATTAGTACAATATATAGGCCTCAACCCAACCCAGTAATTGCCACACCTAGATGTTATCACCTTCATGGGTTAGCCCGCATCTAGTAAGAATGCACGATTCTGAGAAGGTAGTCTGACCCTAGATCTGTTTTGTGGCCTTTTTCTATGGAGATTGTAGAAAGGGGAGAGAAAATAAGAGAGTTCAAGGAAATTTCTTTATTCTAGAGTAGTTGGAATATAAATTGATTGCTTGAGAGGACAAATGGTGAATGTGGTAATGACACACAAAGGTAAATTGATTGGTTGGGAAAATACGTAGTGCATGTTTTACTGCTACTCGAAGTGGCAGGAGTTATTTGCGTACCTTGTATTATATATGAACAAATATACTGAAAGATGAGTTTGTGTGAAAATATAGGGTAAATGTAAGGAGTATTAATCTTAAAAGCCTAAATTCTGATAAAAACTTTGAAGATTGATGGCCAAGATTGTTAACATCTTCTGAAATATTTTCCTGAAAAGCAAACTTAGACAAAGAAAAAGTTTAGTTGCAAAGATGAATTACAACAGAAAAACGAAGAAAAATCTAACAAACGTATCTTACCCAAGGTACAAATCATAAATTTACCTCCAGAGATGCCAACGTCTATATGAACTACACCAACTTCCTATAAAGGAACAAACGGATAACACAACAGTTTGCTTAAACTATATAAATAGAAAGATGTAATCCCACTGTAGAAGAATTCACGTACCTCACCATCAACTTCTGCATAAATTGTGCTATTTATCAACCAAAATGGCCAGTGACCCTAATGCTAAATGTAAATATAGTATAAATCTAAAAAACTATTTTATCGAAAAAATAAAAAGATGTTAAAAAGCTGTCTAGCATTTAGATAAAGGTAGTTACCCTAAATATCTCGTTACCCATGGCATCAGTTATACGAGCAATAAATGGACGCCTTGAACGAAGAAGCTGTGTTAAAAACAGTTTCAGCAACAATCACAGTATAATTACACAACCAGTGTACAACAAGCATCAGAGAAATTATAGACACTGTTCAATGCACTTCCTCCCAGAGTAATGAAACCCATAGGTTAAGGTAAACACATACAGGATATGATGAAAGTCGGATGATCAGTCAAAGAGACCAGGGATTTGATAAATAGAATGTTGATTACATACTTTCAGCCATCTAGTTATTTACAAGTAAGATATAAACCATTATTTTAGAACATATGAACAGTGTGAACACATGATGTCAATGGAGTAATACAAATAATTAAGCTTCAGTGAACCTCTATCATATGAAAGGTGTTAGTGTTACATTTACATAACCAAAAAAATCTTTCATCAAATAATTGATAATATTTATGTCAGAATATCCTTTGATCAAAATGGTGAAAACATATTAAACTTGTAGTTCTTTTCAATATTTTGGCTTTACCAGCAGGCAAACTTGAATTTGGATTATGCTAGTGTTAAAGAGGACACGGTCCTAGAACTGAATAGAAGAAAAGGATTCAAACAGCCACTTCCAAATTTTGGGATAAAGGCGTTATTGTTGTTGTAACAGGCATACTTGAAGCAATGGGGTTTTTTCATAATGACAACACAATGGATGTTTACAAAATTACAGATATTGACTGCATTATCAGCAAAATAAACAGATCAATATGTCCTAAATATTCATAGAATATTGCACGAAAAGGTGACTAATCTAGAATTCACCAGCATTAAGAAGTTGCTGAACAAATGCAGACATCAACTTAATTGTAAATTTTCAATCTAAGCTAACGATTCTTAAGATCAATATGACCCATATGAGTGACCAAACCTAAAGTATGGATCGGAAGGATAGCCTTCTAACATGTGACTATGCTGATGACATCATGTTATACCAATATAAGCAATATATCATTAACAGTAGAGATAGTTTGACACAAAATCAATTACCATGTTGATGACAAACTACAAAGTAAACATTAATATAACCATCTTAACAGCTAACTTACCAATTTTTTAAAATCCTCTTGCATGGTCAAAGAATGAATCATTATGGATTCATGCAATGAAAAACCATAAGCACGCCATAGCTAGCAAAGGGAAAAAAAACATATATCCAATGCTTACCTAGTACACTTCACCAAGTGATTGACAAAATCCACTGGAGTATTTCGTCAAACACTAGGTGGGCATAAAAAGAACCCTTTTTGCATATGAGTTCTTTGACTGTTCTGCACAGACACAAACAAGACACCAAAACGAACATTTCGACTCTATTTCATAGTTTGGTTCTCAACATTTGAATGTATCAATCTAACAAACACATTTTTTTCCTCCAAAATTCTGAGAAGTCAAGAAGCGAACCTGACATCGATCAAGAAGATGGCAAACTGGGACCTGGTGAGGACGTTCCAGGTCATCGTGGTGGTGAGGCTAAGGATGGTGTCGGAGGCAGCATCCCCCTCGAGCCCAGCCGAGTCGAGAACCCTGAACCTGGATCACCAGCGACCGTCGTTGCCACCGTAGGGAGGTCCAGAGTGATCGCGACTGCAACCCGCCTCAGCCATTGCACTCCATCGCCAGAGCTCGTAGCCGATGCCATCGCGGGCTTGCACTGCTCGGATCATCCACTAGAGACGCATCTTGCCGCTGTCGACACCTCTACTGCGGACCGTCTGACTGCCGCCTACGAGACACTGGAGCCGTGGTCCCCTCATCCACCGCTTCCGATCCATCAGGCTTGCCAGCGATGCCCGGATCTGCCCCCTTTCGTTCAAGCCTCTGCGATGACCGCAGAACCACCGATGGTGAAGCCTCCGTGCCATGGGAGCCCAGCCATGAACCCTCTGTCCAGCATCGGATCCGTATCGCCGTGGCAAGCGACTCTTCCTAACAAAAGCGAACTCCTAACGAAGAGAAGCCCCTTTCGGATCAGAGAGTCATTTCTCTGTCTTCCTCTATAATATATAATATAATTGCATACAGTTCAATTTCTTAGGAAGGAAATAAAAATTGAGTGAAAACAAAAGAGGGAAAATATTGATGAAAAAGTTTTGAGATGAAAACAATTACAGCGTACAAATAATGTGCGCGTGCCACAAATGAAACTTCAACTACATGGAACTTATTATGACATTATTTTTTTAATGTCATTGATAAAATTACTATGATATGCTATTTTTTAAAATAATATATATATTATATATATATATATATATATATATATATATATATATATATATATTTATATTATAATTTCACACAAAAGATGACATCTATAAATTTTTTTATGACCCTTATCTTTTTAATTGTCATCTTATAGTACTTATTATGACATTATTTTTTTAATGTCATTGATAAAGTTATTAATGACGATCATCTAATGAGTCGATATTAAATATATCATTAATGACATTTTGAGATGAGTGTCATCTATAAAGTGTCATTGTTAAAGACTTTTGTAGTAGTGCTTATATTGAGCTTAAGAGAAGAGAAGAGAAGATTGGATGAATGAAAATGAGAGAATTCTTGGCCTATTTATAGATTTTTAACAGGCAGAATTCGGCCAGAATTCTGGTAGAAATTTTAAAAAATTTGGCCGTTGGACAACTAGCAACCAGCCAACCCTAAAAATTAGGGTACTGATTTTTAGGGGACATAGTTCGGCCCGAACTCTGTGTGAAGGCAGAGTTTGGCCCGAACTCTGTCTCCAGAGCAAAGAATTAGTCCAAGGGTCCAATGGGCTAAGTTTGGATGTAGAGCTTTATGGATTTTAGATAGGTTGTGGGTTGAGTCTCAAGAGCCCAGCATAACTCAGCTTACAATCATTCTAGACTCAATAAATATAAAAGTACAGATGCGAAAACGACTTGTATTTGCACAACTGAGCTGTCGTCTGGTTGAGCAGAATATAGTCGTCGTGTGTCGTATTGAATTATCACAAGTATTATTTATTCAATGTTATCAATATTTGGTTGACTGTGACTTTGTGTCAACATTGGAAAGTCAAACAGTTCAAGTATGCTTCACAAGTTATTCTAGTCGGCGATGCAATACCTGGGATTGGTGGGCTGTGTTCAAGACTAAAGCTAGAAACACTTATAATGTCGGAAAGCTAGCATACCAGGAGGATGAGATGGTCATTCCTCAACTTACATATATGAATTTGTCTGTCGTTGATGATATGGAGGTTGACGTTATTGATGAGGATGTTAGGGTTGATGAAGAAGTTGTTATAGAGAGTTGATGATATGGAGGCATCAGACGAGGAAGACGATTTGGAAAAGAAGAAAATGAAGAAAATAGATGACAACGCGGACGACTACGATGATGATGACGATGATAACGATGGTGATGACAAAGATTCAGGCGATGAAGACTTAGAAGAGGATGAGGATGAAAACGATTAGTAAGTTATGACTAAGTTATAAAATGAACAAATTTACTTTTCCACTACTTCTCTCAGCTAAACTTAAAAGTATCTATATGTGTATCCTATAATTACACTATATAAATATATGGTTAAGACTTGTGATATAAATTTAATTTGAATCTCAAGGTTAAGACTTGTGATATTCATTCTTACAAGCTGAACTTGTGACTCTATGGTTAATTAGGACTACATAATGTCTTCCTGGAGATACATATATATTTTCTGGGAACATCTTGACCAAGCCAAAACCGTGGCTGATGAACCTATGTGTGTAACTTGTATATGCGAGATGTAATAGTAACTTCCAGAAGCTAGTTTAGTTTTTCTTAAACCCTTTTTTTTGCTGTTCATACCTTGATCATTTGGTGACATGTACTGTCCTTGTCATTTGTTTGAGTTTCAAATGGCATGTATAGTTCCTTTCTCGTAATTATGTAGATTGGTAGCTTTTTTTTGCGCGAAAAGACTTGGCTGGACTATTAGCATGCTTTCTTCCCACTGGGCGAGAGTTCCTTTTTCTTTGAAAGCGAAAAGGGAATTGGGGGAGAAAAGGAAGGGTTGTTATAGAGAGTGGGGTAGTCCACGATCACGGCTCAATCCTGTTATTCCTAAATTCCCACCAATCTCGGCCGTATCAATGAAGGTGGTGAATGAAAGTGATTAGATGAATTGGTTGAAGCGGGCGCTTGCTTGAAGTTGATTGAAAGGGCTTAACAGATTGTTAGTTCATGAAATTTACAACATATTACCTATCATAATTTAGCTGTAGTTTTTGTGTATGAATAACTCGAATACATTCTTCTTCTTCTTCTTCTTCTTCTTTCTCTTCTTCATATTAGAGCATAGCATCAGAAAGTATTCTTTATCTTATGCCAATTTATCCATCCTCTTGTTGTGCTTAACGAGAACAGTTTTATGGCAATAGTGGCAATCTTGAATCTCTTTTCTAAATGGTGTTATCATGAATTTTTGGCATCATCGCGCCTTCTTGGACTTTTGTAAAGGTTGTACTAGTACAGTCGAAACAATCATATAATTAAATAATGGTGATTGATTTAGGCTTCTCCAAACAATTCATCGATGTTGAAGTTCTTAAGTACAAGTCACTAAAAATGGGTTGAGGATTCGATTTCTGATGCTTTTTACATCTTAAATTGAAGTGGCTCCTATTATCTGTAGGTTTGTGAATGGAGCTCATAGTGGTGTAATTCAAGATGACTTCTGTAAGCTGTGTCGATATCCAGATTGTCGTATTGCCGTTGAAAAGGTTATTTCTCAACCTCCTACTAAAAAATAGTTTATTTCTCAACAGGAAAATTTCGTCATTATGTAATAGACTTGCCTATGTTATGTTAAAATGTGTGTCAATAGTTTTATAGGCTTGTTGCATCTTGCCAAATTTTTGCCAATAATAGATTTGTGTCAGTAGAATTGCAGGCATATTACATCTTAGCAAGAGTTGTGAGCGAATCAGAGGTTTATCCCAAGCTGGATTTTTATCTTTGGGTATGAGGATCTAATAGATTAGATAACAGGTTTATCCCAACTGTCCATGTCACGATTGGATTAGTAGCATACATGTTTTTATCCCAAGTTGTGTTAGTAGAGTTGCAGGTTTATCCTTAAGGTCTACATTATTGTTACACTATTACAATGTGTTTGTTAAAAGCAGTACAAAGTACAAACATTAGATTATCGTCATATATGTTTATAGTTATTTCAGTCGCAAGCAGATGAACCTACCATTTTTCATAAAGAAAGAATGTCCATAGCATATATGTTGCATCTTATATGTTTTGATATATTGATGTTATCTCTTATACTATTGTTTTTATAAATGTATAGATCTTAGATATGACGAATCGAGGTCGTCGCCGTCTCCATGGAGATTCCTCACGATCGACCCCATCCACTCCAGATTAATGAATCGAAGGAACATCCGAAGACAAAATTATTACAACATATGATGTGTTGTCCCCACAGTCTACTCCGTCATCGGTGGGAGGCATGCCATCTTCTTTTCCCTCTGGAGTCGTCTCTCCCCCTCTGCATCTACCGTTGTTCCTCCTGTTGCTCCTACTGGAGCAAATATGTATCCGGGTCTTATGTTTTTGTCGAACGGAGCATACTACCAACGTTCAGGTTTTTTGGATCCCCCTAGTCCACCGGAGAGGCCTACTAATGAGACACGCATAAAGCTGTCCGATAGAAAAATGTAAGTAAAAAAATAATAAATCATTATATATTCATATATTGTCTGTAATTTATTTGTTTATTCTTAGGTTCTTCCCCTTTAGAGCTGGAAATGAGCTTGCAGAGCTCATGCAAGGAAATTTCCATGGGCCTTATTTAAATTTTAGGTCTATACCATAGCCAAAGAAATATATTGGCTTGATATGTTGAGGGTATGTTCTAATTATTTCTAAAAATTTATGGACCTTCTTGCTTATATTTATAAGAGAATAATTCATAGTATTTTCATTCTACTTTTTAATATGTTGTAATTTGTGAATTTCTATTTTAACTTGTAGAAGAACTATTGGTGGTCGGACCACGAAGAGGCAGAGATCAAGAAATATTATAAGTCGATTGAAGGCAAAAGGTTGGGGGATATGGTTAGTGACTAGAAGACTTTTGCGGCACATGATGGAAACAAGCGTAAGGATTGGCTAAAAGAAATATTAGAGAATGTAAGAGGATATAGCCAAACCTAAGTACAAAATTAGGTCGGACAGGGAAAAGGCAGCTCGTGCTAAGGCTGGTCTCCACACGGGTGGATAGATCCCGACCGCCGAACATTTTCGACGGATGGTATGTAAAATCATTGATTTAAGTGTAAAATTTTATTATTTATCACTACTAAAATCTGCTCCATTAGTGACGTAAATTTAGCGACGTTAAATTAATGTCGCTAAATTGTGCACATTAGCGACGTTTATTTGAAACGTCGTTAATAGTCGCTACTAGCAACGAAAATAGCGATGTGACAACGACGTATATTAGTTACATGAGCTAGTCGTCGTGAAACGTCGCTATGACGTCGCTAATAGCGACTAATTTAGCGACGTTACGATGAACGTCGCTAAATTCTAATTAAATTCCCCCCACCGATTCTTTTTCCCCATTTTACTCTCTCACTCTCTCTCCTCCCCTCCGGCGCTCTCACTCTCTCCGGCGACTCTCACTCTCTCCTGCGACTCTCCTCCCTCTCCGGTACGTGACTCTCCCCCCCTCTCTCTCTTTCTATTTTGGTTTTGGTGGTTGGGGGGGTACGGGTGGCTCGAGGGGAAGACAGAGGGATGCAGGTGGTTGGAGGGTGAGTGGGGGGTGGCTGAGGGGGTGAGGCAGGGTGGATGAGGGCGGCTGGGGGATGGAAGCTAGGGGGTTTAGGGTGGGGTTAGGGGGGTATGTGTGGGGGGGAGGGGCGGGAGGGGTGAGGGCGGCTGGAGGAGGGGAGCAGTGGGTAGGGGCGGCTGGGGGAGGGGAGCAGGAGGGTGGCGATGGCTGGGGGAGGAGCAGTAGGAGTAGGGGCAGCTGGAGGAGGGGAGCAGAGGGGTAGGGGTGGCTGGGGGAGGGGAGCAGTGGGGGTGGGGGCGGCTGGGGAGGAGAGCAGGGTGGTGGAGGAGGCTGGAGGAGGCAAGCAGTGGGGGTGGGGACGGCTGGGGGAGGGGAGCAGTGGGGGTGTGGGCGGCTAGAGGAGGGGAGCAGTGGGGGGGGGGGGCTGGGAGGGGAGCAGGGGGGAGGAGGGTTAGGGTTCGGGTTAGGGGTGAGGGTGAGGAGGGAGGGGGGCTGTGGGGAGGGGAGGTTAGGGTTCGGGTTCGGGTTAGGGTTAGGTGGTGTTGGTTAGGGAGGGGGACTAGGGAGGGCAGGGGGGCTGGTGGGGGGGCTGGTGGGGGAGGGATTAGGGATAGGGTTAGGTTTAGGGTGGTGTCGATAGTGTCGAAAAATCTGATAATTTAGTAATAATTATTTGTTTTTCGATACCGAAAAATGTGATAATCCGATTAGAAAGCACCGATAGTACCGATATTTGTAACAAGTAGTTTTGTTGGTTGGTTAATTGGTAACATGGTGATCAGGACATTTCGTCCCTGTAGCCATTCGACTGGCGAGGCAGAAACTATGTAGCCGTAGATAAAGTTGACTGTCCTTCGACCCTCATCCCTCGACAATGATGATACGACAACCTATCACTATATCTTTTAGTAGTAGATGATGTCTTAGTATTATTTATTTGGGTTCATCTTGATTCTATTATATCCTTCAGATACTAGATTCGATAAGAACATATACTACACCAAATGTACAGAACATAGATGATTCACACTAATGTATGCTAGAATAAATTTTGGGTTATTTTCTGAGCCATCCGTTCTCACACTTGGCAAAAAATCAAATATTCTGTATTTTATCTGCTTTCGAAATTTTTTTCAAACGAGATGATCGTTCCTTTAGTTAGCTTGCTTATGTTATAATTATATTATTGTGAATATCGATCTTACCAGATGACACCCATGACCGAGCAGCGGCACGTCGTTTGAGGGAAACAATGAATGCTGAGGTGGCTCCTTCTACCGTTAAGGAGAAAGTGGCACCGATAGCTAGTGAGACCGGGAGTTCTATTCATCCAGCACCTGCAATTGGCTACATCTCTCCTGCCGTCGTTGATCCCACTTATTCGTAGTGGTTGCGTGATCGTATCACTGAGCGTTTGCATGAGCTGCGTGGTTGTCATTAGCTATTAGTACTTATTTGTATTGGGTTGTGTTTGTATTAGACTATTTGTATTGGACTACATATATGAATTAGTACTGTGTCAATCTCTGGATTGTATGTCCAGCTCCAGCTCCATTTGCATTCTGGATTCTGGATTTTCTATTTTAGATTTTGTATTTTAGCTCCAGCTCCAGCTCCATTTGCATTAATCTACGGTACGACATGGTGATCAGGACATAGTCCCTATAGCCATTTGACTGGCAAGGCAGAAACTATGTAGCCGTAGATGAAGTTGATTGTCCTCCGACCCTCATCCCTCGGCAATGATGATACGACAACCTATCACTATGTCTTAGTATTACATTATGTGGGTTCATCTTGATTCTGTTATATCCTTCAGATATTAGATTCGATAAGAACACCACATGTACATAACATAGATGACACACTAATGTATGCTAGAATGAATTTTGGGTTGTGTTCTGAGCCATCCGTTCTCACACTTAAAACAGATATGAATTAGTACTGTGTGTCAATCTTTGCTTTTGTATTTTCGGCGAACCAGGGATTGGATTCTGTATTTTTTATTTTGGATTATGTATTTTGGCTCCAGCTCCAGCTCTATTTTCATTTATCTATGGTACGACATGGTAATCAGGACATGGTCCCTGCAGCCATTCGACTGGCGAGGCAGAAACTATGTAGCCGTAGATAAAGTTGACTATCCTTTGACCCTCATCCCTCGGCAATGATGCTATGACAACCTATCACTATATCTTATATAGTAGTAGATGATGTCTTAGTATTACATTATGTGGGTTCATCTTGATTCTGTTATATCCTTCAGATACTAGATTCGATAAGAACATATACTACACCACATGTACAGAACATAGATGATTCACACTAATGTATGCTAGAATGAATTTTGGGTTGTGTTCTGAGCCATCCGTTCTCACACACTTAAAACAGGTATGAATTAATACTGTGTGTCAATCTTGTTTTTGTATTTTCGGCGAACCCAGGGATTGGATTCTGTATTTTGTATTTTAGATTCTGTATTTTGGCTCCAGCTCCAGCTCCATTTGCATTTATCTACGGTACGACATGGTGATCAGGACATAGTCCCTGCAGCCATTCGACTGGCGAAGTAGAAACTATGTAGCCGTAGATAAAGTTGACTGTTCTTCGATGCTCTTCCCTCGGCAATGATGATATGACAACCTATCACTATATCTTATAGTAGTAGATGATGTCTTAGTATTATATTATGTGAGTTCATCTTGATTCTGTTACATTCTTCAGATACTAGATACGATAAGAACATATACTACACCATATATGTACAGAACATAGACGATTCACACTAATGTATGCTAGAATGAATTTTGGGTTGTGTTCTGAGCCATTCGTCCCCACACTTGGTAATTAAGCATGTGAAATATATCTTTGAAGAACATAAAACTTGTGGTCGTTACTGCAGAAAGTGCAGACTGACATGAACTGACGTACGAAAAGGAGGAGATCAAAGCTGTAACAAGTAAAGTTGTATTTTGGATGTTCTACTCTTGTAAGCTTTTTGTTCACAAAGAAAGATATAATCAATACAGAACAAGTATCGAGTTTATAACTCTTGTAAGATCTATACTTGAGATACAAACTCGATACTTGTTCTGTATTCTTTAATTATAGCTTGCTTTGTGAACAAAGAGTTTACAAGAGTTTTTTTCCAAAGCATAACTTTACTCTGTTCCAGCTTAGAGCCGTTCATTTTCGTGCGTCAGTTCATGTCGGTCTTCATTTTCTGTAGTAACTTCCTTCAATTAACCTCCATCTCTTGGCAATGATGATACGATAACCTATCTTGATTCTGTTATTATAATAGATGATGTCTTAGTATTACATTATGTGGGTTCATCTTGATTCTGTTATATCATTCAGATACTAGATTCGATAAGAACATATACTACACCATATGTACAGAATATAGATGATTCACACTAATGAATGCTAGAATGAATTTTGGGTTGTGTTCTGAGCTATCCGTTCTCACACTTGGCAAAAAATTAAAATTTCTGTATTTTATCTGCTTTCAAAAATGTACTCAAACGAGATGACACCCGTTCTCACAGATGGCACCTAAGACCCGAGGATCTCGCTTGAGGGAGTCACAGATGGCTGTGAAAGAGGAGGTGGCACCAGAGGGCAGTTCCACCGAAAGAGCTGCTCCAGAAGAAATTCCTAAAGCCGAGGGAGTTGTGAAAGAGGAGGTGGCACCAGAGGGCAGTTCCACCGGGAGTTCCAGTCATCCATCTCCTCTGGATATTGATCTGGCTGCCGTTGTAATACTCCAGAACCATAATACTGGAGAGCGGGGGCGTACATAGCCAGCTACGTATATTGAAGTGTAACCCACCTCGCTATACGGTCACGGCTGTCTAGATACATGAGAGTTTAACTACAAGCCATCAGTCTCCTATGGTCATGAACAAGCCTATTGTCTCAATCTCAAGCAAGCAATAATAGTTACAAGATGTCAGAGCACCAAATTATAATAGCAAGGCGTCCCATACATTACATATTAGACGATCATGAAGCTAGTCGTACAAAATGTCAGGACTAGCAAGCGTTTAGTCATACATGATCAACCCTAGGATCTGTCAATCATGTTACAGCCCGTAGGCAGACAGTAAATAAAGGTACAATACGAGCTAACACGTGCTCGCCGGCTAAACGCCTCAAAAGAATATTTTTACAATAAAGTGGGAGGACAAAAAAAATCCACTCGTTGCCAGGGTTACGCCTGGTGGTCACCATCTGGCTGGAAGATAAGTGGATCCTCTGGTGCTGCTCCGATATCTGGCCACACAAAACTAGCTGGATCAGACCCCAGAAAGAGTAAGTACCACAAATGAGGCTTCACTTAGGAACTAAAACCAGCATATCACAATAGAATATTAAAGATAACTTATAAGAGAAATTGATAATAATAGGAATAATAATAATAAATTGAGTACGAAGAAACCATTCAAGTAGCCAGACTGCAACCCTTAAACCAAACAAGGACCGAGGTTGTAGCCCTTCACCTGAATAGAAACCCGTCTCAAATACTATTGGTACAGTGAAGACAATAAACGAAGAGAGGACACATAACTGCTCCGGGAGCCAGGTTACAACCCTTAAACCAAACAAGGATCGGAGTTGTAACCCTTTGCCTGAACAGAACTGGACTCCTGATCTTTATTGCTAAGGCTAGTATAAATAATCATGGTATTAAGGTAAGGTAAAACATGACGAACATGGCATGGGGTTGCAATAAACAATAAACGAAGAGAGGACACAGAACTGCTCCGGGAGCCAGGTTACAACCCTTAAACCAAACAAGGACCGAGGTTGTAACCCTTCGTCTGAACAGAACTGGACCCCCAATCGTTATTGTTAAGACAAGCATTAATAATCATGTCATGTCATAATCTTGCACAGGATCAGGATAAGACTAAGCGGGAATAAACTCCATCCAATCAATCACGGCCAATCAAAAGTACGTCTTGATACTTTTAACTAACTAGGGTTATCACAGGCCTAGTTACTAGCAAGATGCAATGAGATTATCCCAACAGCCACAAGCCCAGCAGACCATCCGGTTATCCAAGTCGAATGTCGGTTTAGGAAGAATACAACACGTGACTGTGTGCTAAAAATATGTACTACTCGTCGGTAGGCTACAAGTCCACTGAATGCGCCCAGATAACGGAATTGCCTGTAGCTGGGATTCTCTTCATAACTACTGAATCATTCTAGTTAATTAGCCTTAGTCAATTTTAGTAGGTGCCCCTGGCCGTGGTACTCAGGGATCCCCATCCTAGACATGATGCAAGACAGTACCAGTTTATTTGTACAAATACAATTGCCCACGGTGTCCAAGTCTTTAATACTTGTCATGTCAGACTAGCTGTCATAACAACATGCCGAGATATATCATGTCAGTTTACTTGTCAAGAGTGCGCCACAGCGGGCCACTATCGTGTTCTATTCTTACATTATCATGAACGAGAGAAACTTGCATAAAAATAACGAGTGACATATTCTTGGTACCAAGGAAAAGATCTACAACTTTCACGTTGGGAGTTGGGAGAATATCGAGCCACAATTTGGTCAATTAGGACATATAACAGTTAGAAATAGCCAAAGGAGGCATTATACGGCCTATTCAGCGACACCTTATGCGGCCAACTGCGACATGTGGCCTATGCGGCTCAACTGCGATATCATATACGGCCAACCGCGACATGCGGCTCATATGGCTCAACTGCGACATCATATGCGGCCAACTGCGACATCATATGCGGCCAACTGCGACATGCGGCTCAACTGCGACATCATATGCGGCCAACTGCGACATGCGGCTCATGCGGCTCAACTGCGACTGTCACTACCACATTTCTAGAGTGAGGGTATTTTTGTCATTTTGGGGTAATTTAAATTTATTAGAATTTATTAGAATTTATTTGAATTTTTGGGATTTTTAGGATTTATTTGGAATTGTTTGGACTAGATTGGTCTTGGCTAATTTGGACCCTTGTAGACCAACCTAGGAGCTAACCCTAGTTAGTATGGACTTGGTTAGGATATGACTCTAGTCTAACCTAGCCTAATCTTTGGTTTGGTCATTAGAACCTAATTAGTAATAGAAATTAGAAAGTCATAAGTCATGGCTTATGATTTAGAGTCCTTATTAATCAAATCAAACCATAGCCTATGTAACTTGGCCCAAAGCCCAAAAATTAACCAAACCCTAATCCCTAGGAATGATGGCCGGCCACCCCTATCCTCATTGGGATCACCACCATATTTATACTCTCCTAAAATCTAGGGTTGTCTCTTTCTTATGAAAGCTCAAGTTAGAAAAACAAGGTTTGTTCCTATTCAATAAATTTCTAGAATTCTATTCCTCTTCCTTTTCCATTCAAATCTTTTCCTTTAGGTCCTAATCTACATATTCTTGCTGTCATTAATGTTTTATTTCAGTTTGAGGTGATTTTTGTGGATTGGGACATCAAGAGGAGAGCCATTGAAAGAGGGGTTTTCTTGAGAAGTTCAAGCTTAGGCAACTTTCTCTACACTCCATGAAATTTCGATTGGTCTTCATCATTAGGGAGCCCTAGGAGTCCCCTAAGTATCAGTATAGGTTTTGTGTCGGGTATCCTAGGTTTTGTGTCCGTTCTGGACACGTATCAGAGCTAGGGTTAAGTGTTTGACGAAATGCCCCAAAGGGCATTTCGATCTCGTTTGTGTATTATTTTTAAATAGGAAAATTTGTTTTATCATTGCTTATTGATTGTTAATCTTTTGATGTAATTTTCGTGTCTGCTCGTGTCAGATTCGTGGCTTGGACATGGCAGCACCATAGCCCGCACGTATCCCCTGCTACTCGGGGGCTCCCCAGGACACGACACTGCGTGTTTGGACACGAGATTTTGTGGGATGCTTGGGGAACCTCCTGTCATCAAGCTCCCCAAATCTTCTTGGGTCTCGTGCCCTGGTTGGAGAGAAATCGCCTTCGCACAGGAATTTGCCTGTGCAGTGCGTACGTGTATTCGGCCACTGATACGGCGTTGTAGCGTCGGACACGACACACTAGGACATAGTACGGGTTGACCTAGACCTAGCCCTAGTATAGGTGTACATGTGTGTGCAAGCACGAGGCCTAGTTTGGCCTGTGTCGTATGCACGACACGCGTGCACACATGCACGAGCCTGTGGTCTACACAGTGTCTGTGTGTGCATTGTTTAGTGTTATTCGTGTTTGGACACGTTTGTGTCCATCTTGGTGGACACGAACAGGTTGTGGGACACATATATGTTGTGTATATACACTACCAACCTCTGTTTTTGTATTTTATATTGTTTTAACTTGTGAATTCTCGAATTGCCCAATTTTCTGATATATTATTTCCTGAGAAATTCCAGTTTTGAATACGATTTTGTACACCTGTTTAAACCCAATTAATACTGTTAAATGATGGTTTAGTTTCTAAATATAATTCTCCAATTAGTAGTCTAATTGTGTATTAATTTTGGGTCGTTTGGGTTGTGGGAAATTTGGTTTGGCGTTGAGAAGGTATGGCCTGAAATGTTAATTCTGAAACTTGATGTTTAGTTTACTAATTTTTCCAATTTATATATGCTAAACTTTGTCATCAATTTTAGACCTATTTAATACTATTACATATTGGTTTTAGTTCCTAAATGGGTTCTCCTATAGGTAAACTAACTGTGGTTGAGTTTTGGGGTTGTTTGAATGTGATTTGGCTCATAAATCTGAGAATGAAAAGGGTAGACAAAAAACTATATTTTAGGAACTGTTTTAAACTTTTTTTGTGAACTAAATTCATTGGTTCTTCATGTTTTAACCTGAGTATGGGTTTATGGACTGTCCTAAACTGAATTGGTTCAGTTTCACTAAAACTGAGATTTTAACTTACTGATTTCCCTTCCTTTTTTCAGTCTAATGACTGAACTGTCATACACTAGATTGTATATGCAATGGATTCCTTCCCCTCTCTCTTTCCTGTTATATTTCAGTCCTCTACACATTGCCCCCTCTCTACACACATTGTCTTTGCACACACACACATACACAGTTTACCTACACCACTATGCATTCTCTCACACACATTCCCTATGTCTCACTCACAGTTCACACACCCTTGTATTAACACAACCTCACACACAAGTGTCTCACATGGCACACTCTCATGCACCCTCTCACTCATTACATACACACACAGAGGTCCTCTATCTATATTATATGTATGTATTTTAGTATCTATATGAATATAATATATTGTATGTATAATGTAATGAGTGTATGTATATATTTCTATGTTTTAGCTTAAGGTTATATGGGTTATACTTTAGCCTAGGGTTATATAGGATGTATATAATGTAAATGTGTAGTGTAGTGAATATGCATATTGTGTATGTACTAAGCTAGGCTTGATTAGGCTAAGGTAGACTAGTTTAGCCTTGATTAGACTTGTTAGACCTAGTTTGACCATAGTTGACCTAATTTGACTTCTAGGGTTGACCAGAGTTGACCAAGAGTTGACTTTGGCCTAGATTGACCTAGAATCATGTAGAATGCATTGTAGGACTTTACTTTACCATTCTGGACTGTTGTGACTTGTGCTATTCTGATTAGGAGCCAGACACCACTCCTCGGACAGTACTTTCCTATTGGACACTCAGATACCAGGCGAGTACATTCTCTGATCATTTCATATCCTGCTTAGAATTATTTTCTGTATTAAATTACTTTACTTGTGCTGTCACGACATTATCACGGATTAGTACTATACGGATCTCTTCATGCTATGTTATCCCCCTCGGAAGCATCGGGTACATTGTGTCATGTGTGTTTCACTTTCATCATGTACTCCTGTGCTTTCACCATACATGTACACTCTTGTGAACCATGTACTCTCATGTTCACAGAGCCTTCATGTATACTATCATGTGCACCCTTTCAAGGCCCCATGTGATATTATGTACAATAACATAACCTGCTTAGATCCTTGTGTATTAATTGGGGAACGGGGGAGCGCGAGTAGTCATGTGAATAATTCTATAGTAGTATAGATCATGTACAACTCTTTAGTGTAGATCATGTACAAATCTGTCTCGTTTATATGTGCTATCCTGTACTATGACTCACTAGCCATTGTTAGTTCCTTACTTATAGTAGATATTTCTATTACAGTTCTTTCTCTCTGTTTACATACTGTATTCTTCAGCACCTGTATCTTACTTTACTGCATGATTATTTTTTAACCTGCTATGAACTGTTGAGATGTACTGTACTCGCTCCTGTCCTGACTGGACCTGTTGAAAATATTACAGAGGACGAGGAGGAGGCTGGTCTGGATACTTACTACGGGGCAGCCTTAGATGACACCTACGAGCTGGACCCTCAGGAGGACCCAGCTCTAGCTGAGGATATCACCCTGATTGCCTAGACTAGATTAGTTAGGCTTATATATCTTTATGTAGTCTTGAGACATGTTTTAGCTCGACTATATTTGGAGTTCAGAGTTGTATATATTCTATCATTCTGTATCTGAGACTATGTACTTCTGGATATTGCTGGGATTATCTTAGACTACTTGTCATCTATTTATTTCTTTGAGTTCTATTTCATATCGTGCTATCTCTTCCTCAGTTGTGATTGAGTTTTACTGCTATGTCACCCCATTCGGGGAGTATAAACTGTTTAGATATATATATTGTTAGATGTATGTTGACCTAGGACAGTGTTCTACCGCCGACACTGCAGCGTAGGCTGGACGTACCCACGTCTCGTGCCTTTACTCTAGGGTGCGGGTCGTGACAGCGACATCATATGCGGCCAACTGCGACATGCGGCTCATGCGGCTCAACTGTGACATCATATGCGGCCAACTGCGACATATGTCTTATGCGGCTCATTCGCGACATCATATGCGGCCAAATGCGACATGCGGCTCATGCGGCTCAACTGCGACATCATATGCGGCCAACTGCGACATCATATGCGGCCAATTACGACATGCGGACAGATGATAGAAATGACCGAAAAATACTTTTGGCCATAACTTCCTCATCCGAAGTCGAAATCAAGCGAAACAAAAGTCAAAAACGCATACAATTGAATTATCTACAACATAGAACCAATAGTTTTTGAAAATAACCAAGTTTTAGAGATCAAAACTAAGAAAACCGAAAAGTTAAAAACTTAGATCTACAAGAACCCATCCATCAAATCCAAAAATGTCAAGTTCTAAAGAGGCTTAGAATCAAGTAAGGAAGAGAATGGAAAAATAAAACTTGAGATCCATCATGAAGCAAGTTTGCACTTGTCTAGCTCTCTTCCCTGGTAGGTGGAAGAGTAAATGGTGGAGAAGAAGAAGTGAAGGAGAAGAATAAATGAAGAGATAGAATGAGGGAATAGGTTAATAAAGGATGATGGTGGTGGTAGGTAGGGGTTCTCCCCTTGGTTCATGATGAACCAAGGCAACCCAAGCCTAGCCGAACCAACCCAAAATAAACCGAGCCAAGCCAAAAGATATGCGATACAAGAAAATACGTACACATATTCCAAGATACGTAATACGAACTATAGGCATTACAACTCTACTCACCTTAAAAGAATTCCGTCCTCGAAATTTAATCAAGAGGTTAGAATTGCAAGGACAAGCTATACTAATCACAGGTAAGCTATACTAATCAAGCAATCAAGAAATTATTCATACAAGCACGGAATCAAAGGTATGAGGCATAAGAAAGATATTATACCTCACGAGTCAAACAGGTCAGGATATCGCGATCGGATATCATCCTCACGCTCCCACGTTGACTCACCCAAAGAGTGATGACCCCAAGCAACTTGGAGTAACTTGGTAATCTTGTTCTTGAGTGTCTTCTCTCTTCGGTCCAATATAGACACGGGCCTCTCCTCATACGAAAGGTTGGTACCAACAACCAATTCCGAATGATCCAGGATGTGGCTCGGGTCCGGGATATACCGTCGTAGTTGGGATACATGGAACATATCATGCACCTCACATAGCGACGGCGGAAGAGCGAGACGATAGGACACATCACCTACTCGCTCCAGAATATCGAACGACCCTATACCTAGGACTAAGCTTTCCTCGTACGCCGAAACGAATGACGCCGCGATTAGGCAAAATCCTCAGAAATACATGGTCGCCGACAGAAAACTCAAGAGGGCGCCGATGAGAATCGGTCCAATGACGCTGGCGATCTTGAGCAACTCAAAGATGATCTCTGACTCTCCTGACCACCTCAACGGTCTGAGCAATCATTTCTGGACTGAGCATCTGCCTCTTTCCAACATCGTCCTATGCTAGCGGGGATCGGCACTTCCAACCATACAGTACCTTGAATGGTGCCCTCTGGATAATAGCTTGGAAACTGTTGTTGTACGAGAACTCTACCAGGTGTATGTGATCTTCCCATAAACCACCAAAGTCGAGTGTACAAGATCTCAACATATCCTCAAGAGTCTGGATCGTACGTTCCGACTGACCATCTGTCTGCGGGTGATAAGCTGAGCTAAACTGGAGGCGAGTTTCCAAACTTCTTGCAAGCTACATCGAAAGTACGACGTAAATCTTGAATCTCTTTCCGAAGTGATACTGACTGGTACACCGTAAAGTTTGACTATCTGCCTGAGGTACATCTCTGCTAGCTGAGCCGTCGACTGACCAACTCTGAATAAAAGAAAGTGAGCCACCTTCGTAATTATGTCTATAATAACCCAAATAGCATCTCTGCCAGCCGGGGATCTAGGCAATCCAGTCACAAAATCTATGGTTATGTGCTCCCATTTCCACTCGGGAATCGACAATGGTTGAAGTAGTCCAGCTGGTCTCTGATGTTCAGCCTTAACTTGTTGACAGACTAAACAACGAGAGACAAACCGGGCTATCTTCTCTTCATGCCATTCCACCAAAAGTGCTGGCGGATATCACGGTACATCTTCGTGCCACTGGAATCGATAGAATACAGCAAACTGTGGGCCTCTGCCATGATCTCGTGTCTAATATCTCCACTAGGTATACAAAGACGCTTACCATGTCGAAGTGTACCATCGTCATGAATGTATAACTCTGGTCTTCGTCCTACATCACACTCTGCTCTGAGTCGCTGAAGCTTAGAATCTGCTGACTGCGCCATCCGGATCCTCTCGACTATAGTGGACTGAACTTGCATGCTGGCCATCAATGCCACACTGGAAGGGAGGACAACTTCTATTCCCATCTTCTGAAGATCGGCTAACAGTTCTGGTTGCGCTGTCAGAAAATAAACTCCGGCTCTCCTGCTCAATGCATCCGCAACAACATTGGCCTTCCCAGGATGATACTGCAAGTTGATATCATAATCTACAAGCAGCTCTAGCCATATCCTCTGACGCATGTTGAGATCCTTCTGGGTGAAAACATACTTCAGGCTCTTGTAGTTGGTGAAAATTTCTACCTTATCTCCATACAAGTAGTGCCTCCAAAGCTTAAGTGCAAATACTACTGCTGCCAGCTCCAAGTCATGGGTTGGGTAATTTCTCTCATGATCCCGAAGTTGTCGTGACGCATAAGCTATTACCTTCCCATGCTGCATCAGAACACATCCTAAACCTCTTCCCGAAGCATCACAATACACTGAGAATCCTTCGGTTCCATCTGGAAGCGTGAGAATAGGAGCCGTTATTAAGCCTCGCTTTAACCTCTCAAAAGAATCCTAGCACTCTGCTGTCCAAGCAAACTGCACATCCTTGCGGGTCAAATGGGTCAATGGTGCTGAAATTCGAGCAAAGTTTGAAACAAATCGTCGGTAGTAACCGGCCAATCCAAGAAAACTACAGACTTCTGCAACTGTGCTGGGCACTGGCCACGACTCAATGGCCACGATCTTCTGGGGATCCACTTCTATCCGTCCTCTGGTGATGATATGACCCAAGTACGAAATACGATCGAGCCAGAACTCGCATTTACTGAACTTGGCATACAACTGGTGCTCTCGAAGAATCTGAAGAACCACACGGAGATGCTGCTCATGCTCTACCTCACTCTTGCTGTAGACCAGGATGTCGTCTAGGAACACAATGACGAACTGATCCAAATAAGGCATGAAGATACGATTCGTGAGGTCCATGAATACAGCCGACGTATTGGTTGCTCCAAATGGCATCACAAGGAACTCCTAATGCCCATATCTCGATCTAAAAGCTGTCTTCGGAATGTCCTGCTCGCTGACTCTGATCTGATGATATCCTGAGCGCAAGTCGATCTTCAAGAACACTGCTGCCCCCTTGAGTTGATCAAACAAGTCATCTATCCTCGGGAGAGGGTATCTGTTCTTGATTATCACCGAGTTCAAGGTACGATAATCAACACACAATCTGGATGTACCATCCTTTTTTCACAAGAAGCATCGGAGCACCCCAAGGCGATCCACTAACACGAATAAATCCCTTGGTTCTGAGTTTCTTCAATCATCTTGTACAATATCTCTAGCTCTGACAGTGCCATCCTGTAGACTCTCTCTAATACTGGGGCTGTCCCAGGAATCAAGTCGATGGTAAACTCGATCTCTCCCTCGGGTGGCATCCCTGGAAGCTCTTCTGGGAAAACATCTGGAAACTCTTTGACTATCCGAGGCAACTGCACTGCTGCCACTACCATCCGCAACACTGGAGGAGAAGGTTCAACTTCGCCTCGGGAGAAGGAAAACTCTGGCTCGCCTGGAATGCGAAAAATAACCCTGCCAATGTGGCAGTCTATCCTAGCATACTGGTCCCTCAACCAATCCATCCTAAGACCACATCATAATCAGCCATTGGAAACTCTATCAATCTAGCGGGAAATTCTCTACCGCTAACTACGATCCGACACGAGGAAAATACTCTATCTACTCCCACAAGTCTATTACCAGTAAGTATATTGAGCCTCACTGATAGTGACTCGGGCTCCAATCCTACCCGTGTCGCGAATCGTGCATACATAAATGAATACGAGGCACCAGAATCAAATAATACTGAAGCTGGAAAGGTGTTGACGAGAATAGTACCTACCACCACCTCACTTGGTGATATTCCTTCTTCTTTCATGGTCAAAGCCAGCACTTGACCATGTCCTCTGGGTGCGGGTCCCATCTGCTGAAAATTTCTCTGCCTGCTATGGATCAGGGCTTGGGCTTGGGCTTAGACATACTGCTGCGGTCTCTGCTGTTGGAATGCCTGGGCCTGCGTCGGCAATGGCCTCGAGAATGGGTACTGCAGCTGCTGCTGCAGCTGGATTGGTGCTGGTCCTCGAACTGAAGGACTAGAGAAGGCCGATAAACTCCCCCTGTTCGGGCAGTTCCCAACCCTGTTGTCCGGGGTACCACAAACCAAGCACAAACCCTATGCTCTGCGACACTCTGATACCATATGCCCTGGCTTCCCGCAGTACGAACATCCCACTGCAAAAGACTGCTTATGTTTCTGCTGAGGGTACGTCGGGGCGGAATGCTGAACCGACGTCACTGAGGCCGTCCGCCTCGGAGCTCCAATGGTTAAAGCCCTGGCCGCCGGGGCAGGTGCTGATGACTGATTCATCTGGCCGTAAGATCGCTTCCGACCTTCGATCCTATCCATGATCCTCTGGGAGGTATACTCATGCCTCCTAGCTGCTCTCAACACTGTATCAAAAGTCTGATGCTCAAACTGCTCTACCGCCAATAAAATCTCTAGGTGGAGTCCATGCTGGAACTGCTGGTCTCTATCGAACTCGGTCGCCACCAAGGTGGGAGAAAATTGACTAAGCCTGGAGAACTCGACCGTATATCCATCGACCGTCCTGTCCATCTGCTTCAGATTGGTGAACCTCGTCTGTAGATCATACCGAGCTACAGCATCAAAATACTTGGTCTGGAATCTCTCCCTGAATACTGTCCATAAAATATGGGCCATAATCCATCGGCCTGCGCTGCCCCACCAGCTGCGGGCAGGATCCAATAACTGCAGGCGCACCATGGCCACCTTATCGTTCTCTGGAGTCCTGGCTGCTTCTAGAATCACCTCTGTGTCCTGAAGCGATGCATCTACAGCGATCGTATCTTCACTGCCGTCAAAGAAGGGAGGGTTCAAGCGCTTGAAGCTGTTGGCCGCGCTATTACCCTGATGACCACCTCTGGTCAAAGCATCTGCCACCGTCTGGTGCAAGGCATCTCCTCGTCGATCCTGGGAAGCTAATAGTGACCTGATGAGACCCACCAAAGTGCCATCATCAGGCTCTGTAGGCTGGATGGGCTGAACTGGTGGTTCTTCTCCGGTAGGTATGACTCTGGAGGCTACTCCTGAATGCTGGGCTTGATCTCCAGGTTGAGGCTGGTCCACGGAAGGTGCTCCGCCTTGCTGATCGGCAGGTCCAGGAACAATGCAACTGAAGAAGACGACATATGAAACAATAAGGAAGGACCAGGACAGATCAACGATACAAACATGTGATCAGGTCAAGATTCTCAGGGATTTGAAGATACGAGCAGAGATCAAGGGCGAATACTGATTGAGACATCTATTCGGTAAACCCTCACATATCTTGATTTACAAGACCTGCATGGGCCACCACTAAAACCATGTAACGCTCCAGAACCAGAATACTGGAGAGCGGGGGCGTACATAGCCAGCTACGTATATTAAAGTGCAACCCACCTCGCTATACGGTCACGGCTGTCTAGATACATGAGGGTTTAACTACAAGCCATCAGTCTCCTATGGTCATGACCAAGCCTATTGTCTCAATCTCATGCAAGCAATAATAGTTACAAGATGTCAGAGCACCAAATATATAATAGCAAGGCGTCCCATACATTACATATTGGATGATCATGAAGCTAGTCGTACAAAATGTCAGGACTAGCAAGAGTTTAGTCATACATGATCAACCCTAGGATCTGTCAATCATGTTACAGCCCGTAGGCAGACAATAAATAAAGGTGCAATACGAGCTAATATGTGCTCGCCGGCTAAACGCCTCAAAAGAATAATTTTTACAATAAAGTGGAAGGACAAAAAGAAACCCACTCGTTGCCAGGGTTACGCCTGGTGGTCACCATCTGGCTGGAAGACAGGTGGATCCTCTGGTGCTGCTCCGATATCTGGCCACACAAAACTAGCTGGGTCAGACCCCAGAAAGAGCAAGTGCCACAAAGGAGGCTTCACTTAGAAACTAAAACCAGCATATCACAATAGAATATTAAAGATAACTTATAAGAGAAATTGTTAATAATAGGAATAATAATAATAAATTGAGTACGAGAAAACTATTCAATTAGCCAGACTGCAACCCTTAAACCAAATAAGGACCGAGGTTGCAGCCCTTCACCTGAATAGAAATCCGTCTCAAATACTATTGGTACAATGAAGACAATAAACGAAGAGTGGACACAGAACTGCTCCAGGAGCCAGATTACAACCCTTAAACCAAACAAGGGCCGGGGTTGTAACCCTTCGCCTGAACAGAACTGGACCCCTGATCTTTATTGCTAAGGCCAGTATAAATAATCATGGTATTAAGGTAAGGTAAAACATGACGAACATGGCATGGGGTTGCAATAAAACAATAAACGAAGAGAGGACACAGAACTGCTCCGGGAGCCAGGTTACAACCCTTAAACCAAACAAGGACCGAGATTGTAACCCTTCACCTGAACAGAACTGGACCTCCGATCGTTATTGTTAAGGCAAGCATCAATAATTATGTCATGTCACAATGTTGCACAGGATCAAGATAAGACTAAGCGGGAATAAACTCCATCCAATCAATCACGGCCAAACAAGAGTACGGCTTGATACTTTTAACTAACTAGGGTTATCACAGGCCTAGTTACTAGCAAGATACAATGAGATTATCCCAACAGTCACAAGCCCTGCAGACCATCCGGTTATCCAGGTCGAATGTCCGTTTAGAAAGAATGCAACACGTGACTGTGTACTAGAAATATGCCCTACTCGTCGGTAGGCTACAAGTCCACTGAATGCGTCCAGATAACGGGATTGTCTGTAGCTGGGAATCTCTTTATGACTACTGAATCATTCTAGTTAATTAGCCTTAGTCAATTTCAGTAGGTACCCCTGACCGTGGTACTCAGGGATCCCCATCCTAGACATGATGTAAGACAGTACCAATTTATTTATATAAACACAATCGCCTACGGTGTCCAAGTCTTTTATACTTGTCTTGTCAGACTAGCTGTCGTAACAGCATGCCGAGATATATCATGTCAGTTTACTTGTCAAGAGTGCGCCACAGCGGGCCACTATCGTGTTCAATTCTTACATTATCATGAACAAGAGAAACTTGCATAAAAATAATGAGTGACATATTCTTGATGACAAGAAAAAGATCTACAACTTTCACGTTGGGAGTTGGAAGAAAATTGAGCCACAATTCGGTCAATTAGGACATATAACAGTTAGAAATAGCCAAAGGAGGCATTATACGGCCTATTCAGCGACACCATATGCGGCCAACTGTGACATGCAGCCTATGCGGCTCAACTGGGACATCATATGCGGCCAACCGCGACATGCGGCTCATGCGGCTCAACTGCGACATCATATGCGGCCAACTGCGACATCATATGCGGCCAACTATGACATGCGGCTTATGCGGCTCAACTGCGACATCATATGCGGCCAACTGCGACATGCGGCTCATGCGGCTCAACTGCGACATCATATGCGGCCAACTACGACATGCGGCTCATGCGGCTCAACTGCGACATCATATGCGGCCAACTGCGACATGTGCCTTATGCGGCTCATTTGCGACATCATATGCGACCAACTGCGACATGCGGCTCAACTGCGACATCATATGCGGCCAACTGCGATATCATATGCGGCCAACTGCGACGTACGGACAGATGAACATAGAAATGACCGAAAAATACTTTTGGCCATAACTTCCTCATCCGAAGTCGAAATCAAGCGAAACAAAAGCCAAAACCACATGAAATTGAATTCTCTACAACATAGAATCAATAGTTTTCGAAAATAACCAAGTTTTAGAGATCAAAACTAAGAAAACCGAAAAGTTATAAACTTAGATCTACAAGAACCCATCCATCAAATCCAAAAATGTCAAGTTCTAAAGAGGCTTAGAATCAAGTAAGGAAGAGAATGGAAAAATAAAACTTGAGATCCATCATGAAGCAAGTTTGCACTTGCCTAGCTCTCTTCCCTGGTAGGTGGAAGAGTAAATGGTGGAGAAGAAGAAGTGAAGGAGAAGAATAAATGAAGAGAGAGAATGAAGGAATAGGTTAATAAAGGATGACGGTGGTGGTAGGTAGGGGTTCTCCCCTTGGTTCATGATGAACCAAGACAACCCAAGCCTAGCCGAACCAACCCAAAATAAACCGAGCCAAGCCAAGAGATATGCGATACAAGATAAAATACGTACACGTATTCCAAGATACGTAATACGAACTACATGTATTACAGCCGTGGATCATACTTATGTGCGCTGGCTGAGGGGAGTTCTATCTGTCCCAGCATAGACGACCGTAGATACATATATTGACTGGATTTGTTTTGATGGATATATCTCCTCTGAATATTGTGATGAATATTTGTTTTGATAGATATATCTCCTTTGGATATTGTGATAGATATTTGTTTTTTGGTGTGTGATGTATATTGATTTGTGTGATGTGTGATGCACATTGTGATGTATATTGGTTTGTGTGATGTGTGATGCATATTGTGATGTTCCGAGAGGCTTGAGGAGACGACCAATTATTTTTGGTCTATTCTGGATTGTATTGTGCGTGCCGGTGTTGAGTGTTCCACCGAAGGGGTCGGCGAACCCAGGGATTAGATTCTGTATGTTGGGTTGGATTGGATTCTGTATTTTGGATTGTACATTTGTATTCTGGATTCTTTTTATAAATTTTTTTCAATTTAGCGACGTTTATATTCGTCGCTAAATATTAGCGACGATAAACGTCGCTACAAACATCGCTAATTTGTTGACGTGGCAAATAATATGATGCCACCACATCATCGCAAAAACGTCGCTACTGTGTCGCTAATCGGCGACCACAATAAAATGTCGCAAATGACGTCACTATTTAGCGACGTTGTTAGGGTCGCTAAATAACGTCGCCATAGCGACGTTTTGTGACGTTTTCTCGATTAGCGACACATTTTTTTTCCGTCGTTTCCAAAACGTCATTGAAAACGTCGCTAATTTAGGTTTAGCGACGTTTTGGCCGTGATTAGCGACGTTTTGGAACGTCGCTAATCTGACAAATTTTTGTAGTGTATGTATATATCATAGAGTTAACTTTTACAGTGCGAGGAGGCCGTTAAGGCAGGCTTAGATATGAGTACTGTCAACTTTTCTAGGGTATTCGAACGTACTCATAAATGAAAAAAAAGAAGGAAAGTTAGTAGACAAACGGGCTACCAAAGCATTTGTAAGTATTTACTTCTCATTCAACCGCTTATCTATAAATTGGTAATTTTTTTAGTACATGTTATTTAGGTTACTTTTAGTTAATGGATTTTGTTAATGCAATTAGTACATGTTATTTAGGTTAGTTCATGTTAAGGGATTGAACTTACTGTTGTGACATTAAACATGATAATTGATGCTATGTGTAAAGGAATGGTCAGAAAAGTAAATAAATTATTAGATGTGATGATTCAAAGAGGTTTGGAGCAGGACCTTTATCAATATTGAATGAAGAAAATAAATCACCAAAATCCTCTGTACTTTAGCTCTATGTTATTCTTGATGAGGATGTTCTTCCTATATGAGCATCACTACATGCATACTGCAATTGTAGAAGCATATCTGCATGAGCACACCAACTATGTTGACAATGCTGCTTTATCTTCTGCCAACTAAGACTTAAGGGGCTGTTTGGATAGATGTAACTATTTGAAAGTGTGAAAGTGGCACTTACGTCATGATGAGTTGCAGTTGAAAGTGTGAAAGTGGCACTTTCCAAAATGTGTTTGGATGGAGTACTTTTTGTCTGGTGAAAGTGAAAGAAAATTGAATTTGTTGTTTGGATGGTTGTTGAAAGTGAAAAAAAATGAGTTTAGTTGTTTGGATGGTTGTTGAAAGTGGATGTTGGGATTGGATGGTAAACTTAAGTATACTTACCCCCAATTTATTTAAACCTAAATATTTCTCATTTAAACCAAAATATGACAATATAAATTATTATGAATTACCACTATTAATTACCACTATTGTTACTACTATTATTATTATTAAATTAATTAATTATCATTTTAAAAAAAGAACAAGAAAAAGAAGAACCGAACACCAGAGAGAGAGAGAGCAATATTATTCCATATTTTTTGGATTATTTTTGTCTCTTTGCATGCTACATATCATTTCTGCTACGCTACCTCTCCCAAACCATTTGAGAAAATCCCAAGCAAGAGACTTCATTCTGGAATGAATAATAATTAATGAATGTAAAAAAAAAAATTTCAATTACAAATTTGATAAATTTCTCATGAATGAACAAAAATAACTCTGGTCTAGCCTAATTGGTGTTGACACAGCTCCTATACCATGAGAATTTATGTGGTGTCCATAGGCCCTTATCCTCTCCTCATCGACTCTCTTCATCCCAACCCCGCCGGAGGTCCGGGCGACTTCATAGGTCACCGCAGGCCCCGCGGAAGGCCCTTGGGCAGGTCGTCGTTGGGGCGCTCATTGCGGTTTGGCCGGTGATCTATGCATCGTTCACGAACGTCGCGTATGAGAGGCTGCCGTTGGAGGAGGAGGAGGACCCTGCTGCTGTTCTGCCACCCGCGGTGTCGCAGCTGCAGTTGCAGTCGACGGTGATACAAGGAGGGGTGGCGTCGACGGATCCAAAGCCAAGTTCTCCTTCTCCCCACTTCAGAGAAAATCCCATACTTCCAAGATAAATTCTCTCCACTTCAGAGCAAATCCACCAAAAAATTTGAGATGTCAAAAAGAAGAAAATGCAGCCGACAGGAACTACTGTAGCTGTCTATTCACTCAATTTCCCACTTCCTCATTTGGTGAACCAAACAGCAGAAGTGGCTGTTTTCTTCCCAAAATTGAAAAAGAGAGCCACTTCCAAGCTCAGTTCCTTGAACCAAACAGGCCCTTAAAGTGTGGACATGGAAACTGTAAAATACTTTAGTTTTGCATATATATATATATATAGGGAGCGGATCGGGAGCCCCGCCCGCGGAGCCCCGCCGAAGCCCCGCCCCCCCTTAGCCGTTGGATCGCGCGGGCTTGTGCGGGCCCCACGCGGGCCCCGCGCGATCCGATGGTGCAGGGGGGGCGGGGCTTCGACGGGGCTCCGCGGGCGGGGCCTTTGATCCGCTCCCATATATATATATATATATATATATATATATATATATATATATAGGGAGCGGATCGGGAGCCCCGCCCGCGGAGCCCCGCCGAAGCCCCGCTCCCCCTTAGCCGTTGGATCGCGCGGGCGGGGGCGGGCCCCACGTGGGCCCCGCGCGATCCGATGGTGCAGGGGGGGCGGGGCTTCGGCGGGGCTCCGCGGGCGGGGCCTTTGATCCGCTTCCATATATATATATATATACACACACATGAAAAAGGACTAGATTCCCTTTGATCCGTTTGAGAATATATATATATATATATATATATATATATATATATATATATATATATATATATATGAAAATTGACTATAGGTTCCCTTTGAGAAAAAAAATATATATATATATATGAAAAAGGACTAGGTTCCCTTTGAGAGCTTCACTAGCACGTTGAACAACATATATGAAATAACATGTAAAACTTGTTCTGGATCTACTTGTGGTAGAAATCTTGAGGACCAAATATCTTGAAGTTGCTAAGTATCTGAGGATACCAGTCTTTCATTTCTCTACTCCATTTACTCCAACTACTCCATGGATATATGGGTACACCAAAGGATGCAATGCAATTGTTATTCTCAGATCTATGCCTTGTAAAGGATTGATGTAAACTGGCTGCTCTTAGTTCAGAGTCAGATGGGTCCACTCTCATGGTGCTCCAATTCTAATATCACAATACCAACATCATAATCCAGACCTCCTCAACTGGCTCCATAATCCCTACTCTTCGCATGTGTGTAACTGCTGTCATGGGTTCTGGTGCCCCATTGTCACCCTGCTAGCTGACATGAGCCTCCCTCTTCATACATTTTGTTAGCTGAGCTTTTCAGCAAAAGCTCAAGTTTCACTTTACCTTTAGTCCCACATCAGTTGGGGAAGGGTTATAAGTGTACATATATACACTCCTCTATTCTTGCTTCATTAAACCATTTGAGTGGGAGCCCTATGGGCCACACGCCGCCGCCGCTGTCCGGCCCGGCTCGGTTCGGTTCGTAACGGGTGCGGATGCGTGCCGACATCTGATGGCGCCGAATGCCGATTCGATTTACTCTTCGGGTTCGGGCCGAGACCCTAAAAGATTTTTTGCTCTTTTCTTTTTGCTCTTTTCTAAAATTCTGACAGTTACAATTTTTAAAATTCCGTAACGTTCGCTAATCAAATCCCGTCCAGGTTCAATGAACCATGTGATTTTGTGCCTTAAACATTCTGTAACGTTCAATTTAATTGTCTTTTAATCTGCCATTATTCTCCTAGCTATTGGCAAGCGCCTATAAATATCGTACTCTTTCTTCTTTCTTTAGACACAGAAATTATCTTCTCACTCTCTCAAAATTCTCATCTCCTTCGTATTGCTGCTGTTGTTATTCGTTGCTCTGGGTAGAGCTAAGTCGGGGTCGCTCTCTCCAAGTCGTGTGCGGCAAGGAGATTCCGGTGAAGCGGGAATTTTACCACTAGGAGCGTTCGGATACAGTCTGCACATAGACCCGAGCTAACTCTTATGGCAGTGCTACGTGCACGACTTCCTCGGAGGCCGGTAATTTTAATTCAAAATATTTTCTTGCAGATTTTAATCCGAAGTTTTTGAAGACAATTCCAACACATTTTTCATAGGGTTATGCGAGTTGTTTGTTGCATTTTCGAAGCAAAGATTAGACGGAAAAGGTAGAAATGCTCCAAGTTCTCATCTGAGGATCCTATAGTTGCTATATAATGTTCATAACATAGAGCTAAAGTATAGAGGATTTTGGTGATTTATTTTCTTCATTCAAATATTGAGAAGGTCCAGCTTATCATTTATGATCTTTTACATGTAGAAGTTATTGTTCTTTCATGATCTTTATCTTTACAAATAGAAGATCATATTTTTCAAAAACATGTAGTTTGATTGTAATTTTATATATTCATGATACCGTTATATATACAGGAGGCCTACGAGAAATTGGAGAGTCATGCCTTTTAGGCCAATGATCAGGAAGGGGGGCGACATGTACTAGTACGCCACATATGCCCTTTGAGAGTAATGACTTGTGGATACAGGCTATTGGAAGAGGAAAAGGCGGTAGCGTGTACGGTACCGGGTGGTTAGCATCGCAACCATCGATATACTCCAAAGCTCTTCCACTTGCATAGTCTACTGCCAACCATGCACATGCTACTCCTTCTACCAGCGTTCTTACTATGGAGCAGATGACCACCATGATGTTCAATTTTCAAAGACAGCTGAGACATATTATGGAGTTGGTGTCTTCTACTAGTGCTCCTGATGGTAACACTGCTCCGGTACTCTGATTGTTCCTTCTCTTGCTGCTCCTTCGTCCTTTACTCCGGCTATTGTACCATCCGTTGCTCCTCCAGCTACGTCTCCATCTGTTGCTCCTATGACTACTTCTATTCCAGCTCATGTTTTTACGACGAGCCAACAACAAGTATTAGTTACGTTCATGACACAGTTTATGGGCAGCATGCAACCACCATCATCTTGACTTTCTATGCTTTTGTATCACCAGTCATATTATTTTGTGCTTGTATTAGTTTATCTTTTGTATGGATAGTATATGGTCGAAGGTTGTGATTGGACATGACTATGATATATATTTTTTAGTTATTTCGTTTGTTTACTTTGTGTATGTTATTATTTTTATTTATATCATTGGTAATTTTTTTGGTGCGAAAAGTTTTTCTCATTGTATTTTGTGTGTTATGGACTTTTTTATATTATTCTTACAGGAAAAAAATATTACTCTTACAGGATGTGCATAGCCTGGTTCCTACAAATATGAAAAAAAAACAAATGATTCAACGAAGAAATATCGACTAACCGGCGACGACTAGCAACGACTCGGCGACTAAAAAACTGGGAAAAAAATATAGAAGCGACTAACCAGCGACAAAGCAGCGACTACCCATCGACTAACCATATCCGTTGCTAGCTATCAACTGTAACCATTATAAACGTACTTTCGTCGCTTCATAGTCGCATGGCCATCGCTAAAAGAGCGACGAACTAAATAGTCGATAGTTAGTTGCTACATTTCAGTCGCCTAGTTAGTTAGCGACTAACTAGCAACTAAATTTGAACAACGACGTTGCATTCAGCGACGAACTTTTATAGTCGCGTTCAGTCACTAAGTTATTTTACCGACGAAAATATCTATTTTAGCGAATGAAATTTTAGTCGCTATTTGGCTGTTTTTTTTGTAGTGGTGTGTATAGGTCTTACTGCGACTCTTCACGTTCTCGTCTTCGTTAACGAATCTAGTTTGCAATTGGAAATAAATTTGATGTCTTAATGAGCCAAACTTGAACAGAAGGTAGATTTGAAATGTTTTGGTATCGGATATAATCGGACCGGTCTAGTCTAGTTCGATCTAATCTAGATCGTATCTGATTCAGCCCTATATGTTCGGCCAAGTAGATCACGTTCAATTGAATATATGTTCATATGTGGGAGGACTTGTTAGATTTTTAAAATTATCTATAAAGAGCTTGTATCTCTTGGAGAGCCACAACTTTCTCCTCCATAATAACATACTTTTCAAGATATTTCTCTCTTATTCATCTCATCTTTTGTGGGAGTTTCGTTGCAGGATGAACCATGGAACATCCTCGTTGTGTTGGACGTTTCACGATTCGTGATGACATGGAAGAAGCCAGTACAATCACATCGAACATATAATATATATTCTTTTGCTTAAACTCGTTCAATGCCTTGACCGATCTAACATATACTCTTATTACAAAGATTGATGAACATTACGGTATGCTTAAGTGTATTGATTTGTCCAACTCGAGTTCATGACTTGGGATTTTATAGTCGGGAAATGAACTTAGCCATAGTTTACTAGCTCGGTTTAAAATTAGAATTGCTTGTCATGATATTTTTTAATTTAAGTTCAAACCAGTTTAACATTTTCAAATTTGAAATCGACTTGATAAGTGCTTGCAATAAACGACCAGTGCCAAGTTCTTGACTCAATTGCATTGCAAGCCGTAAAATAATATTAAAGTGTAAAAAGGAAACGTTTGGAATTAGTGACAAAAATAATAATAATAAATACACTGACCTTCCTAGTTTTATGAATATTACAAGATACTCTTACTCCAAAAATAACTACACTAGTCGTCTCTCCTTTATAAATTTTATAAAGCATATGAATGGTCAGTATTATAAGTATTTTATAGAAAATATAAACTATAGAGATGATCCGTGTAATTAGTTTTAAAGTAGTAGTAGTTTAGGTAATAAGGGTAAAATATAAAAGTATTTAAAGCCATTTATAAAAATGAAGAAGAAGAAGAAGAAGAAGAAGAAGAAGTTAGAAGTTAGAAGTTAGAATAGTAGCACAGGTCGGATCTCTGCACACCCTTGCTTTCATAATATTATACATGTATGCCTTAGTAGACTATATATATGAGAAATATATATAAATATGTTAGTATATAATTAAAATGTATTTAAATATGTTACTATATGGTCCTAATTTAGAAGAGACGTTGCTTAGCACCGGGACATGTTGGGCATTAGGGAACACACGTGTACTTGGCTTGTTGGACACATTGGACTCACATGTAATCACACAATTTTATCCTTTTGCTTTTTAGGTCTCCATTGGCATGCTCGAGACCACATGAGTACTTCATGGGTTCGTCATACACAAATTTCAAGAATTATCAAACCGGTATTCTAGCTGATTATCTAGTACGAATATTTCGACCAAATATCCGCCGGTGGACGAGTCGGGACTGGCGGTTGGTTTACTTAATTTCGAGTGGAACCCACGTGAGACCAGGTCATCTATGGCGACCATACATAACCCATAAGATCCGAAGGACCAAAATAATCAGTTTAATTATAAATATAATTATATTTTGTATTAAAATATGTCTAATATATTTTATGGGCCCTATTTAACATAAAATAATTAGGGATTTTTGACTTTCATCCCACTTACTAATATGAATTTGTACTTACATCCCACTTTTTAATTTTATTTGACTTACGTCCCACTTTTCGTCACGAAAATACTTTTCGTGACAAAATAAATATTTTTCGTGACAAAATAAATACTTTTCGTGACGAAAAGTGGGACGTAAGTCAAATAAAATTAAAAAGTGGGATGTAAGTACAAATTCATATTAGTAAGTGGGATGAAAGTCAAAAAATCCCTTTTTAATATAGTGATTATTATACTAGGCTTGTAGGTATCAAATTTTTGGTTCAAATATTGGTGATAACAATTTTTTTAACCTTTGTTTTATTTATTTTTTTGCATTACGTATGGGGCCGTATTCTGGAAGTTCGTCGCTGATCCCCCCAATAGCTCAGAGTCGGTCCTACGCGAGATATGAATATATATATTTAATATGAACGATTGAGATGTATTCTAGAATTGGCTTGGGGACTAAGGCAAGTCAAGATTTTCTAATTTGAACTAGGACTTTGTTTCCTATGAAAATGAAACAAAGGGGAGGATATGCTCTTCTACATTTCAACGAGTATACATCAAATTCTATAAGAGAATCGTACTCCCTGTTGGGTTTACACTTAAAAGAGAGAACACGTGATATGTTCAAAGATTTGTGTGCTCCATCATGGAGATCAACACCTATGTTGATCGATTAGGCGGGTAACAACCGCTAGGCAGGAGTTCTAGTTCATGATGAGATTTTTGTGATCTCATTATAATTTATGCAACTTCTTAAGATTTGTAAGGAATCGTCTCTTGTAGTAAAGGAGCCGAGTATATTATATTGGGTAAAGTGCAAAAAATTTCTCGTTAAATATGTGCTTTTTGCACTAAAAGATCCCATGCTCTTAAAATTCCAAAAAATTTGAAATATGCTCATTTTGTCCCCAAGTGACAATTTTACCCCTCCCTCCCCCCTCCTTCTTCGGCTGTGTTCGCCGGCGACGGAGGCGGAGGGGGGGGGGGGCGGGGGAGGGGATGGGGCGGGGTCGGGGGGTCGCTCGCCGGCGAGGAGGAGCAGGGGGGTCGGGGCCGGCGAGGGAGCCGGGGGTCGGGGCCGACGAGGGAGCGGGGGGGTCGGGGCCGACGAAGGAGGAGGAGGGGGGGGGGTCGAGGCCGGCGAAGGAGGAGGAGGGGGGGTCGGGGCCGGCGAAGGAGGAGGAGGGGGGGGGGGGTCGAGGTCGGCGAGGGAGGAGGAGGGGGGGTGGGTCGGGGGAGCGCTCGCCGGCGAGAAGGGTGGGGCTGGGGGATCGCTGGCGATGGAGGGGGGGTTGGGGGCTCGCCGGCGCCGGCGCCGCCGGAGGGGGGGGGGAGGGGTATTTTTAGTATAAATTTTTTAAAATTTGGGTGGAGGGGCTTAATCGAGCGGATATATAATCTAAGGAGGGGTAAACTGACAAAAAATTCTAAAAGCCCTTTTAGTGCAAAAGACACATATTTAACGAGGGATTTTTTGCACTTTACCTATATTATATTTGCAATTCCTTCAATGGATTGAGATTTGTTAGGATAGTTGAAGTCACCACATATATGTGTGTGATTTTATATATATATATATATATATATATATATATATATATATATATATATATATATATATATATATATATATATGCAAATGATCTCTAGTCTAGTGGTTAAGAGAGATGCATGCGGTCCGAGTGGTCAGGAGATCGATTCCCGGTGGGAGCGCCGCTACAATTACATTCTTTCAAAAAATATATATATATATATATATATATATATATATATATATATATATATATATATATATATATATATATATATATATATATATATGTTATTGTCGGGGCACAATTTTCGATAGAAAACTGAAAAAATGAAACGATTGTAAAGACAACGTTTCAATGCAACACTTCAAAGAAGGTGCACAACAGAGATCCTAAGAGGATTCTGGATTATGAGAATCTAAAAATATTTCGTAATCAGTAGCAAATGACAGTAGCACTTCTAAACAGAAGGCACGAATCGAATTGCTAACAGCAGCAGCGATGACAGACGAAAGATGGAAGATGGCCTGCTGGGGTGAATGATCACCGTTGCTCAAAGCTTTATTCGCCCCCACACGAACAGCTTCTAGGAACCAGCAAGCTCGTCGGAGAACTTTCGAACACTCCTGCTCTTCTGACTCCTCGGATCATACACGGACTCCCGTGCAAAACCAACGCTGGTGCAAAGCTTCTCTTCTCTCTCACAGCTTCTGTTTACTTGTGTTAAGAAACACTTGTAAACTCATTTAACTTTGTGTGTAATCTTCTATTTTTGTCCTGAAGAGAGAAGATACGTTATATAGGCCTGAGTGGCAACTGCCCGGTTTCTACAATATTCGGGACGTGGTAAAAATCACTTCAAACGTGCAGTAACTGCACAGATCATGCACATGCACGATCCGTAGCAAGTTGCGCCACTCGCGCACCCCGTGCGCCTTGCACACCGCGTGCAAAATGCGCACTGAGCCAATTGTGCCACCTTGCGCCTTGTGCGCCCTACGTACCCTGCGCCACCAGCGCAACTGGTCGCACAACTGGACGCACACCGGTGCGCACAACTGGGCGCACCACTGGGAGTGCATCTGTGCGCGCAACTGGATGCGCACCTGGCCGCACAACCTGGACGCACATCTGGCCGTGCAACCTGGAAGCGTAAACTGGCCACGCAACCTGGGCGTGCAACCTGGATCGCAGACCTGGTCGCTCCACCTGGCCTGCGCAACCAGAGCTGCACAACCTGGCCGCACAACTAGGGCCACGTAACCTGGCAGGTCAACCGGCTGCGCAAGTGGCTTGCGCAACGAGCGCAACTTAAGCGGACAATGCGTCTAGCGACGATACTGACGTGCTAAGTGCAAAGTGCGCCAACAAAATACCACACTACGCCTCATGAGCCCGAGTCCGTGTCCGAGTCCGAGTCTGATTCACTAAACCCCTACGGCTTACATCCCATGGAAATAAATTTCCCAAAAGCAAAAAGCATGAATGCTTTCAATTGTTGATTTAGCCTTTTTTCCATTTAGAAAAATAATCCCATATGGCACACCCATGTGCACCTCCATACCACATGTGCATCTCTAAAATAGCATAGCTAATATTTAGAGATACAACTCCTTTGGCCTAGCCGATGTGGGATTAAAGTTCCAATCTAAAAAAGGCCAAAATTTGACTATCCCCCACATATCTCTATATATGGATATAAGTGTACCCTACAGTAGCTGTCCATCATACATTAGGAGAGATGTCGCTGACGACTTGAATCTTCCCGCATGGGTCAAACAACATACTATAATACAAGAATGGACTAAGCCTTGAATTCTGCACCATAGCTGAAATTCTTTTCACTCACATAATGTAGTTACATGTGCTTCTGGCTTGCACATTAAAGGCCCTGTGCCAGCCTGGTTTTAGTGTATAATTTTGGACGTTTACAAGTTTACCCTCAAGAGACGGCCTGAGATCTCTGTCCATACACTATAGGTGAGTTCATTATTAAAGAGACATGGCATGAACGGTTTGCGCTTTCCTTGCGGTGCTACGCAGTTATGACATGGCCTAAAGCCGAGGCCTTACCCCGTACCGGGAACCTCATCGTAGTGTCATACTACTGTAGCATGAGGTAACCACCTTTTTTTAGTGCCATACTACCCAGCATGAAGCCTTAGGCTCCCTTGCAGTGTTATGCCACAACGATATGGCTTGCAAGGCCGAGACTTTATCCCTAACCGGGTACCTCATCGTGGTGTGGTGCCACTGTAACATGAGGAACTCCTTCCCTTTGTAGTGCTGACTACACCCCTCTTTATTTCAACAAACAGTATTTGGCTACCTGCCTATTTGCGGTGCTACGCCGCTGTGACTTGACTCATACAACCGAGGCATTACCCCTTTCAGAAACCTCATGGTGGAGTCACCCCACAGTAGCATGGAGTTTCACTCCTTGTAGTGCTGTACTACCGTGATTCCTGTAAAGCACACAAGACATTCACTCTGTCTGAGAACTCATTAAGGTGTTTAAGCCAACCTTCCCATAGGATCCGTTTTCCGCAGAAAATAACAGTAGACAACAGTGGTTGTAGGTCCGTAACCTCTCAACGCCCAATAGAACGTGTACCCACCATTCTTGATATTCTTCTGATTAATGGTCCTCCCTTGAACCAAAAGCTAGATGCCTAGTAGATTTCTCTTTGAACTAATAACATAAAACTTTATGGTAGGATTGCAATAATACAATATCATAATGCCTTCAAGCCCATATTATAAGCAGTATCATCGACCAGCTGGCGCTTGAGGCCCTTGATGAACGGATCCGCCAGGTTCTCCTGACTTCGAACATCAATCACTGCAATAACACCCCTCTTGATGAGATCGTGTACTGCCATGTGCTTCAACTGTACTGTCCTTTTCTTCCCGTTGAAGAGGTCATTTGATGCCACCGCAGCAGTCGCCTGGTTGTCGCAGTATATCGGTATCGCCGATATTTACGCTCCAACCACAGGAAGATTATACATGATCTTCCGAAGCCATTCTGCTTCCTCCGTTGCGGTATCAAGTACAAAGAACTCAGATTCCATGGATGACTGCGAGAGCATAGTCTGCTTCTTCAATTTTTATGATATAGCAGCTTCACCCATTGTGAAAATGTATCCACCTGCGGACCTTTTGCTCTCCACTTCTGAGCACCAGCTGGCATCACTGAAGCCTTCCACTACCGACGAAAATCTGCTGTATTGCAGAGTATATGTCTATGTTTTCTTGAGATATCTCATAACCCATTTTACAGCTTTCGAGTGCTCAATGCCTGGGTTGCTCGTGAAACGACTCAGCATTCCCACGACGAAAGCTATGTCAGGCCTTGTGGTAGTAGTAGCATACATCAAACTCCCGATTATGGTTGCATACTCTAGCTGCCTGACGGTTTCCTCTGAATCGGGCTTCAGCTTCATATCACACTTGTACGATGTATCGATCTCTGGAAGATCCCGATACCCATAATGAGTGATCATCTTCTCAACATAATGAGACTGTGACAGCGCTAGTCCAGTGTATGTCCGGATGATCTTGATTCCTAAAATCATATCAGCTTCCCCCAAGTCCTTCATACTGAACTTGCTCGAGATGAACTTCTTTGTCTCCGTGACACAGCTAGGGGTGGGCATATGGGTCCAGGACCCGCGGTTCCGACCCGGCCCGAACCGTATATAGGTCAAACAGGGCGGTTCCTAAAATTTAAAATTTAAACGGGGCGGGTCGTGTGACACTAACGGGGAGGGACATGTCCTATTTTCAAAATAAATGGGGCCCCGAACCGACCCATTTCTAGGAGTATAAATTTTTTTTATTTATCAATTTTGATTTTTTCTTATTATAATTTATAAATAATAGCACACGTTATTGTTTAGTAAACAAATTTTAGAAATTGGAAAACATAATACTTGTTTTGTTCTTCTAGATAATAAAACATGTGTAAATGTTTACTATTCTATAATTTTTGAATTTTTTTTGGATCCGTTTGGACTCGCAGGTCGGCTCGGTTTGGACCCGTTTCGAACGGGTCGAATCCGTACCGGTTCCAATATTTTTTGGATCCGTCCCGTCCCGCTCCGCCAATTAACGGGTCCGGTCCGGATCCATAAAATTTGGACCCGGCCTGACCCGTGCCCACCCCTAGACACAGCCCATATCCGTACCTAGGATTAGCATGTCGTCCACGTACAGACAAACGATCACACCTCTTCCATCAACGAACTTTGTGTAAACACACTTATCCGTCTCGCTGACCATGTAGCCATTTGACCTTATAACGTTGTCAAATTTCTCATGCCATATCTTGGGAGCTTGTTTGACCGTACAAAGATTTTACCAACTTGCAGACTTTGTCTTCAAGAGTACCCTTGACGATAAATCCCTCTGGCTGTTGCATATAAATCTCTTCGGCCAGCTCGCCATTTAGGAAATCCGTTTTCACTTCCATCTTATGTATCACCATCTTATGTATTGCTACGAGAGCAATCAATATTCTGATGGTGGTCATCCGGGCTACTGGAACATACGTGTCAAAGTAGTCAATTTTCTGCTTCTAAAAAAATCCCTTGGCTACCAACCTAGCCTTGAACTTGTCAATAGTTTCGTCTGCTTTCATCTTCTTCTTGAAGATCCATTTGCATCCGATGGGTTTCGCTCCTTCAGTAAGATCAACCAACACCTAAGTGTTATTTGAGGAGATGGAATCAATTTTATTGTCAATCGCCTCCTTCTAGAAACCGCGTCTCTGGTCTTCATTGCCTCATCATAGGTAAGCGGATCTGTTTCCACATGATAGGTGACAAAATAATTTTCGAAGTCCTTTGGCCTCCTCACACGCTTAGCTAACGGCTCAGCTAGTTCTGGTTCAACCATTGTTTCAACAACAACATCTTCTTGGACTACTTCTTCATTGAAAACTTCAGTTTCTTGCGCACTCTCATTATTCTCCGGTATATCCGTAAGAACAATATTCTTGTGCCTTACAAATTTGTCTTCAAAATATTCTACGTCGCGAGATTTAATGATATTATTTGACTCAATATCAAGAAATCTCCGAGCATCACTCTTCTCGGCATACTCCAAGAAGATCATCTTTGTAGTCCTTTTTCCAAGCTTCTGAATCTTCGGATCTGGAAGCTTGACATATGCCAGACACCCCCACACTCGAATGACATTCAAGTTAGGTCTGACCTTGAACCAGAGTTCATGAGGAGTAATGTCTGAAGTTGCACGAGGCACTCTATTTAGAATAAAAGTGGCCGTCAATGCAGCTTCTCCCCAGTAGCACTTTGGAAGACCCGTAATCAACAGCATTGAGTTAATCATTTCTGTTAACGTTTTGTTCTTCCTCTCTACTACTCCGTTTGATTGAGGAGAGTGTCACGCCCCGATCCCGGAGGATCGAAAACAAGCCACTGGGCGTGATGCCGTACAAGTCTAGATTGCACTTGTACAAGGCAAAACCATTACAGTTCCTGGTAATTCTCAGAAAACATCGACAAGGCAGCAGAACCAAGCAGATAAATTGAAGTCACACAATTTATGAAGAAATATATCTCTTTATTGATAATCAAAATGGATTACAAGACTTGCAGCATGATACAGAGTTTACAATTGATTACAAGACTCGCAGCGGAATACAGAGTTTACAATTGATTACAAGACTCGCAGCGGAATACAGAGTTTACAACTGTTTACAAGGCTCTTGAATAGCCAACTGAATGTATACACTTGCCCTTTAGGCTACAAATGAATATAACGACTTCTTTACAATGACTTGCCAATTTGGCTACAATCTCACTGGTACATCTGAGTTCCACTGTTCCATACATTATGTCCCGTATAGCAGAAGACATCGTCTTGAAAGAAGAGCTTCTGCACACCCATCCGATTCATCGATGCCAAGCACTGATTCACAGGATTTCCCCCAAGCAAACACCTGTAATATTGCCCACAACGTGGGTCAGTACATCATCAATGTACTGGCGAGCGGTGCTGGCCCAACTCACCTAAGAAGACAGCACTAAGTAATCATGTTATAGAACATTATTATCAATGGTCTTTCTCGTTGCCTTAGGGTCAATTTTATGTTATAGCCGACAAGAAGTAAAGCATGCAAATCTCATAGCCAACATAATTTAAAGCATGCAGTTATCACCCTTTGGTGATTCTTACCCACGGTCGTGTAGCCATCCCTGTACAATTATAATACTTACTCTGCCTGCACAAGACATTGTTAGGAACAATATCATGATTCAATATGAATATCACCGTTCGGGTGATTCTTACCAACAGCCGATATCCTTCCCTGTATTTGAGTAATAACTTACTCTGCCTGCATAAGACATCATTAGCACCTGACCTATCTATATGAAGGTCACTGGCGACACGCCATCCTGGACCGTCTTACAGGTATACAGCGCCCTTGCCAGTGCAGGTAGCTAGCCCCACTGCAAGTCCTGTATACCGTGCTACTACTTCAGCACTGCCACTACTTCGGCATTGGTTTCCCCTAGGACGAACCGGGTTCCATGGCCCAGGAATACCGTTCGAGAAACCACCTTGTCGACAAGTTGTCCATGACCATGCAACTATATGCAACTTATCTAAGAAGAAAACATATAATGCATGATAAGGAAAACTAAGCAAGACCATCATTCTCATTCGTATTGCCATCTTGCCATCTAGCCATCTTGCCTTGAGCCAATGCTCACATTATCATCTGCCCAATCCAGGGTCTTGGCGTAATCAACATTCTACACCGGCGACAGGATAATAGAATGTTGTTACCCAATGCCTTGCCACATCTTTGATACTAAACATCTTTCCAACCAAACTCAATGTACTCACCGCCCAATTCCTGGGACTTAGCATCTGTTTAGCATTCATTCATTTGAATGCAATTCAAGCATACTCACTGCCCAGTTCTTGGGTCTTAACATCTGTTTTGCCATCTATTCATTGAGTCAAAGCTCGATATACTCATTGCCCAAGTATTTGGGACTTTGCCTTCACCTGTCATGTAATTCATCGCAACAGCGTACAAGCATACAATTCACTTAGCCACAACAGTTTACGTTCATGTGATTATTATCTTTCATTATCTTTCCAAATTCCATGCAAGGTGTTATTGAACAAACTCAACTAGAAACATAGCATACTCATCCTTATTTTAAGCGTGAAGCTAAAGGATCTTTGAAGGGTTCAACACTACTCACATTCATAGGACGATTCCCGCCACGATCGCATAGTCTTCCAAGCGATCCTTCGCATAATCCCAAGTCCAACAAGGCTTCATCGAACCAACCATCCAACATAAGGCATCTTGCGGGTCGGGGCACTACAATATATACCACCCAGAAAAAGTTTCGTCCTCGAAACTTAAACAAAACTCATCCCCAGAATTTTAACCAACTCTTCATGAAACTTCTCAACGATCAACTTTGCACCATCTAATATTTCTCCGCAATCTCTCGATTGATTTCAAGTAATGTACCATCTCGTTACAGCATCCCAATTGATTCAACATAGTTTACTATCTTTGATCTTTCCTCCGACACTCGTGCAAATCCTTAGAACATGATAATCCTCCCCGTGGCTTCGTTTGTATTCAGCATATCACTTAGTCGGAATCATACACATATTTTAGGCGTCCCCGAAATACATGCACTTCAGCCAAGTTCAGTGATAGAGAAAACGAACGAGCTACGGTGTACCTTCCTTTTCAAACATCAGTAATTCTTTTTGAGCATCTCGTATAATCCCACTTTGTTTATTTGATACTCCAACCAATTGATACACAATAGATGTTGCTAATTCAAATCAAGACATTTTCCTCAACCGATCCAACATTTTCCAAAGTATTCGGACTTAGATATGTCAAGTATTCCTTTCAAGTTCATTGTCATCCATGCCACCAAAGTTGATAAATCCCATAGCAACATTTTATTTCGATACCCCGATTCTCGTCGGTCAAATCTTGTACTCATCATCGTTCGCATCCATACACTTTGTTTGCAACTTGTAAATTTCTCGATCATGATTTATCCATCAAATTGTACCATCATCCCACTCTAGTAACATTTCTCATTGTACTCAAATATTTCTTCGTATTGATCAAGCCAACATATTATCCTCTCGTATAGGCAACTATCATATTCCAGCAACATTAATTCTGAGGGTCATTCATATTCACATTCGTCGATCTCGGCTACATGCACTATCCAATTCCGTCATTACACTTATCCTCAATCTTGATCCGGTCAATGAAATTATTCTAACTATCTCAAAGCACTACCAACAATTTTCGTAGCTCAATATCAATCAACCAATCCAACCAGTTCTAACAATTCCCAACATTTCAACCAAGGCAACTCAATTTCCGAAACCAACATGATCCGTCATTCCATCCAACATTATAACATCAAAATTTCCCAAATATCTATTCCATTCCAAAGCCTACCTTCCAACACATCTTATTCATTCCAACTATACTCACGCAACACCAATAGGGACATCCTACGATTTTCCAATAGTCAACTTAGCATACAATCAAGTCTCTACGGTCAGCTAATCTAAGCTAAACCAGACATTCAGCTAACCCATATGAGATGAGTAGCTATCAGGGACATACTTATCTCTTATCTTAGAGGCAACTAATTCTCAACATAGGGCAACTCTATGGTCTGACCAACTTAGGGACATGGGACGCCACCCCAATCTTATGAACTTATACCCAACACGGACAACTGAAGAACATAGCCAACCAATCTGAGACTTAAGCAAGCAACCAACAATCTAGGCAACAAACCGACACTCTAGGCAACCAGCCAACAATCTAGGCAACCAACCGACAATCTAGGCAACTAGCCAACAATCTAGGCAACCAACCGACAATCTAGGGTCAAGTCTTTCTACCCGTACTCATACTCAAGTCATACCCAACGAAGTCTCATTCTAGACTTACCCGCAACCGACCAAATCTATCCGACAATTCTATCCAACAATTCTATGGGTCAATCTCGAAGCTATCATATAAAACTCCTCAATAGAATATTCAACTTTCAATTTCCATTTGCATAGACATAGCATCACTTGTTCAATCCGACTTGCATCCTCATATCGTACTCATATGTCTATTCAATCGGGTCAACTATTCTGAATCATCATCCGACATTGTTATCTCAATACTTTATCACTTATGATCTCTTTCCTACGGTCTCTTCGCGACATAATCGTTTCCCACATTCTTAGATCATCGATACGGTCCGTACTCTTTTAACCAACAAAAATCAGGCAACTATAATCATATTTCTTTCGAGGCATCATTTATAAATTTTCTAACACCAACACGGACATCTCTTAGCAATTCACGTTAACCATCAATATTTATTTTGTATCATCTCCTTGTGATTCCATAAGAAGATTTACTATTCATGCACCGATCCAATCTCTATGGCACCAATCATCTAGCATTCTTACTTCGATCATCCAATTGCATATGACATAACTTAATTAGCTAAGTCATAATCCCACAATTCTATATTCCACCCAACTTGTTATTCATGCGACAACAACATCTATTGACAGGGTCTATTACATATCGCTGCACCTCGATACTTATTTGTATCCCAGTCATTCGACTCTCGTAAGGAACATCTACTCTTTCATGCATCAAGGGGCAAGTACTCATTCTCTATGCCTCAAAATAGTCAAGGGTCATAACTTGTTAATTCGGGACATCAATTTCCTTCAAGCACACTGCACCACGTGCTAAGATCATCTATTCCACAAGCCCATTCTCTAACTTTTCGGTCGTCGATGCACTCTCTGCATCTTCTAAATCATTCGCAACATCCCGATAAGCGTCTAACATTACCACCAGTTCTATCGATATCCAACATGCAATTTCTTTAACTCAATTCCAACATCGTTCAATATTCGGTCCATAGCTACTCCCGCAAAAAATCATTCGATAGCAATACCACACTATCGTTACCAAGCCTACAATCCTTCTACCCAACTGATTCAAGTACTCGCCTGAATCTAAAATTCTCTTCATTCCCAACCAAGGCATCATTTCATATTCTCAATTCTCTTATTACCCAACATAATGCTAACCGACAAGGTCTTGCGATGGTTCATCTGAACACATCAAAATCTCACAATGGGTCATCCAACTTAACAATCAAGGAACACGCCTAGCCAACATGTATCAATCGTAAGCTCAGCTACGATTCGATACCACCCACTACCTTATAGGTAAAGCAATCACAAAATCATAGACACATCAAGGGTCAAGGGACATCTTATCACGACAAGGGTATATGTAATATACCACCCAAAGCTCAAGCCATTCCAAACACAATATTCCTTCGCATCAAACCGACATCCAACATGGACTATCCATCCTGCTGTGGTTATGCTGACCACAAATATCGACTCAAGATTCTGTCGATTCCCATTCACTAAAATTCATGCACATACTGTTCCAACATACCATGCCGTCACCCACTGTCGATTGCTGCATAACAATCGATTCAAAGAATCCCACACATAAGACATCCAGCATACATCACAAACTTACGCATCGCATCATTGTTATTCTTTTTGGTATCTTTTAGAAATTCAACTAAGCACACATAACACAGCCCACATATTTAGACTTATTGTATGGAACACCCAGTGAGAGGTTAGAATGATCAACGGACTTTCAGTTAAGGGAACAACATAGAATAGTTTGGAAGCAACACAGAACAATCGCAGAAGCACTATGAATCATCATAGAGGCAACTTTGATTTCATCGCGGAAGCAACTTTGAGTATTCGCGGAAGCAACTTTGATTCACCGCGGAAGCAACTTTGAATAATCTCGGAAGCAATCTTTGAATCATCGCGGAAGCAGCTTAGAATCATCTTAGTAGCAACATTGATTCGAAACAAATCGAATAGGAATCCAAGGACGTAAAGCCGTGCTCTGATACCATTATGTCACGCCCCGATCCCGGAGGATCGAAAACAAGCCACTGGGCGTGATGCCGTACAAGTCTAGATTGCACTTGTACAAGGCAAAACCATTACAGTTCCTGGTAATTCTCAGAAAACATCGACAAGACAGCAGAACTAAGCAGATAAATTGAAGTCACACAATTTATGAAGAAATATATCTCTTTATTGATAATCAAAATGGATTACAAGACTTGCAGCAGGATACAGAGTTTACAATTGATTACAAGACTCGCAGCGGAATACAGAGTTTACAATTGATTACAAGACTCGCAGCGGAATACAGAGTTTACAACTGTTTACAAGGCTCTTGAATAGCCAACTGAATGTATACACTTGCCCTTTAGGCTACAAATGAATATAACGACTTCTTTACAATGACTTGCCAATTTGGCTACAATCTCACTGGTACATCTGAGTTCCACTGTTCCATACATTATGTCCCGTATAGCAGAAGACATCGTCTTGAAAGAAGAGCTTCTGCACACCCATCCGATTCATCGATGCCAAGCACTGATTCACAGGATTTCCTCCAAGCAAACACCTGTAATATTGCCCACAACGTGGGTCAGTACATCATCAATGTACTGGCGAGCGGTGCTGGCCCAACTCACCTAAGAAGACAGCACTAAGTAATCATGTTATAGAACATTATTATCAATGGTCTTTCTCGTTGCCTTAGGGTCAATTTTATGTTATAGCCGACAAGAAGTAAAGCATGCAAATCTCATAGCCAACATAATTTAAAGCATGCAGTTATCACCCTTTGGTGATTCTTACCCACGGTCGTGTAGCCATCCCTGTACAATTATAATACTTACTCTGCCTGCACAAGACATTGTTAGGAACAATATCATGATTCAATATGAATATCACCGTTCGGGTGATTCTTACCAACAGCCGATATCCTTCCCTGTATTTGAGTAATAACTTACTCTGCCTGCATAAGACATCATTAGCACCTGACCTATCTATATGAAGGTCACTGGCGACACGCCATCCTGGACCGTCTTACAGGTATACAGCGCCCTTGCCAGTGCAGGTAGCTAGCCCCACTGCAAGTCCTGTATACCGTGCTACTACTTCAGCACTGCCACTACTTCGGTATTGGTTTCCCCTAGGACGAACCGGGTTCCATGGCCCAGGAATACCGTTCGAGAAACCACCTTGTCGACAAGTTGTCCATGACCATGCAACTATATGCAACTTATCTAAGAAGAAAACATATAATACATGATAAGAAAAACTAAGCAAGACCATCATTCTCATTCGTATTGCCATCTTGCCATCTAGCCATCTTGCCTTGAGCCAATTCTCACATTATCATCTGCCCAATCCAGGGTCTTGGCGTAATCAACATTCTACACCGGCGACAGGATAATAGAATGTTGTTACCCAATGCCTTGCCACATCTTTGATACTAAACATCTTTCCAACCAAACTCAATGTACTCACCGTCCAATTCCTGGGACTTAGCATCTGTTTAGCATTCATTCATTTGAATGCAATTCAAGCATACTCACTGCCCAGTTCTTGGGTCTTAACATCTGTTTTGCCATCTATTCATTGAGCCAAAGCTCGATATACTCATTGCCCAAGTATTTGGGACTTTGCCTTCACCTGTCATGTAATTCATCGCAACAGCGTACAAGCATACAATTCACTTAGCCACAACAGTTTACGTTCATGTGATTATTATCTTTCATTATCTTTTCAAATTCTATGCAAGGTGTTATTGAACAAACTCAACTAGAAACATAGCATACTCATCCTTATTTTAAGCGTGAAGCTAAAGGATCTTTGAAGGGTTCAACACTACTCACATTCATAGGACGATTCCCGCCACGATCGCATAGTCTTCCAAGCGATCCTTCGCATAATCCCAAGTCCAACAAGGCTTCATCGAACCAACCATCCAACATAAGGCATCTTGCGGGTCGGGGTACTACAGAGAGTACGGAGCCGTAGTCTCATTGACAATTCCATGTTCTTTGTAGAACAATGCAAATTCATGAGACCTGTACTCCCCACCTCGATCACTTATTATTCTTTTGAGTTGTTGTCCAGTCTGCCGCTCAGCTTCGGCTCTGAACTCCTTGAACTTCTTGAATGCTTCGTCTTTAGCCTTCAGCAAGTAGACGAACGCATACTTTGAGAAGTCATCGATGAAGGTTATGAAATACTTCATTCCGACCTTTGTAGAAAATTGTTTAAAGTCACAGATATCGGAGTGTACCAACTCCAGAAGATCTGTACTTCGATAAACCCGAGGAAAGGGTTTCCTTGTGATCTTCGTTTGAGCACAAACTTCTACCTTACCCCCACATTTGGAGATAATTCCTAGACTAGACATTCTGTTTGTTCGTTTACAATGAACATGTCCTAGCCTATCACTACTAAAATCTGTCAATTCAGCGACGCGTAAAGATGTCGCTAAAAAGGGAAAATACGTCGCTAATTTCTATTAGCGACGTATTTAGCGACGTTTTTAAGTAGTCGGGATTAACCTAGTCGCTAAACAAGAAAACGTCGCCATACGTCGCTATTGCGACGAGCTTTAGCGACGTGTCCACGTCGCTAATTTAGCGACTGCCAGCGACATAAAATGTCATAATTTACCGACGTAATCTAGCGACGTTGAGCGACTTGACATGCATCGATGCTGACCTGGCTTGAGGGCCATATAGCGACGTTCTGCGACTTTTCTACGTCGCTACAGTACTGACGTTTAGTGACGATCAGCGACGATATTCCTCACAGTTAGCGACGTTGATAGCGACGTTTTTTTTGTCGCTGAACGTCGGTAATCGTCGCTGAACGTCGCTAATATTAAAAAAAATAAAAAAATACCGCATTTGCAGCATTTCCTGCAGCATTTGTAGCATCCCCCACACCATTTGTTACAGTAACAATGGTGTGTATCACGAACACTGTATCAAACAACACAGATACACACAATCACGAACACGTTTGAAACACAATCTCATCAATCAACACAGATATATGAAAATTTGTAACAACAATGTCAAACATAATGGTCCACAACTTAATTGCCAAGTATGGGAACGAATGGCTCAGAACACAACCTAAAATTCATTCTAGCATACATTAGTGTGAATCATCTATGTTCTGTACATATGGTGTAGTATATGTTCTTATCGTATGTAGTATCTGAAGAATGTAACAGAATCAAGATGAACTCACATAATGTAATACTAAGACGTCATCTACTACTATATATATAAGATATAGTGATAGGTTGTCGTATCATCATTGCCGAGAGATGAGGGTCGGAAGACAGTCAACTTTATCTACGGCTATATAGTTTCTGCCTCGCCAGTCGAATGGCTGCAGGGACCATGTCCTGATCACAATGTCGTACCGTAGATTAATGCAAATGGAGCTGGAGCCAAAATACAGAAACCAAAATATGATATCCACCTGAAGTGTAGAGTCGGAAGAGAAGAACTTTTCCACCCTCTCCCTCTCTCGCGCTATCAACGTCACAACTTTTCCACCTCAAGTTCTGATCAAGCATCTTTCTTCTCCTCTCCTCCACCATGGCTCTGAACCCATCTGCTCCTCCCTACTTTCCTTCTTCTTATTTGAATCTCTCAGCCACATATGATATCCAGCTCAAGTGTAGAGTCGGGGGCACTACAAGAAATATGTACATTATTAGCGCGAAAAATCTGCTATCATACGTATTACATAGCGTTTTCATAAATGCTATGTCATCGGCAGCTATCTTAGGTTCCACCCATACGATAGCGTTTTTCTAAAATGCTACGACAGGTTCAGATACAATAGCAATATCTGAATGCCTTAATTTTCTTTATTATGGCACATCCATTTTATGTTAAAAACTTGATGACAATTCATATTTTGTGCTATGATAGGACGTTCTACAATAGCAATTTTTTATTGTTTTAAAATATTTTGTTATAGCGTTAATTAATTATTATACGGCTAAAGTTTCGTGCTATAATATATGATTATAACATTTTTTTTTGCTATTAAACGTATTTTCATTCAATAAGAACCTGTTTTACGAATCTATTGTAATATTAGAGAACCTGTTTCACATGATATAAATAAGAACCTGTTTTACACAAATAAGATCATTCATAACACAAGTCTAAAACCAATCCAACATAACATAACACAAGTCTAGAGTTTCATTCAACATACATAACACAAGTCTAGAGTTTCATTCAACATTTTTATTCAACATACATAACATAGGTTTGAATCCAAAATACATAAGACAAGTCATAAGTTCATAAGCCTAGCTAGTCTAAATCTAATTTAAACTGCTAAAACGGACCAAAGTTTGTTCATTCCCCTGCAAAAAAAGCAACAAGGTCTTACATCAGTTAAGCAATGAAACATCAGATTGAAAACCAAAACACAAGCATTACACTAATTAAAACACTTACCAAGTTTCTTAAAATCAAAAGATGACCAATTTATCCATTGGCCATGCGATAGACGAACCAAGTGCATCTCCCATAAACTCGATATCATCTGTTGTTCTCCAAACCGCTGCATCATCTACCTTCACTATATCTACCCAAACTCTAGCTGCATTAGGCCCCAAGCGAACAAAGTGTACCTTTTGCTCTGGGTCGGTTGAATGCACACGCCCTTCAGCAACAACCCGCTTCCTTCCGCTAATGTCCATCAACTTGCACTTTTGATTTTCCTTGATAACTTCAGCTCCATGTTTACGCTGCCAGTTAACATAAACCAATTAATACACACAGTAATAAGCAGAACCAACTTCAGATCATATTTACAAAAATTTACCGGAGATCTTCGGATAGGGGATTGTGAGGCTAGTTGAGATTTCCTTACAGGAGATTTTGGACCTGTTGTCGGAGCCTTCTCAGCAGGAGGTTTTGGAAAAGTTGCTGCAGATTTTGTACCTGTTGCTCGAGATGTCTCTATATGAGATGTAGAACTTGTTCCAGCAGATTTTTGACCTGTTGATGCTGATTTTCGTCCTGATGTTTTATCAGATGATGCAGGATTCTGAAGAGAAGATTTCTGACCTGTTGCATCTGTTGTGTTCTCAAATACAACTTTGATGGCAGGCCATGCCACGAAAGACATTAAACAGTCCTCAAGATATGTCTTGTCCATCGTAGGCCTCCATATGAATGTTTCAGGTTGATGTATGACATCCACAAATACTTTAACTGCCTTTGGTCCGAGTGGAAGCCCATTAACCAATGCTTTTGGTTCTTGTGTTTGCCAACGTCCTTCAGCAATAACCAAATCATCTGCAAACAAATCCAATAGTTTGCACTTGTTTGCAGAATTTGTCCTTGGGCCCTGTCAAACACATTCAGGTAACAATCACATAATCCTACTCATCAATGACCAATTCAGTTTGCTATTAGTCTGACAAATAAACCTTACCAGTGGTGCAATGTTTTCTTGTTGGAGCCCCTGTTCTAGGTTAACACACTTAGAGGCAGGCCACGCAATCATCTGTCCAACAGCTTCCTCAATTGTGAACATATTAGTCGCAGGTCTCCAAAGAAATGCTTCTGGTACAGTAGCAGTTTCAACCAAGACTTTAACATCCATAGGGCCTAAGCGACTCTCATTCACCAAGTCTTCCGGATCAGAAGAAATAATACGCCCCTCAGCAACGTTTGCATCAGTACCACCCCAATCAATCAAGACACACTTAGGTTGTGATCTTTTGTTCACACTCTAGAAAATGTTTAGAATATAAATTATCAGATCGTAAAGTAAGAACGAAAGCATTGATATGATATGAAAGCCTTACTCTTTCAGCCGAGTTTTCACCAACTTCAGGTTCTTGTCTCTGTTTTAAACAAGGACAAATGTCAAAATTATATATCAATTCAGTGGCTCAACGTATTTATTGAGAATTGTCTTACCTGGTTTTTCATTTTGGCAATTTCAGCTTGTAACTCATTGACTTTTTGTTGGAGATGAACTTGTTTCTCTTCCATTTCAGTCATACACTTGTGCTTCACTTGGAAACAAGCTAATTTGGTCTTACTCATGTTCCTACCCATTGCCCTCATTCGACCAGGATTGTTGGGTCCTAAAAGTTGGCTAAGTGTATCTCGTCCTTCATTCGTTGCAGAAGATGGACCATCACTATTAACCATCTTAGCTGCATTTTTCTACAAATCATAAAATGCAGATTCCAAAGGCTAAAATGTAACAGAACATGACATCTTAAAAACTCAAATCAAAATCATTTCAAGTCCAATTAAGAACTTACAATTTTCTCAGCCGCATTTGTATTCACTGGTGTACCATCTTTTTTGGTACGCGACTTGACCCAAACCCTTAGCCTTGTCACTTCAGCTGGGTTTTCACTACCAATTTTCTGAGGAGAGAAAATATAAGAGGTGTATAAAAAGGACTTTGAATATGCTGATCATAATAAAAGAACATAACTTTAGGCTTACCATCTCTTCTGTTAGTCTAACCATTCCTTTACGACTACAAGTGTGCGAAATCTGTTTGCGCCTTCTTTCCTTATAGCTATCACTCAGAGCCTAATAGATGAATGTTACTATGTAATCTTCTATCTACTAAAACACTTACCAATTAATTCCAAATGAATACCTTAAATGTTTGGCTTGTTTTGAGCTTCACAAATTTACGCCAATCAATTGGAGAAACATTCTTAGGTCTCAGATTCATCCTCTTTTGGTTGTTCTTTGCTTCATTAATCTGGGAAACTAGGCGCGATTTAGATGACCTCCACAAACATCCCATCTGCTTAAGCACTGCACTCTTTTGGTAATCTTCATCTAATTCAAATCTTGCCTGAACTCATATGCAAAACAAAACAGTAAATTACAGAAATAATCTGATTATGGCACTTTCTAAGTCAGTTTAAAGATGTAACCTGAACAGATTTCCAAAGAAGTGTCTTGACTTCTTCACCGAGTTTTTTCCAACTTTCAAGTGTAACAGGAACGTGTTCCCGTACCTGTGGACCTAAGTATGAAGACAACTTAACTGACCCAGGACCATAAGGTTCTCCCATGAAAGTGAAGTCAACTCGCACTCTGGTATTTGGGTCCTTGGCGATGTCTTTCATCCTTGTCGGTCCTCGCTGTCTCTTACGCTTAGGTTCAACCTCACGTTCATGCTCTTCAGATAACTCAAACTCACCTTCAGGCTCTTCTTCATCTACACCTTTTTCACCATCTTCAGCTGTAGATGTCCTTACATTCTCAGCTTCAGTCTCTTCCTCAGCCAAAGGTTGTGGGTCTCTTCCTTGCTTCTTCTTTCCACCTCCCATTTTAATTCACCTGAAACAAATGACAGAAACGAGTTAATTCACATTTATGGAAGCAAAACAAGAAAACATCAAGTAAGCACACAATGACCAATTACACATCAGACACAACAAACAAACAAGGAAGAAACTGAAAATAATCAAAAACCTAAATTTTACACATATATGCCTTCACAATCAGTTCGGGCATTTTCAGTATCATCCATGTCAACATCCATGTCAACACTTGATGGCAGTGGCCCAATGTCAGTATTTCCTTCTTGAAAATCTTCCTTACTGTATCTTCTTGTCGGACCTCTCATAACAACATACCAACTTGATGATTCGTCTTCCCTTGAATAAAACACTTGCTTTGCTTGAGAGGCTAAGATATAAGGATCCCTTAAAAAAGAGACTTGACTATGATTTAGGTTGACAAGTGTGAAACCATCTTCTATCTTCACTCCATTACCCATTATTGCCCATTGACACCGGAATAGAGGAACGTAAAAAACATTATAATCCAACAAGATAATGTCAGTTACTCTGCCGTAGTATGACACCAAATCAACCACTTGTGAAGTGTCTTTCGCACTAGATCTGCAGATTGCAGTAGCCTCATACAAAACCCCACTATTCTGACTTTTTCTATCTACTGATCTTGTGTGAAACCGTTGACCATTCACTATATAACCTGAATACGACCGTGCAGAAGTACGTGGACCATATGCCAACCACTTAAGTGTTTCTCCATGTTCTTTTGAATCAAGAGGTATCCAACAAATAAAAACAATAAGTCAGACACCAATAGACATATACATACCATTATAACATAAAAAACAGAGAAGATAAAACTAGCCTTTTCTTTTAGCCAATTTGCAAAATTCTGAGTATGCATACTCCATAACGTAGATGCATCACGTCTACATCTTCCATTTGAGTCTTGCAGAAACTGTAGATGCTCACTTGTACAAGATTTTGAAATAAAAAGGTATCAGTTTGTTGATCATTAAAAGAAATGAGTAATCAACTAGAAAACTGTGGAACTTACTCTACATAAGGGTCGACGACAGCCATGTTTTGGATGACAGCAAGATGGACTATTCTCTTCTCTACTTCAGTAAGAGTAATTGAAATGCCTGCGGATATTGGCCGACCCTCTAGGATTGAGTTGTTATCATACTCAGTGTTTCTATCTTGTTTTTCTTGAATATTTGTTGTCTTCTTCAAAAATTCACTACAAAACTGGATGCACTCTTCAGCAAGATAAGACTCAGCAATACATTTCTCTCCACATGTATTACATCTAAGTTATGCCTAACCGGTAGTTCCTAACCAACACATATACAATAAATAAAACAAAGTTAGACAACGCTTAATTGATGGAATCTGAAAAAAAAACTAAAAGAAACAAATGACAGAATAACATACCTCCCAATAAGGTAGCTTGAAAAAGATGGACCTTTTCTTCCATCTTGATAACTCTTCTTCATCTACGTTTTCTTCTTCCTCTTCTTCCTCCTCTGATTCGCTGGATAAATCCTCACTATCAGAGCCTAACCCAGAACAATCTGTCATTTTTCTCTTACTTGCAGATTGTTTAAAATTTCCAAAGACGTTTTTGAAATTTTTCAGGTTTTGAGAAATTTCACGACCAGATAGAATTCTTCCCTTTCTCCCTTGTTCTGCTTTTCCATCAAACCAAGATTTCTTTCCCCTATAACTATGCGTTGGTGGCAGACCCTTTCTTTGACACATGTAGACATGTTTTCTGCTGAACTTCAACCACATACTATCTGTATTTTTCCCACAGATAGGACAACCCATTTTACCCTTTACTTTGCAGCCTGCAAGATTCCCATACGCAGGAAAATCACTAATCGTCCAAAGCAGCATTGCCTTAAGAGTAAAAGTCGATTTACTAAAGGCGTCATATGCTAACTCTCCATTGTTCCACAGATGGTTGAGATCTTCTATGAGGGGTTCTAAGTACACATCAATACTATTACCCGGCTGTTGTGGACCAGGAATCAACAATGTTAGCATGATGTTCTCCTTCTTCATGCATAAATCAGGTGGCAGATTATAGTTTACTAGCAAAACAGGCCAGCAACTATACCTTGTATTCTTCATGTTGAATGGATTAAAACCATCTGTGGAGAGGCCAAGCCTCACGTTCCTTTCTTCAGCTGCAAAGGAAGGGTATTTGTCATTCATCTGATCCCATGTGATCGAATCCACAGGGTGCCGAAGTTTTCCATCGCTACTTTTGTTACAAAAATGCCACCTTAAATTCTTAGCCATTTCCTCAGACCTAAACATTCTTTTCAGCCGTGGGACTATTGGAAAGTACCGTAATACTTTTTATGGTACACCTTTCTTTACTTGACCAGTGTGTATGTTAGTCTTCCATCTTGAAGCCTTGCATTTTGGACAATTATCGAGCTTCTTGTACTTCTTTCTGAATAGGCAGCAGTCGTTGACACATGCATGAATCTTCTCATATCCCATATCAAATGATTTCAGAAATTTCTTCACCTCGTACAGTGATGTGTGCAACACATTATCATCTGGCAACATATCCGGCAATGTCTCTAACAGATCATTGAAGCTCTTGTCAGACCAGCCATTCTGTGTCTTAAGTCTGAAAAGTGATACAATAGCCGAAAGCTTGCTATGGTTTACACAACTTGGATATAATGGTGTTTCAGCATCTGCAATCTTTACAAGAAACTCATCTTCTTTCTTGTCCTCACCCTCTACAATTTCACCCAATTGACCCTTACTAGCTAACTCTTCATCCAAAAAATCAGCAGCTTGATATAAACCAAGAATCTCATCATTCCAATGACTTAATTTACTTTCACCTTCAATGCCTGAGTTCAGTTCTCCATGATGGTACCAATCAGACCGCATCTTATAAGCCTCATCCATTCCCCTAGTAACAAGATGATCAACTACAACTCTACCTGAGTGTCGATCTATATTACGACAGTCAATACATGGGGCATACAATCATATCAGCGTCTCCCAAAGCCGCAGCCACAGCTCGCACAAAATTTGTAGCACCTCTCTCATAACCAGGATCAGCTCTTCATTTCAGAATTTAAGTTAAAAAGAAAGAAAGAAATAAAGTCTCCAAACCCCTACTGAAACCTAACCTATATAATTAAAGTTTTACCTGCAAAGATGCACCCATGCCTTGTCCACCATTATATGATATAACTTTAATCTAAACCTTTAGTACCATAAGTGCCATATCAGATATAATGATAGAGTATTCCACAACACAAAATTATTCAATATTCAGACCATTTAACAAATAACTCAACCGCTTATAATTACTCAAGCAAAAAAAATTCAAATTCAGTCCAGATCTGTTTAATATATCAAACATATCTCACCATGTTTAAAACCAATAAAACTAAAAGCACGAAACCTAATAAACAACAACAACAACAATATACAAAAATTCAAGACATCAATTAACAGCCTAAGTAATGTAGAAAGATGGTACTAACCTGTCGTGTGATAAGAGCCAAAGAAAAGCTTCAAATTCCCATAATTCCACTTAGCAGTACTTGCAAAAGAAAAATACATAATGAGTCTAAGGTTATGCAAACGTGAAGAACAAATGAAGCTAGAATCCAAAATACAGAACAGATGCATCGCAAGTTTCATATAACAGATTAAGCTATAGTCAAAAAATCTGAATGTCCTAAACCAAACAAGTTCATCTCTAATCAGACAGTAACATAAGTATTGGTGTATCCAATTGTTTGAATTTAACAACACAACAAAATGAATATGCATCGCAAGTATCAGACAACAGATTGTTCATTCTATTTATCTATGGCTACAGCTAAATCAATTCCCAAAAACTTTAATGTCAAAATAGAACATTTTCGCAAATAACATACGCATGCAAAAAAGAAGAAAATTAATTTCGAATCAATACTAAAATCGAGAACTATGAAATTGAAACAAAAATCAAATGCATGAAAGCTATGAAATCGAGAACTATGAAATTGAAAGCTATGAAATCGAAACAAAACTATGAAATCGAAACAAAATCAAATGCATGATACAAAACTCTACAATTGAAACTTATCAACCTACAAAACCTAAACAATTGTTATTTAGATTCACAAAAGCTCGAAGGAAGGAAGAAAAACATGCCTTCGACAGGGATGGGCGAAATTAGGGACGACGATAGTGTCAAACCACAGTTTATGAAAGTTGAAAGGTTGGCTCAGTCCAAAGCTGAGCTCAACCTGAAACAACCAAGTAAACCCATATTTTTCCCAAAACTGTTTGAATATCAGAGAATAGATCAAATACCAACTGAGAACAATGTCATGAAGAACTAAGAAAACATAAAAAGGGTTCACTGTTGAACCTGAAATGAAACTACAATTGATAACCTGAGATCACACTCCTAATTTGAAACCTGATATGCAAAAACCACTAAACAGTAGACTCAACTCAAAACATCAATACACACAGGCAACCACATATCAACCCATGATACCATCAACTCTGAAAACTGAGTTTAGATTGAAACTCTCTCACATAAGAACTCAAATCCAACTTTCACATCAAAACCAAAATCCAACTAAGAAAACATAATATTATTTTAATATATTATATTATTGGTATCAAACCACAGTTTACTCAAATCCAACTTTCTTAAACTGGTGTATCCAATTGTTTGAATTTAACAACACAACAAAATGAATATGCATCGCAAGTATCAGACAACAGATTGTTCATTCTATTTATCTATGGCTACAGCTAAATCAATTCCCAAAAACTTTAATGTCAAAATAGAACATTCTTCGCAAATAACATACGCATGCAAAAAAGAAGAAAATTAATTTCGAATCAATACTAAAATCGAGAACTATGAAATTGAAACAAAAATCAAATGCATGAAAGCTATGAAATCGAGAACTATGAAATTGAAAGCTATGAAATCGAAACAAAACTATGAAATCGAAACAAAATCAAATGCATGATACAAAACTCTACAATTAAACTTATCAACCTACAAAACCTAAACAATTGTTATTTAGATTCACAAAAGCTCGAAGGAAGGAAGAAAAACATGCCTTCGACAGGGATGGACGAAATTAGGGACGACGACAGTGTCAAACCACAGTTTATGAAAGTTGAAAGGTTGGCTCAGTCCAAAGCTGAGCTCAACCTGAAACAACCAAGTAAACCCATATTTTTTCCAAAACTGTTTGAATATCAGAGAATAGATCAAATACCAACTGAGAACAATGTCATGAAGAACTAAGAAAACATAAAAAGGGTTCACTGTTGAACCTGAAATGAAACTACAATTGATAACCTGAGATCACACTCCTAATTTGAAACCTGATATGCAAAAACCACTAAACAGTAGACTCAACTCAAAACATCAATACACACAGGCAACCACATATCAACCCATGATACCATCAACTCTGAAAACTGAGTTCAGATTGAAACTCTCTCACATAAGAACTCAAATCCAACTTTCACATCAAAACCAAAATCCAACTAAGAAAACATAATATTATTTTAATATATTATATTATTGGTATCAAACCACAGTTTACTCAAATCCAACTTTCATAATATCTAATTGTTTGAATTTAACAACACAACAAAATGAATATGCATCGCAAGTATCAGACAACAAATTGTTCATTCTATTTATCTATGGCTACAGCTAAATCAATTCCCAAAAACTTTAATGTCAAAATAGAACATTCTTCACAAATAACATATGCATGCAAAAAAGAAGAAAATTAATTTTGAATCAATACTAAAATCGAGAACTATGAAATTGAAACAAAAATCAAATGCATGAAAGCTATGAAATCGAGAACTATGAAATTGAAAGCTATGAAATCGAAACAAAACTATGAAATCGAAACAAAATCAAATGCATGATACAAAACTCTACAATTGAAACTTATCAACCTACAAAACCTAAACTTATCAACCTACAAAACCTACAAACCCTAAACAAAATCAAATGCATGATACCAAAATCGAAGGAAGGAAGAAAAATATGCCTTCGACAGGGCCGACGACAGTGTCAGTGGTCTCGGCGACCTTCACGACGGCGTCGACGACTCTAATCGGCGGTGTCAGCGACCTTCACGGCAAATTCGTACGTGTGGTGAGTTTTAGGGTTTTTGGAAAAAGAGGGAAACTGAAAGAGGAAATAAAAGAAACCTAAGATAAAAGAGGAAATAAAAGAAACCTAAAATAAATTCGTAAGTGTGGTGAGTTTTAGAGTTTTTTGGTCAAGTGTTTGGCGGTATAAGTGTTTTTAGGTTCCCACTTAATGAAACTCTATCTTAGCGTTTATGAAATGCTATTATAAAGTAACCAAAATATCAAACTTATTTTTTATAGCACTTCAGCAAAACATGCTATTACGTTATGCTATCAATGTGCATTTTTTTGTAGTGGGGAGAAGAAGTGGACAAGAAGAGGAGAGGGAAGCAGCACAGCCGGCGGCATGACCCGGAGGAAGTACAGAGGTTTTTTTCAACATACGTAGGAGAACTATAAGGATATATCTTTTCACAACATATCACCTTGTCAAAGACCCTTAATGTGATATCCATGTTACCGCGGTGTCGGAAGACTAACTTGTCATAATTTTCTAAGCCGTTTGTTTTGACATAATCCTCCAACCGGATTTCAGTTCTATGTAACAATGCAAGATTATTACATAGGAGGAAAGCGTTGGGAGGATTATGTCAAAACACACGGCTTAGAAAATTATGACATGTTAGTGTTCCGATACCGCGGTAACATGGTTGTCACATTAAGGGTCTTTGACAAGATGACATATTGTTAAAAGATATATATAGTTCTCCTACAGATTTGAAGAAAACATCTATACTTCCTCTGGGTCATGCCGCCGGCTGTGCTGCTTCCCCCTCTTCTTCCTGTCCACTTCTTCTCCTCCGACTCTACATTTGAGCTGGATATCATATGCGGCTGAGAGAGTCAAATAAGAAGAAGGGAAGTAGGGAGGAGCAGATGGGTTCAGAGCCATGGTGGAGGAGAGGAGAAGGAAGATCATGCTTGATCAGAACGAATGGCTCAGAACACAACCCAAAATTCATTCTAGCATACATTAGTGTGAATCATCTATGTTCTGTACATATGGTGTAGTATATGTTCTTATCGAATGTAGTATCTGAAGAATGTAACATAATCAAGATGAACTCACATAATGTAATACTAAAACGTCATCTACTACTATATAAGATATAGTGATAGGTTGTCGTATCATCATTGCCGAGGAGGAGCCACTTCCCCCAGCTCTACAGAATCAATACCATCCAAGGAAGGCAAAACTGAATCAGTATTGTCTTCCAGATCGTCTTCATCAAGGCATAACGGGCTGCTCAGCGTGCCCAGCTTTTTCAACTTCTCGCTGGCTGCAGAGTCGAAATGGGAATGGGTCCTCTTTGCCGGCCCGGTGCTCTGACTCGCACTCGTCACCTCGCTACTGGTTTCCTCTCCTCCTCTGACGCGGGTCACAGACGAGGAGGCTCGAGTACAAGGCGGCAATGATGTTTATGTGAAGAAGAGGTACGAAATTTCTTTTCTTATGACCCGCGTCAGAGGAGGAGAGAAAACCGGTAGTGAGGCGACGAGTGCGAGTCAGAGCTCCGGGCCGGCAAAGAGGACCCATTCCCATTTTGACTTTGCAGCCAGCGAGAAGTTGAAAAAGCTGGGCACGCTGAGCAGCCCGTTATGCCTTGATGAGAACGATCCGGAAGACAATGATGATTCAGTTTTGCCTTCCTCGGATGGCATTGATTCTGTTGATCCGTGTATAAAGAGGAAGAGATTGGTAGTAGAGTGGACCCGGAGGGAAATGAGAGATGAAGGATGGCTCAGGGAAGGGGACAGATGAAGGATGGCTCAGAACACAACCTAAAATTCATTCTAGCATACATTAGTGTGAATCATCTATGTTCCGTACAGATGGTGTAGTATATGTTCTTATCGTATGTAGTATCTGAAGAATGTAACAGAATCAAGATGATCTCACATAATGTAATACTAAGACATCATCTACTACTATTTATATAAAATATAGTGATAGGTTGTCGTATCATCATTGCCGAGGGATGAGGGTCGGAGGACAGTCAACTTTATCTACGGCTACATAGTTTCTGCCTCGCCAGTCGAATGGCTGCAGGGGTACTGAACAGAAAGTCTAATTATCCCATATTTCAGTAATGTCAGTGAGCTAAATCATACTCAACTGTCGAGAATACTTAGGAGAAAACTCATTCACAGGATTAGTATATCCATCCTTCGTGACATAGCTGAAATTTTATAGGGCTCGATAATAATTATTAGTCAATTTATTCATCATTTCAAAACCCTGAAAATGCCCAAAAAGCTCCCAGTATCAGTAAATAGGGTTCGAACCCTAAATTAGAATTCGAATCCAAGCAAAACATCAAATTGACAGTTGATATGCCCAAAAAATGAGATTTTTTAGTATATAGGTGTCACACTGTGAATCTCGTGTCCACACAGTGGGACACGACGTGTCCAAACCAACAAAATAGGTGTCACACGAACTAGAAGCGAGTCCACGCTCTCGTGTCCCCCGCAGCGAGTCCACTGTCAGTCTCGTGTCCCCCGCAGCGAGTCCACGCTCTCGTGGACACGAACTAGAAGCGAGAGAGAGAGCTAGAAGACGAGGAAAAACTGGGGAGGAGCTACCAGAGGAAGAAGGAGGAGGAGAAGGAGGAGCTACCTGAGGAAGGAGGAGGAGGAGAAGAAGGAGGCCGGAGGAGGGAGATCGCCGGAGGAGCGCCGCGGAGGAGGAGGGAAATCGCCGGAGGAGCGTCGCGGAGGAGGAGCGCGCCCAAAATTAGGGGGGAAAAATTATGAAATGATCGAAAAGGAAACCCTCGCTGGCTATATGAAACGTTTAGCGACGTCCGCATAGGACGTCGCTAAACGTCGCTGATATATAATAAATAGCGACGCACCTTAAAATGCGTCGCGAAACGTCGCTATATCAGCGACGAGTACCGACGAACTTGCGACGCACTACCCCATTTAATAAAATGTAGACGCTAGACGTCGCTATTAGTCGTTGTTGGCGACAAACAGCGACGTCTTATATTAACGTCGCTAAAACCCCAAATATTAGCGACAAAATTTTACGGAGTCGCTAAATACGTCGCTGATTTGACTTATTTTGGTAGTGTATTATGCCACAACTCAAGAGTATAAGTAGAAGGAGTGATTGTATTAATTACATTGGACTGATTTACAAGCTAAATTTTGAACATTCCTTCGGTATAAAAAGCTTTCCGAAAATATGTTCCCTTAATAGACATCACCATCTGTCAAGCATTGATATCCATCCCAAGGCCTGCATTGCAGAGTAGGCCTCCCGAGATCAGGTTCTTGGCAATAGCAAGTACATGCTTCACACCTTGAAGCGTCAGAGACTTTCCCGAAGTCAGCTTCAAAACCACCGTCCCGATCCCGAGCGCTTCAGCTTGTGCCTGGTTTGCCACTATAACCACTTCAGAAGTTGGTGTATAGGTGGTAAACCACTCCTTGCTGGAGCAGACATGGCAGGTGGCGCCAGTGTCTACCCACCAGTCAGAATCAGCCACAACTGCTCTGACCTGTGCAATCATAGCAACAACATCAGTAATCATTGAGACCTTACTAGGCTCACCTTGCTCTGATTGCTTGGTCTTGGATTTGCATTCACTTTTGAAGGGCCCTTCTTGCCACACTTGAAGCAAGCCAAATGGGACTTTGGCTTCTTTTGCTTGAAGGAAGTCTCCTTGACTTTCAGATTGTCAGGGTCCTTCTTCTTGTTGTGGGAAGCCGCCTGCTTTTCCCTTGGTTCCCTCGTATGAACCATATTAGCGCTAGCCAATTGCTTGGACCGTGCGTCCACTTTCAGTTGAGCCCGCATCTGGTCCTCAACATAAATTTCCTGTAAGAGATCTTCAAGGCTGATCTCAAGCTTCTTCCTATGCATGTTTGCATAGAACTTGCTCCACCCAGAGGGGAGCTTCGAGACAATCCCTCCAACAACAAATTTGTCGGGAAGGGGCATCGCCTCGTCTTCCAGCTTCTGTCGTAGCTTCAAGAATTCCATCACCTGCGGCAGCATGGATTTCTCGTCCTCAAAAAGCCATTTGTGATATTTTTCAACCACAAATATCTTGCTCCTGTTTTTGTCTTCTTCGTACCGTTTCTCCAGAGACTCCCATATGTCTCTAGCAATAGTCTTCTTACTGTAGGATTCTGCTAGGGAATCATCCATATCATTCAGGATAAGCATCCTACAAATGCTGTTCTCCCTTCTCCACTTGGCCTGAAGTTTAGTAGCCGCAGTAATTGCGACATCATACCCATTATCTGGAACAGTAGGTTCCTCTTCAAGAAGCATGTGATCAACGTCTCTGAGTTGAAGAGTGTGATAAACCTTCCTCTTCCAGACTTGATAATGCTCTGCATTAAACTTTTCTAACTTACAAAAGTCAGTATTGAGGAGTGAAGCATTAAAGTTTTCCATCGTAGCAATAAAGCATTGAGATTGTTATTGCCGGGGCACAATTTTTGATGGAAAACGGAGAAAATGAAACGATTGTAAAGACAACGTTTCAACGCAACACTTCAAAGAAGGTGCACAACAGAGATCCTAAGAGGATTCTGGATTACGAGAATCTAAAAAGATTTCGTAATCAGTAGCAAATGACAGTAGCACTTCTAAACATAAGGCACAAATCGAATTGGTAACAGCAGCATCGATGATAGGCAAAAGATGGAAGATGGCCTGTTGGGGTGAACGATCACCGTTGCTCAAAGCTTTATTCGCCCCACACGAACAGCTTCCAGGAACCAGCAAGTTCGTCGGAGAACTTTGGAACACTCCTGCTCTTCTGACTCCTCGGATCGTACATGGACTCCCGTGCAAAAGTAACGCTGGTGCAAAGCTTCTCTTCTCTCTCACAGCTTATGTTTACTTGTATTAAGAAACACTTATAAACTCATTTAACTTTCTGTATAATCTTCTGTTTTTGTCCTGAAGAGAGAAGAGACCTTATATAGGCCTGAGTGGCAACTGCCCGGTTTCCACAATGTTCGGAACGTGGCAAAAACCACTCCGAACGTGCAGTAACCGCACAGATCATGCACATGTACGATCTGTAGCAAGTTGTGCCACTCACGCACCCCGTACGCCTTGCACACCGCGCGCAGAACGCACACTGAGCCCCTTGTGCCACCTGTGCGTCCTACGCACCCTGCGCCACCCGTGCAACTAGGCGCACACCTGTGCGCGCAACTGGGCGCACCACTGGGCGCGTACTGGCCGCGCAACATGGGCGGGTACCTGGCCGCGCAACTTTGGTGCGCAACCTGGACGCGCAACCTGGCCCGCGTACCTGGTCGCGCCACCTGGCCTGCACAACTAGAGCTGCGCAACCTGGCTGCTCAACCGGCTGCGCAAGTGGCTCGCGCAACTTAAGCGCACTATGCGCCTAGCGACGATGCTGACGTGCTAAGTGCTAAGTGCGCCAACAAAACGTCACATTAAGCCTCATGAGACCATGAGCCCGAGTCGCTAAGCCCCTATAGGGCTTAGCTACCATGAAAATAAATTTTCGAAGAGCAAAAAGCATGAATGCTTTCAATTGTTGATTTAGCCTTTTTTCCATTTAGAAAAATAATCTCACATGGCACACCCATGTGCACCTCCACACCACATGTGCATCTCTAAAAGAGCATAGCTAATATATAGAGATATAACTCCTTTGGCCTAGCTGATGTGCGACTAAAGTTCCAATCAAAAAAAGGCCAAAATCCAACAATACATATATCTATTCTACTATATAATAGGAAAACTTAGATGGTAAAACTTTTGAATTCCGAAAATAACCTTACATACTTATACTAATTAAAAATAGTTCATTAATTTTAATAAGGACAACTTAGTAATTAGGAAGACTACCATTTGGTCTTTCTAAAGAGTCTTCCTAAACTAATTAAGAAATATTAAAATACGTGCAAGACACGTGCACATATGCTAGTGTATATATATATATATATATATATATATATATATATATATATATATATATATATATATATATATATATATATATATATATATATATATTTTTTTTTTTTTTATATATATATATATATATATATATATATATATATATATAATTTTTTTTATTATATATATATATATATATATATATATATATATAATAAAAAAAAAATTATATATATATATATATATATATATATATATATATATATATATATATATATATATATATATATATATATATATATATATAGAAAATTTATCAAATGTTCAAAAATCACAAAAAATTTATGAAAAATCCACCGCAAAATAACATTTTATCGCGTGTCCAGAATTAGCAAAAAATATATAAAAGGGTGCATAATGACCTTTTTGTCCTTCTAATTTATTGAAAATACCCACGAAACTTACTCTAAAAAAATGTTTCGATTCTTCCTCTTCTTCCATACGCTGCTCACTTTCGAATATAGGTTTTCTCCTCCAAAATCTTCAAACCTTACTTCAAAAACTCGTCAGTGACTCTCGATTCGCAATTTTCACACCATCTCGTGTATATATATATATATATATATATATATATATATATATATATATATATATATATATATATATATATATATATATATATATAAGGTTTCTTGTTTCATTCTCTGTTGTGGGTTGGTTTGTGTTCTCGTATTCAAATTTCTATAATATGCTTCTCAAATTTCAGATCTCTCCTCCTCCTCTTGATAAAATAGGATCGGAATCGATCATTAATATATATAATTATTGCAAAAATTAATATAAAAATTTAATGTTGATCATAGTGATCCGATAAAATTTTACCTTACATATCAACTAGTAACCTTCCTTTATCACGCTTGAAAGCGACATTTAAAATATTGAACATTAATCAACCCCATAAATAGAGTTAAAATAAGTAATATTGAGATAGTGTAATTAATTTCCAAATAATAATCATTATAAAATATATCTTCATTTATTTTATTTAGTGTCAATAAATATATATTGATAGATATGATACACATAATATAAATAATAAATACAATCTTAAAAAATCATATTAGTTATCCTGCAATGACCATTAGCTAAGAATTTCATCTATTTTATAACATTATTTGACATATGGTATAATTTAAATTGATATAATCTTAATTACTTCTAGTTATCATATTTGACTTACTATTAATAAATGACAACAATATTTTTATTTATTCTTTACTAATCTTAATATTTAGTATTTTAGTCAATACCTATTAATATTTCAGGAGTTTATAATTATTTAATAAAAGTTAGTTTGATAATAATATTATATATACATAAAATGACAAGTAAAATATTACTAAAATTTATTAGCGCGGTAGTTGTTTGGATTTTGCAATATAAATTCAGGTTGAGTTATGAAAGGTTCAGTGATCCCCTTCGTAGTGGCGGATTCAGAAATTGAAGTTAGAGTGGACTAAGCGAATTCGGGTGGATTAGAGGTGGACTAATCCATATAAAAATAAATAAAAAAATATATGAAAAATGAGTAAAAGTTTTTTTTGTTTTGCACGCGGGGGGTGGGGTGGGGGGGGGGGGGGGGGGGGGGGTGGGGGGGGGTGGGGGGGCGGGGTTTAGGTTGGAGCCCACCCAAACTATATGCTGGATCCGCCCCTGCCTCTTCGTCAAATGTTATATTTTATATTGCAGTAGCCATATGAGAGTGGACCAATGTTTCAAAAATCGGATCGAAGCTGTTGATTGAACTGGTCGACTCTTGAACCAGTATTTTTTTCAGTCTGATTTAATATTAATTTATTATTTTTTTCAATTGGTCAATTTGGTCAACCTGGTCGACCTGACTGATCAGACTATATCGCCTGATTCAGTTCGATTTTGAACCGATTTGACAATAACTTTTGACTTTTGTTTTGGACTTTCACTACCAGAATATCACATAATAGCGACGCCATGCAATCAAAATTAATATATTTGCACCTTGATTAATTTTACTATAGTAAAAAAATGTATATAATTGTCAGGGCCAGTCCAGAGGTTTTCGGGACCCAGGGCAAAATTTAAAAGTTACCCCTTTTTAAAAAAAGAAAAAGAAAAATTATTTAAATAAAGAAACAAAAATGCTTTCACTAGGCCTTGAACTCATCACCTTTTACATAGTAGGTACAATGAAACCAACTACACTAAGTAAAATACTATATTATTTGTATTCATACAAATATTCAACAAATTACAAAGGTTATATATATATATATATATATATATATATATATATATATATATATATATATATATATATATTGTAGAAGAGAACTTTATTGATGTATTAGGCGCAAAATACCGAAGCCTATACAAGTAAACGCGTCGCGTGCGACCAGAAAGAAGAAACCAAAAAAAGGGCACGACCCCTACGTGGGGACCGGATCCTACCCCGATGTAAGTTTAGTGCCAGCCAAAAAGAGACAAAGAACAAACAGCGCGAGACACGCGCAAAAAGAAAACATGGCTCTACGACAGCCGACTGTGGCTTCCAAGAGACCCTGAGAAAGACCTAAACAAGGGCCTCCCAAAACGTGTTGTAGGCGTGAAAGCAGCGCCTCCTAGCTTTGAGGCTTTGCCTGATAACCTCTCTGAATAATTGGGTATGTAGGAGCTGACGACCTTCATAATTACAAAGGTTATATAATAATAATAATAATAATAATAATAATAATAATAATTTTGAGGCTCTTCTACTTCGTGGGTCTTGGACGGTCGCTCTGGACGAGGGTCGGCCCTGATAATTGTTACTATATAATATATCCAATGTAAGATTGTAAATCTATATAAGTGGTTCAATCCGAGTTAACCTACTGGTTGAACCGGTTTAATCTAATCCAATGTCCTGACCTGATGGATCGATCTTCGATCCGATTTTTAAAACATTGTGTTGGACAAAGATTAAGCTCGAGTTAACTTCCATACGAAATCATTGAAATTATGAGTTAACATCCTTTGTTATAAATACTAGACTTTACTTCTCTTCTCTTAAAACTTCTACTACCAAATAGCAATAACTATAAATCCGTGTCTACATGTCATAGTACTTAATCTGATATGTTGTGGGAGGGCCAAAGTCACCTACGCCATGACTCCTAAACCATTGCTACTCTCCCTCGTCACCATCCACTCCACTTCAATCAACACCAACCAACATCAAAATCACACTTATTTTTTGGATATAATTGTGATGGGGGACCTCTCATAAACCTCCCCACAACCCTAAATTGTGTAGGACCCTACACCGAGGACATTCATTATGAGCTCATGGAAAGTGATGGAGAGTGATGCCCACTTAATTTTTTATTGTCTATTTGTATGTGATCAATCAGTACTAGCTATATATTGTGATAAACAAGAACTAATTAGACTAAAATTAGTATAATTTGATATATAATGTCTACCACAATTTAGTTGAATATAATTAGGGAAAATATACCGATTTTGAACCTACGACCCAATGCCACTCGCACAAATATTCATAGGTATCCATTTGTGGGTCTTGCAAATGGATAGTTGTGGATGACGGAATCATGCTCTAGAGAGGGCGATTTTTTTTTTTTGAGCTACTACATTTCGTGATCTAATTTAATTAAATAAAGCACCCATTTAGCTTGGGATAGACCTGTTAATGGGTAGTAAAAAATTCGAATCCGATTCGATTACTATCTAAATTTTCGGATATTATTCGAAATTTTGTATATCGGATTCGGATACCCGAATATTTTGCGGATATTATCTTTATTCGGATACAAATTCAGATATTAAGGTACTCGAGTCCGTTAATATCTGATTCGACTTAGATTGCAAATATCGGTTATCGGATTCGGATATCCGAAATTTTATATATATTATAGTATAAAGTATATGTAATAAATGATTTTATTCTCAACTAACTTTTACATAATTCAATTCATTTATTACTTTTCTACCTCTATATTATATATTATATATATATATATATATATATATATATATATATATATATATATATATATATATATATATATATATATATATATACAACAGAAGATGGAAGGACTCAAAATGTAGAGCAATATGTACATATGGCCGGCTCAAATTGAGTATTTATAGAATTTTCAACAGAAGATGAAGGTTCAAATAGAGCAATATGTAGAGTAAGTCAGTTGAGCATTCTTGGAATTTTTAATAGAATGACTCAAATAGAGCAACTGAATTTGATTTTCGGATGTTCTAATAATAACTAATTAATTTTAGAGAAAATTTGAGTGACATCGCACTCTTTTCACGCTTATTTAAGGTGCATCCCACAAGTTTACATTAATGTATGACACCCTCCACTTTGGACGGTTTTCTCTAAAATGAACGGTCAACACTGTTGACCAATTTTTTTGACGAAAATACTCTGTTCTCTTCTTCCCCGCGTCAACTATTCGTCTCCCCCCCTCCGCCGTGCTCGGCCCCCTTCCACGGCGTCGCCGCACTCCCCCCCTCCCCGACCTCGCCGCACCGCCCCCCCGGCCATCACCACCACCACCATCACCAACATCATCACCATCATCATCATCACCACCACCATCCACCATCATCACCGCCCCCCTCCCTCCCGCTCCCCCCTCTCGCTCCGCCCCCTAGCACCCGGCGAGGTTCATCAGCCCGACGCTCACCGAGACGGCCGTGGCGGAGACGTCCTTCTCGAGGAACAGGTCGGCGGAGAGCTTGCACACCGCGATCACGGAGTTGAGCACCGACAGGGGGATCTGTGGGATAGCGGCGCGGACGAACCCGGTCTTCCAGTCCTCCCACGTTATCTTGACTATGCCCATTTTGGAGGGGCCAAACTTGAGGTCCTTGGAGATGGAGGGGTCGCGGACGAAGCAGAGCAAGAAGCCTAGCAGGAACACCAGCAACGCAGTAGGGATTACTATTCTTCTTCTTCTTCTTCGACCAGGAGGAGGAGGAATTAATTGTTCAGTACTGTCGTCGTCGTTGTCGTCGTCGTTGTCGTCGCCAGAGCCGGTGGAGAGGACGATGAAGAGCAGGACGAAGAGGGCCAGGACGAGGCCGTCGAGGCCGAGCCAGGGGCGGGGGGTGGCCGTGGACTTCCCGGAGGAGAGGTTCTGGTGGTAGCGGACGTACTTGACGGTGGAGAAGGGCGAAGGAGAGGCCCTGGGAGAGCTGGATGTCGCGGACGACGTGGAGGGGGATGAAGCGGTAGAAGAAGGACATGAGGTCCGTGGCGCCGAGGAGGAGGACGACGGAGGCGGTGGAGATGCCGGCGGCCATGATCTGGGGCACGGTGAGGCGGCGGTCGGACTCGGAGATGGCGACGGCGGCGATGGACTTCATGGGCTGGACGGGCATGGGGAGTGGGGGTGCGGCGAGGTCGGGGAGCGGGGGGGAGTGCGGCGACGCTGTGGAGGGGGGCCGAGCACAGCGAGGGGGTCGAGCACGGCGGAGGGGGGGGGGGGGGGGGGCAGCCACGTGTGACGGGGAGGGGGGACAGACAAAAGGAGACAAGAGCATTTTCGTCAAAAAAAATTTGACCTTTCGTTTTAGACGGAAACCGTCCAAAGTGGGAGGTGTCATACATTCATGTAAACTTGTAGGGTGCGCCTTAAATAAGCGTAAAAAAAGTGGGTTGCCACTCAAATTTTCTCTTAATTTTAATATTTCAGATTTTAGATATTTAAATGATAACATTTGAATTTTTTAGCTGATCAAATCAGATGTTATATGATACCCGCTAAACTAGACGGATACGAATTCGAAGTGTCAAAAGATATATTTATTCGGATATCGGATCGGATATTACAAAATAAATTGGATAAGGATACGGATATTGTCCTACCCGTACCGGTAAGCATCCGTTGACACCCCTAGCTTAGGGTACCTAAAATTTACATTCATCTTCAAAATTTTAAAACCATATAACAATGGCATCACACACACACACACACACACAAAATCACATGTCCAAGAGGAAATTCTAAATTGGAATATAGATTATTGATAAACAATTCCTGGAAAAGAAAGAAATCAAAACATGATCAAATAAAGATTGTAACACATGATTGATCTTCATGATTTTTTTGGTCCTCGTCTCCAATTGTTTTAAGTTCTATCGTGTAATACTATATCAATAAACTTTTTCAACTTAACTGTGTAATACTATATCAATAAACATTTTGAGCTTAACCATGAAATACTATATCGATAACTTTTACTAAGTTCAGGTCTGAGTTTGGACACGTACTAGAAAAATGGGCTTTAGGGCGAAGACATAGTATGCCTACTTAGATGGAGCTTTGGATTAAGTACTATGACTATAGTTTCCTTATTTAGACAAACATTTCAATAATGTTATTTTATACGCTTTATAGACCTTGTGCTGGTATGATATTTCAATATTTGTGTTTAAGGTTCCACACAAATTATTTTAGATGAGTTAATTTCAAGTGTCAGCATGAGGCTAGCTATCTCTTTATGGTGTTACTTTGACATGGACTAAACTTGAGGTCTACCACCTCTTATGTTTTCATACCAATATAACATGAGGTCTCAACCTCTTCTAGTGTTTCACTACGGACATGAGCGATACGACTCTTTGTGGTGTATATCCCTCCCCCCCTCCCCCCCATCCCCACCCAAATGACACAGATACAATTCCTAGAGGTTTACCTTGCTATGTCGAGCATGCACAATGAGGGCGGTCGTTGTAAAACACAATAAGGACTACGAAGCACGAAAGTTAGTAAGCAAACTTCATAGAACCTCAAGTATTGTCACCTAATTGTGTCGTGTGGCCGAATGTGGCTATAATGAAACTCTAGGGTTAATTTTAGGTTGAATTTGCATACTTAAAACTTACATTTGCTAAATTTTAAGAAATTCTTCCAAAATGGCCCAAATATTAATTTTGGGGTCTCGTATACTGTATGAACCCTGTCATACCGAATACTAAGTGTACAAGTAAGGTTATATGTATCAAGATCGATATTAAATTGATCTAGTGTAACATATTTGAGTGCTGAATCATCTGAAAAGTTATGAAAATCGGGTGCTTCACCTAATTGTAATCCCCAATACGGTACATGAAGTTACCGAAATCAAATTATAAAACCTGCAATTTCGGAATTTATCTATAATATTAGATTTTACTGCATTTTTTGGTGGATATTGGATTTTGGTTTTTCATTAGTACATTTTAGTTAGGATTATTATTATTATTATTATTATTATTATTATTATTATTATTGATATTATTATTATTAGTTAGTTAAGAAAATTATATTTTAAAAAAATTAAACTTTGATTTTTGATTGACTGGCCAGACCCGTCCCGAACCCGTCTCGAACCCAAGTTCAGTATTTCAGAAACCAATCTTTAAAGTCCTTTATATATAAAATTCTAATTGTTGTTTTAAAGAAAAGTATTATTTTTCTTTTTTTAATACTCATTTACACTCATTAAACTCTCTCCCTCCCAGCAAAGGAAAATTCTTTCCTTTCCGCTCCAAAACGCTCGTCGCGGCCGACCTTTCCCTTCCGAAACCGCCAGCCACCGCCGCTCCTTCCTCTCCCGTAACCCCCAAACACCTACACTATTTAAATCCCTCATCCCTCATCTCCAACCTCCATTCTCCATTTTTTTCCAAACTCCCAAGCCCTAATCCGTGTCCCCTGGCCGGGTGCCTTCGACGATTCTCGGCTGCGCCCGTTGATCCTTGGTCGCCTGAGCCCCGGCGACCCTCCCGCGCGGCGCCTCCCGCCGATGAACCCTTGCGCGGCCTTCCTCGGCCGACCGCATAGCCGCCCGTTCGGCTGCCTCCAGAGCCGCCCGCCCCGGTGACCACTCCGCTGCTGTTCCCGAGGCCGCAGCACCCCGTGAACTCTCTCGGGCGACCCCGGTCATCCCATCTCGGCCGACCCATTGTGCGAGCCGTGCGCCGCTCGCCGTTCGACCCCAATCGGTCCCGATCCGCTGTCCAGCACCTCTGTGTGCGACTCCAGCGCTGTTCAGACTCGATCCGCTGCTATCCGCGTTCCGTTCCCACTGTCCATAGATATTTCTATCTATTTCATTCATCATAGAGCTCTAGCCGAGCAATTGAGATATTTTTTTCGTGTCCCCGTGTCCCTCCTGTAGCTTGTCAGTGATGACGCGGTCCCGACCCTGTTCCGGGGATCGAATTTTAGTTTCGTTGCGTATAGGGGATACGCGCGACGTTTACTTCGCTGCGGTGATTTATGATAGTTGGATAATCGACGCTGGACGCATACATTATTCTCGATTTATTATTCTGGGTTGTGATACTTGTTTTATATATGTGCTGGATGTGGAATTATTATTCTGGGTTGGAATATTTGATGGATTGGTTGGTGTTTTCCATGGTTGGGAATTTCTTTGTGCAGGGGTTTGTATCGCCTATGTGGCTGGTTGTCCAGTTACAGAGGAGATGATGCTCAAATTTTCAGTAAAACCTTTTTGTATACTGCTATTTAAATTAATTTCATAAAAATAAAATATACTCTCAAACTCGGTCTTTGTAAAAATTTTCCAAATTGGTTTTGTAGTTTGGTTTGTGGTTTTCTGAGATATTCGTATCCCCTGTTAGGCGACAACCGTATTGGTTGGATGAGCCTCGACAAAGCGCAAATGTTATAGGATTTTCTGTACGTTGGGGCGCTAGCCAGCAACCTGAGATTTGCATGACCAAGTCTCAGACGCGTTTTATAAATTATCTTTAATTTATAACTATTTTAGAACGTGTTACCGCTATTAGTATTTTTGGTGCAGGGCTTCAGCCTACTGTTGGATCGTTCATGACACTCAGAGCTCGCCTTAAATTAATTTAATTTATGTAAAGCATTGTAAGGGCATAAGCCCAGTCTTTATTTTTCTCTGTGGTTGTAATTGTGTAGTATGTTTTTGGGTTCTTTTGTTTTTCTGATTTCGTTAGTTGTTGATAAACGCGTAGAATAATAAAAATTGAATATTTATTTTATATACAAAATGATTTTTCTCACATTTAGTTAATAAAATATAAGTTTGTACTATTTAAACAAATTCACATTTTTCTCACTTAAAAAAAAATCTACTTTTCTATATATATATTACAAAAATATAAAGTTTTGCAAATAACCTGTAAATACCAATTTTCCAGTAAAACATTAAATTGATGTTTACTTTGCAAATTATTAATCGTAAATTGTATCGAAAAATGTGTTCTGGTAGGAGTAAAATAAAAAATTGACTAGGATTAATTTTAGAGATTGCAACTAGCACACATAGATTGGCTCATTTATGGTTCTAAGATAAGGTTCTCAACTGTAGGATTTCGAAGAAGTATTTGATTTCCTCCTCGGTACCAACTTTCCGATCCAGTCATTCAAACCAAGGCAAGTACGGTTATGTTTAATTGGCAATTTATTTAGTAATTGTTATCTTGCATGCTTAAACCATATTGCTGCACGGAACTCTCTCCTAGAGTTCAAATATTGATTGTGGAACTCTCTCCTAGAGTTCAAATATTGATTGTTATTGATTGTGGGAATATTGGGGGAGTAGTGTAGTGTCTATGACCAATACCCCTCATATTGCATATTGATTGTGCGAGCTTACCTCTCTTACACACGGGAATAAGCCGTATCGTATCACTAGAATACTATTGTTCAACCCAAGCCGGTCATAGTCGTTACCTATTCAAATCACATTATTTTCAATTGTTGAAAAATTGCTGGAAAATATTGTTCCAGTATTTCAAATTGTTTAAAATTACAAATTTTTATTATTATTTGAATTGTTAGATATTCATAATTGTACTTGCTCCCTCCTGACTGGAGACCCAACATTTTTAGGAAGCATTGATGATCCTGAGCTGTATCCTGTGGTGTTACTCGAGTCCCAATTGGAAGACGATGATCTCGAGGCTGATAAGCCGGCTGCTTAAATGTTACTTTTTCTTTTCTAGTTTAGGGAAAGTTGTGTTGAAGATAGTTAATTCAGTTTTGATTATCAGTTGTATCTTTCTTGTATTGAACAAAATTTTTATATATTCGAATTATTCAAGTGGTGACAAATTTGGATTCTGTTGTTGAGATTACCTGCAAGTGGATACAGCTTACTGCCGCCGTCTCAACAACGGTGCAGGCTGGACATGATCCGATTCGACCCAACAATTTGGGATTGGGTCGTGACATATTTTTAGTGGTGGCCCATGCAGGTCAGATCAACAACTTAGGAGAACATATCTAGAAACAATTAGAGCACTAGAACATTAATTTGTCACAACATAGGACCAAAATATATTATAAATAAATATTTTTATTTGTTATAGACTGGTAGGCTACCTTGTTTATGTTTTGCATCCTAAAACTTATCTAGCATAGGCCGATTGTATGGTGGTCTATTTTATTATCTACTTTCTAGATTTTGTATACTTTTAGTGTCCCTTGGCTTTCAGCGGTTATTTTCTCCATATCCTTATCATACTCCAGCATTCCTTAGCATCCATACTCTTTTGTTATTTTAGGATTAGATTTTTCCTAAATCTCCTTCTTCGACAAACCTATTTCAAAATTTTCATTAGTTGATCAAATCATACTTCTCTATCTTTATTTAGAATCTAGATATATTTCACTATTTAGAGTTTCAAATTCTTCTTTAGCAAACTTGGTAAACTTTTATCTATCCAGAGTATTTTTAAGACTAGTGAATCTGACCATTTATATTGACATTATTTTCAATTGATTTTCTTAGGACCAATTCCGAACCAAATTGTTCTGGAACCATAAAGCCCCAAGGTTATTTATTACCAAAAGAATTGGTTCAACTTAGCTTGTTCACGAATCTTCCAAGGGGATTATTTTCCAAAAATAATTTCAATATTGATTGATATTTCCTAAGTTATTCTAAGACCAAGAATATTTTTATTTGTTGACTTCCTCCACTCAACTTGAAACCTTACTCTCTCTAAGAACTTCTTGATCAGTTCAAGGCCTAGAAAGCTTCAAAAACTCAATATTTTATTTTTGTTGATTATTACTAGATGATACCCTGTAGAGTTGTAATAAGATATCTTTTGAATTCATAAGAATTTGCTGAATCTTTCCGATATGAATCAACCCTTGATTACACTCTTTTTGGCAGTGTCTTTCACAAAGTCATATTTCCCTTACAATACGATTTCTGAAAATTTAGAAGATTCTAATCTTAATAAGAATATATGGCGGTACTTATCAAAGAAATATTGGTGTTATAATTTGAGAAGAATAAAATTCTCCTTAGATACGTGTTAGTGCTCGAGGTGATAATGATATGAGGGGTGAAATTCTAATCTGAATGAGTTACAGTGATAGGACAGGCGACTTACTGAGAAAATATATTACAGAGTGTAAGGCTGAAAAGATATATGGATATTTAGGGATCAAAATCATTTATGGAAAAGGCAGGAATGCTGTAACGATCAATTAATTATGTGACTTAGAAGTTAAAAAAAATGATAAATACTGAGGTGTTCTTTAAGGAGAAAAAACTCTATAAATGATTGCGGGGCAAGGAATTTTAACTCGAGGTACAACTTAACTAAGGACGACAATTGATAATAAGGAGAGGAATCAAGGATAATTGAATCTTATGAATATGATTGTGAGTAATACGAAGTTAAGAGATATGTGATGAAAAAAAATCTACACATGGTGGGACGGAGCAAGAAAACGCGAGGTACAATTTAATTGAAGATGGCGATTGATGATGAGGAGATGAATCATGGTGTTTGAGTTTTATAAATAAGATTGTAAGTATTATAAAAAAAGTGTGTACGATGAATTCAAACATACCATCGATGGATGAAACAAAATATCTGAAAGATGAGGACTACTCAATTGGAGATATTGAAAATACAAATCGAAAGACCCAGATGTTATAAATAAGAGATCAAAGGATTAAGGGATGCAATAAACTACTCCTGAGAAAAATTTTATTGGCTAAGTAATAACAACAAAATAAGAAGCTCAAGATGGAATAACCGAACTTCCATTTGGTCAAGGATTTTGAATCAAACGTTTAAATCAGGAGATGTCAAAATGTACGTGATGGTGAAGATAGAAGTCTAAAGGAATACACGATTGATGATGAATTAGACAATTGCATAAGAATATCATTCACGACCAGTTTAATTTTGGAAGAATATTGGGTTGATTTTCTAGAACATTTTTTCTTTAAGATACCCAATTTTCAGTAACACTATTTCGTATGTATTCGTGACTATACATGACTTTGCTTGACATGACAATTTAACCATTCCATAGGATGTCTTTTGCAATTCTTAGACTTTGCAGCACTGTTAGGATCATAGAGGTGGAATATTGATAAAGATAGGAAGACAGGATGTGTAGGATCATGAATAAGTGAGTTGGTGACCAAAGAGTAGTTTGGATAATAAAGTTAAATCATGATGTTTTGAGAATTACCACTTGAGGGAGAAGTGGTGCAAGAACAAAAAAAATGATGATTGTAAAATTGATGACTGAGAAAATGTTTCATAACTAAGGTACCACTTTTGAGATATAACCAACAGTTGATGATGTCTTTCGTCCCATGACTTTCTGTTAGAATAAGACCCTATTTTATTAACATTTCAGGTGTAGCTAGTAGTATTTAAATAGACTATAGAGTTTCATTACGAGATCAGTATTTATGAGAAGTTGGATTATAATTAATATTGGGAAAAAAACGAATATTGGAAGAAATCTTGATCAATGAATGTAAAGTTCGGATATGATTGGAGGGAACTTATGTATTAATTTTTGTTGTTGGATGACAAATTTTTTTTGACAAACTTTTGACAACAAGTTGGAAGAAAATCACAATTATACGACTCTAAACGGTGACATAACGGAAAAGTTTTAAGTGACATATATTTGAGGAAAGACTTTTGTAACCCAGTTATTGAAAGGGTTGTTGCAACAAATTGATTATAAAGACAAAATATGGGACTATAAATTCATCGATATGTGATAAAAGGGTTACTAATGCTCGATATTGAGTTAAAGGCATGACACCAAGTGGAATGTATCAAGATTATTTTGGAGCGTATATAGCGACGCAATACGAAACTAGATCCTTGGTAAATATTAAATTGATCGGTAAGGTGATAAGAGGGTACAAATTGTTGGAGAATAATTATGTAGGTTTAAGTGACTTATTTCTGCACAAGTATTTTGCCGATTTATGATTTGGAAATAAGAGCATGCTAAAAGTAATTTTGTACGATTATTTTGGTGATTAACAATTCAGAAATAGAAGCAAAAATTTAAATTGTGGACAATGGCCGTACTTCTAAAGAGGGAATAATATTGTTGTATGAATTGACTAAGATAGTCCTTTTGTAGTTGACCTAGGGATTGCCAACATTATTAAGAGATAATCAAGGTAGTAATGTAAAGGTTTGATCATCCCCTAACGGTACCTTAAATTTCGAGGACGAAATTTTCTAAGGAGGGAAGGTTGTAAAACCCACAATTTCGGAATTTATCTATAATATTGGATTTTACTGCATTTTTAGGTGGATATTGGATTTTGGTTTTCATTAGTGCAGTTTAGTTAGGATTAATATTAATATTATTATTATTAATATTGATATTATTATTATTAGTTAGTTAAGAAAATTATATTTAAAAAAAAATTAAACTTTGATTTTTGATTGACTGGCCAGACCCGTCCCGAACCCGTCTCGAACCCAAGTTCAGTATTTCAGAAACCAATCTTTAAAGTCCTTTATATATAAAATTCTAATTGTTGTTTTAAAGAAAAGAATTATTTTTCTTTCTTTTAATACTCATTTACACTCATTAAACTCTCTCTCTCTCCCAGCAAAGGAAAATCCTTTCCTTTCCGCTCCCAAACGCTTGCCGCGGCCGACCTTTCCCTTCCGAAACCGCCAGCCACCGCCGAACCTTCCTCTTCCGTAACCCCAAAAACCTACACTATTTAAATCCCTCAACCCTCATCTCCATCCTCCATTCTCCAATTTTTTCCCAACTCCCAAGCCCTAATCCGAGTACCCTGGCCGCGTCCCCTCGGCGATTCTCGGCCGCGCCCGTTGATCCTTGGCCGCCTGAGCCCCGGCGACCCTCCCGCGCGGCGCCTCCCGCCGATGAACCCCTGCGCGGCCTTCCTCGGCCGACCGCATAGCCGCCCGTTCGGCTGCCTCCAGAGCCGCCCGCCCCGGTGACCACTCCGCTGCTGTTCTCGAGGTCGCAGCACCCCGTGAACTCTCTCGGGCGACCGCGGTCAGCCCATCTCGGCCGACCCATTATGCGAGCCGTTCGCTGCTCGCCGTTCGACCCCGAGCGGTCCCGATCCTCTGTCCAGCACCTCTGTGCGCGACTCCAGCGCTTTTCAGACTCGATCCGCTGCTATCCGCGTTCCGTTCCCACTGTCCATAGATATTTCTATCTATTTCATTGATCAGAGTGCTCTAGCCGAGGAATTGAGGTATTTTTTCCTGTGTCCCCGTGTCCCTCCCGTAGCTAGTCAGTGATGATGCGGGTCCCGACCCTGTTCCGGGAATCGAATTTTAGTTTCGTTGCTTATAGGGGATACGCGCGACGTTTACTTCGCTGCGGTGATTTTCGATTGTTGGATAATCGACGCTGGATGCGTACATTATTCTCGATTTATTATTCTGGGTTGTGATGCTGGTTTTATATATGTGCTGGATGTGGAATTATTATTCTGGGTTGGAATATTTGATGGATTGGTTGGTGTTTTCCATGGTTGGGAATTTTTTTGTGCAGGGGTTTGTATCGCCTATGTGGCTGGTTGTCCAGTTACAGAGGAGATGCTGGTCAAATTTTCAGTAAAACCTTTTTGTATACTGGTATTTAAATTAATTTCATAAAAACAAAATATACTCTCAAACTCGAACTTTGTAAAAATATTCCAAATTGGTTTTGTAGTTTGGTTTGTGGTTTTCCGAGATATTCGTATCCCCCGTTAGACGACAACCGTATTGGTTGGATGAGCCTCGGCAAAGCGCAAACGTTATAGGGTTTCCTGTACGTTGGGGCGCTAGCCAGCAACCTGAGATTTGCATGACCAAGTCTGAGATGCGTTTTATAAATTATTTTTAATTTATAACTATGTTAGAACGTGTTACTGCTATTAGTATTTTTGGTGCAGGGCTTCGGCCTACTGTTGGACCGTTTACGACACTCAGAGCTCGCCTTAAATTAATTAAATTTATGTAAAGCGTTGTAAGGGCATAAGCCCAGTCTTTATTTTTCTCTTTGGTTGTAATTGTGTAGTATGTTTTTAGGTTCTTTTGTTTTTCTGATTTCATTAGTTGTTGATAAACGCGTAGAATAATAAAAATTGAATATTTATTTTATATACAAAATGATTTTTCTCACATTTAGTTAATAAAATATAAGTTTGTATTATTTAAACAAATTCACATTTTTCTCACTTAAAGAAAAATCTAGTTATATATATATATATATATATATATATATATATATATATATATATATATATATATATAAATATATATATATATATATATATATATATATATATATATGTATATATTATTATATATATATATTACGAAAACGTTAAGTTTTGCCAAATAACCTGTAAATATCTTTTTTCCAGTAAAACATTAAATTGATGTTTACTTCGCAAACTATTAATCGTAATTTGTATCGAAAAACGTGTTCTGGTAGGAGTAAAATAAAAATTTGACTATAATTAATTTTAGAGATTGCAACTAGCACACATAGATTGGCTTATTTATGGTTCGAAGACAAGGTTCTCAACTGTAGGATTTTGAGGACGTCTTTGATTTCCTCCTCGGTACCAACTTTCCGATCCAGTCATTCAAACCAAGGCAAGTATGGTTATGTTTAATTGGCACCAATTTATTTAGTAATTGTTATCTTGCATTCTTAAACCACATTGCTACACGGAACTCTCTCCTAGAGTTTAAATATTGATTGTGGAACTCTCTCCTAGAGTTCAAATATTGATTGCTATTGATTGTGGGGATATTGGGGGAGTAGTGTAGCGTCTATGACCAATACCCCTCATATTGCATATTGATTGTGCGAGCTTACCCCTCTTACACACGGGGATAAGCCATATCTTATCACTAGGATACTATTGTACAACCCAAGTCGGTCATAGTCGTTACCTATTCAAATCACATTGTTTTCATTTGTTGGAAAATATTGTTCAAGTATTTCAAATTGTTTAAAATTGTAAATTTCCATTATTATTTGAATTGTTAGATATTCATAATTGTACTTGCTCCCTCCTGACTGGAGACCCAACATTTTTAGGAAGCATTGATGATCCTGGGCTGTATCCTGTGGTGTTACTTGAGTCCCAATTGGAAGACGATGATCTCGAGGCTGATGAGCCGGCTGCTTAAATGTTATTTTTCTTTTCTAGTTTAGGGAAAGTTGTGTTGATGATCGTTAATTCTGTTTTGATTATCAGTTGTAACTTTATTGTATCAAATTTTTTTTATATATTCGAATTATTAAAGTTGTGACAAATTTGGCTTCTGTTGTTGAGATTACCTGCAAGTGGATACAGCTTACTGCCGCCGTCTCAACAACGGTGTAGGCTGGACATGATCCGATTCGACCCAACAATTTAGGATCGGGTCGTGACACAAATATATCTTAATTTAACCTACATCGCAATATCGAACTATCATTCTAGACTCATTCGAGGAGTGCACACTAAATTTAGATTGAAAATAGCCCAAATGGGTCAGAATCCATAATTTGGATCCGAAACGCAATATACGCCTACTTAACCCGACCTTGGTTATCGCACTAAGTTGTATACACTAGATAATATCAAACTTTTATCAATATAAGAACGTGGTTCATCCTATATGATTCTAGATTATGTTTTAGTTGAAAGGCTAAAGTTTAAGCCTTGACACGACCTACCATCAACACTATGTGCTACTAGTGTCTAGTGTCATGGTACACCCGTTCCTTACTCCGAGTCACTCGGTAATACCTAATCCATTCTTGTAGATGTTGGAAATAATTTAAAATAGGCTTATACGGTACAATGGGTTTTTGATTTCGTACATAACACGTCTTAATTCCGTATCGGAGGTGTCCAGAGTGTTTGTGGGCCCAAAGGACACCAAATGGACCTAATTTCTAACCAATATCCCATAACTATACCCAACTTAATTTCTAGATAATAGCCATTGCAATGAGAAATTAAATAAGGGAGCATTCGGTATCATGTTATATGGAAACAAAGGCTAATTTCGAAAAATCTCCACTAACTCGATTAGGCTTATTCTCTATCTTACACCGTGCACGAATCCTCGGCATGTGATCCTCAGTTTGTTACATGAGACAAAGCCACTTATCATTCTCCTTAGTTAGTTGTACCCCATGTCCTGAATATTCCTTGACCTCCTTACCATACGAGAATTACTCCATTCCAGGATCCTCACTATTAGACTTACGTTGATAACCAACCTATGAAGGGATCTGTCACGACCCGCACCCACTGTGAGGGTACGAGTACGTAACAGCGCCCAGCCTACGCCGCAGTGTCGGCGGTAGAACGCTGTTCTAAGTCTCTAACTAACCATCAACTCATGCAGTATCTAGTGTACTCATCATGATCAACTCCGAACGGAGGACAAGTATAAGATATGGTGTAACTCAATCACAGCCTAAGCACGATAAGATAACACAGAAATGTAACTAAGAAATTGAAGACAACAAACTACTGAAATAATATCAACATCTGAAATCTCAAATACATCTCAAGACTTAAATCTCTATATACAACTCCAGATCTAAACAGGAAAACTAAAACAAGACAGACTAACTAAACTCCCGATCACTCCTGAGTGTCGGGGCCATAGGTAGCTAAGCCATCTTCTCAGTAAATTGTGGGGCACGTGTCCTCAGGGCAATCATCTGTAAAATTTGCAACAGGTCCAGTCAGGACAGGAACGAGCACATCTCATCTAGAAAACCCAAGTAAATGACAAAGAACTATAAAGCAGTTATAGACAGTTGTATTGATGAAAATGGCAGTTTATATTCAGGTGATGGTAAGAAAGACAGATAAAGTGCAAGAAAAGTAAATTCTAAACAAGAGAAGAATCATAGCAATGAAGACTGTAAAAATAGAACTAGCTGAACCAGGATAACATAATATAAAGTCCAGGCAACAATGTAGACCAGTGTAACTCCAATGTAAGTCCAGTACAAGATGAATCTCATACAAGATGAATCCAGCAAGGGACGATTCCAGTCATAGTGATCAATGATTCCAGGGTGAGTCCAGCCTATACTCTAGCAGTGTGTTTTAAAATACCGAGATCGACATGTAAACGGCTATGGGTAATCCGGCACATCACACACCTGGCCGGGTGTGAGATAGCTATCATTCCAGTAGATTCCAGTAGGGGTGATTCCAGTAAAGGGGGTATATCTATATGTCTTACTCTAGTATTTCCCCTCCCAACAAGTGAATCCAGAATTCCGACACAATGATTCAAGATGAGTCCAGCCAAGTACAATGATACCAGTAATGATTCTGGGGTGATTCCAGTAAATAATTCCAGTAGGTGATTCCAGTAATAGAAGCCGGAAATGATGATACCAGTAATAGAGGCCAGAAAATAAATGTGTGTCGTATACATGAATCCAGAAATAACAGTACGTGTTTGTAACAGAGAATCACATACAGCTAACTAGAACTGAAATACAGTAATTGATAAATAAATGAGAGAACTATCAGAGAATGTACTTGCCTGATACTCTGAAAAGAGTAGTGTAATGTCAGATGTCTGCACCAGAGTCACAATGTCCTAAATAGAGCAGTACAGGTTATAATATACTTAAAATAAGATAAATGATGTTTATGATGCAATCTATATGATTTCTAAGCCAATCTAGGTCAAAGTCAACTTTAAGTCAAACCTGGTCAACTGTCTAGGTCAAACTAGGTCACACTTGGTCCCATCGAGTCTAATCTAGGTTAAGTCAACTCTGGGTCAAACCAAGTCAATATCTAGCTAAATTGTCAAACCTTGGTCAACTAGTCAACCTAACAGTCAAACTAGGTCAACTCTAGTCTAGTTAGGTTAAACAAGGTCAAACTAGTCTAGGTTAGTCAATCTAGGTAAACTCTAGTCAACTAAAACCTAAACAATCAATCCTATAGGGTAAACTATTCACTAGGTCTATATACCATTTACAATGTACAAACCTATAGATATAATACATATTTATATACATACTTGCATACATATCATGTTGGCATTCATGCCTACATACATATTTATATATATACATTAGTTATATATATATATATATATAGATATATATATATACATGCAATATATACATTCAAGGATTTAAATCAAAGTGAGAGTGTGTGTTTTAAAGTACCTGTGTGTGACAGTTCCAATCTCAGATTCCAGGTTTAAGGTTAACATATCAATTCAGTGAACAACTTAAATGTCAATCAACCCTATATTCCTATATAATTCTCAGCCTCATCCTCACCAGGTGGATACACTCACAGTGCATCTATATCACTCACATATCTAACACTAACTCAACATCTGACCTTAAACTTGACAATAATATATTTCCTTACCCCTTCCTCTTCGACCATTGGCCAACATGGCCTAAGCCAAGCTTGTCCCTGCAGTAGCCTATGCAAGGCTCTGTCACTCCAACCTCTTACACCCAGGCAATCACATCAATGCTTCTAATTCCTGAACACTCTCTACTACACTTCTTTTTTTACCTGTCCCCTCTCTATCATTAAGTTCATGGACACCCAGGCAATCACACTGGTAGCCTATGCAAGGCTCTACTTATCAGCTACTAGGTAAGGGAAAAACTGGACATGCACCCCATATAAATCACTATGTTTTCAACATCAAAAACCCAAATTTAGTGAGCTTTCTCAATCTCAGGTTCCATTTCAAACTATTCTCAGGTTTAACCCCAAACCCAGTCATCTACGTATCTAGCAATGCATTTATAACAATTACAAATCCGAATTTAAACCATTTAAATTGCTGATTAGACTTTAACCCCAATTGAACACAGTTCTCAGGTTGAAGCCTAAGAACTTTCTCAGTTCCTCATAAAGGAGATAAAATCTCAGTTTTCTACTCTAACCCCAATCTCCGGGTAACCTACATATGTAATCTAATTTCTAACATGCATCATAATTTATCACACAACAAATAATTATCCTACATTGAAATTTCAGGAATCCAAAGATGGTTGGTATCAGAGAAATGAGGGAATAGCTCTAACAGTGTATATGAATGATACAAAACCCTATTCCTTCATGGCCTTGCAAATCTTCTGCTCACCCAATCTCTGTTCAGGTATGCAGGGCCAAGTGTCCTGCCTACTGCAGTTAGTTTCCCCCACACTAGCTGCTAATACTCTGCAGGCTGCTATGCTGCTCGAGCTACCACTGCACTTGCACCCAGGTCACACCCTGCACTGCTCACACTCTCATCATGTTTTAATAATTCCAACACACACACACCTATATATCCCAATCTATAAATGTATAACCCAAGTCATATATTCATGTGCACGAACATATACATATATAACTGCCCAAATCATTCTGAGCACTCAACCCACACATCTCTGATATGTACTCCTATACTCTCATCTCCATGTACATTCTAACTGACCCAAGCCACTGACTGAACAAGACCTCACACACCTAAGCGATGGCTAATATGCAGTGAAGACTTGTGTCTACTGCAGTTAGGTGGTGTAGGACATATGACTGTGCAGGATATCAACTTTATAGTGAAAGTGTCACATTGAACCTACGTGTGAATCAACAAGTGAATGGTATTTGTTCCGCAGTTTGCATCACACTCCAATATAAAAACAACTTACAGGTTAAAGTCTCAGTGTTTCAGGAATTAAACTCAGAAAAATGACAGTTCAGGGAAAAAGAGAAGGAATTCGAAATAAAATTACAAAACAGAGGTTGGTAACATTAATACACATGTTAGGGGATTAAACATGTCGATTAAACACTAATCATTCAGTTTAAATGGAAAGAAAAATTCAGTTTCGAAAACAGGGAAAATGGTATCAGAAAAAATGATGGGAAGATACAATTTCAAAATCAAAACATTCAAATCAATATACAACACGTGTCAGAGGGTGCACAGACATTGGGACATGTTATTCGTGTCCAGGGAGAGTCCCTCGTATCCAGAAATTGAGACACGAAGTGTCCAAGAGCCACTGAACCCAGTGTCAGAGACAGTGCAATGCACTGTCTCGTGCACGTGTGTCGAGCCACAAAGGACATGACACACACATCTCCGCGTGTCGTGCATGTGTCCATTGTTAGGGTAGGTCTAGGTGTTCGTGTACACGTGTCTGCCTTGTGTCCACGTGAGTCGTGTCCCAAGAAAATAGTGCGTATCAGTGAACGGTTTCTGTGCGTGAAATGACAGTACGTGACCCGTGTGAACGCGATTTCTTCGCGCACAGTACACGAAAGCTCGTGAAATTTTGCATACGTGATGTCAGTGGGTGCCCGCACGTGCCCAAAAATTTTTGTGGCATATAGTGTTGTGTCGTGTCCTGTAGGACACTCGGGCAGCAGGGGACTGCACGAGGCCTGTGCTGTGTTCCGTGCGTGCGGTGCGTGTCCGATTTGGACACGAAAAAACTATAGAATCGTGCTCAGTCATACAAATATTAAATCTACACATGAAGAGCTACTCAAATATATAATTTCTTTCGAAAAATATCAATATTCAATCCATAGAGGCATTTCAACAAACACCTACACCACACTACGACACGTGTCCGATACGGACACCAAACGGACACGAAATCTACCCAAATTTTAGGGACACCTAGGGGACTCCTAGATCTAGCCCTATATGTAAAGAAAACTGAATTTTAAAAGGAAGGGTTTTACCTATGTGTGCAAAAAGCTTGAAAAAGCTTCAAATGGGGGATTCTTCCTCTTGATGTCCAAAGCTCCAAATTATCCTAAAGCTGGGATTAAATCCCAAAATCAGAAAGTAGAAGAGTATTAGGTTCTAATGCAAGAAACTAGGATTAAAAAGGAATTAAAATGAACTTATAGGGATTTTTGGAAGAGGGACAATACCTTTCTTTCTCCAATGTTGAAATGAATGAAAGAAGGAGGCAAGCCCTAGAGAATAAGTGTTTATATAGGGTGGGAATCCCTATGGCTGGTCATTTAGGGTTTGGTTAGGGTTAGGGCTTCTAGTTATGGGCCATGGGCTAAGTCATGATCAAAATAAATTATTTAGCCATAAGTCATTTCATGAAACCATGAACCATGACTTAAATGCACTAAACCAAATCCCCTCATTCTAAAATTAATTTCTAATGACTAAATGTAGGTTAACCTAAGTTAGACTAGGGTCACCATGGCTAGGGTTAGCTTCTAGGCTAGTTCACTAGGTCTCAACAAGTCAAGTCAACCTAGAATTCACCAATTCAACAAATCACCAAATAAATCAAATAAGTCAAAATTACCAAAATACCCCTAGGCTAAAAATGATAATTAAATCATCTTAATGACATGGTTAGGCTCTAGGTCATGCAGTCTCTCAGGTTTCACTAGCAGCACATCAAAATCATAAGTCATGACTTAAACCAGTTTTTAAATAGTTTAAAAATAATTGAAAATCACCAAAAATTACCATGTGAAATAAATATCAATAAGTAATAATTATAATTACAAAATTCCAAAAATACCTTCATCTGGAAAACTGGGTGTTACAATCCTACCCACCTTATAAAAATTTCGTCCTCGAAATTAAGATGATCGTACCTCTCCTAGGTCAAACCCCCAATCAATCAAGTCAAAGCAATACAATCCAACTGGTCATGATTCCACAGTCTCGAACATGGTAGCTACACTATCTAGCAATCACAAGCAATATCCTGGCAGGTACTAAGGGAAATCACACATGGAAGTGGGGAGGAAGAACAAGAAGGTCAAACCTGCTAATCCATCACCTGCGATGTCAGTCTCCTCGGCTGCCATCGCAAAAGTTCCACCCCTCTGGTGCTGAGCTACAGGTGGCCTAGCCCCCTCAAAAGGAGGTACAATGGGACAATCTATCTTCTGGTGGGCAGCTGACCCACAGAAATAGTAAACCCTCAACCTCTTCCTGCACTGCTCCCAGATGTGTCCCGGCATCTTGCAGTAGGAACAACTGATCGCCTTCGGGTCCTGACCCCGATACTGATGTTGCACCTGCTGAACTCCTACTGGTGCCTGTGTCTGCTGAAACTGCACGTGAGGCCTCTTGGCCTGGCCTCCGCTGCTGCTGGTACCATGAGCATCCCGTCCCCTCTTGAGCCTCAGCTCAAGATTATCCTCAGCCAGTAAAGCTCCCGTCAAAATCTCCTCGAAAGTGGCATCCCTGTTGCCCTTGGTCAAGGACTTGACTTCCTTGACCAGACCCTTCCGGAATCTCTGGGCCTTCGCCGCCTCGCTCAAGCCCTCTACGAATCTGCTAAGGCGGCCAAACTCCCCAGCGTACTCCTCCACTGACAGGCTCCCCTGGACTAAGCTCTCGAATTGCGACTCCAAGGCTCTGAGCGCTGAATCCGGAAAGAACTTCTTCTTGAAGAAGCCCCTGAACTCCTTCCAAGTCTGTCCAGCTACCCCCACCCTGGGGTCTGACTGATACCAGGTGCGAGCAAGATCTCGCATCTGGCTAGCTGCGGCCTCGATCTGAAGATCTGCTGGTATCCTGGCCAGGCGGAAGATCTCCTCTATATGCTCGATCCACTCATCGGCATATAGGATCCCCTCTGTCCCCAGAAAGTCTCTGGGGCTCATCTTCTGAAACTGCTCGATCCCCGGTATCCTCGGCTGCTGTATTACTGGTCGAGCTGCGACTGCCGTAAGGGCCAACTCCATGCCTCGGTCCTGTCGGACCTGCTGCCGGTCCATAAACTGCTGGAAGTAGGCAAACATCTGTGCCGCATCCACGTGTCCTGTAGGCGACGGCTGCTGGATCTGCATCTTTAGGATGACTGGGTCCTGTCCCCGAGCTGGTGGAGGTATACCCCCTGCTGCTGCTACTGAAGTCTCAATATGGGCAGAGGTGGCAGGAGCTGCAGCCTCCTGACCCTGCTGAACTGGCTGAGAGGTGGCAGTCCCCTCTGCAACAACTGCTGCACCAGAGTGATGTGATCGTGTCTCCACCATCCTGAAGACAGATCGAACAAGGAAGTCAATACTGAGCAGGAATCGATATATCAAAGGAGGACAGTTATTTCAAAGAAGGCAAATCAGTACGATATATAGATGGCATGATTTAAAGCAGAATTTTCCTAACTATGATTGAGTGCCTCTCCGGTAAAGCCTATCTCTCAGTCCTATCGCAGGCTCGCAGCAGTACAACTAAGTCGCCGTACTACCACGATATCGCACTAATGCGACTCTCGACCTGCATGGGCCACCACTAAAAACGTGTCACGACCCGCACCCACTGTGAGGGTACGAGTACGTAACAGCGTCCAGCCTACGCCGCAGTGTCGGCGGTAGAACGCAGTTCTAAGTCTCTAACTAACCATCAACTCATGCAGAATATAGTGTACTCATCATGATCAACTCCGAACGGAGGACAAGTATAAGATATGGTGTAACTCAATCACAGCCTAAGCACAATAAGATAACACAGAAATGCAACTAAGAAATTGAAGACAACAAACTACTGAAATAATATGAACATCTGAAATCTCAAATACATCTCAAGACTCAAATCTCTATATACAACTCCAGATCTAAACAAGAAAACTAAAACAAGACAGACTAACTAAACTCCCGATCACTCCTGAGTGTCGGGGCCATAGGTAGCTAAGCCATCTCCTCAGTAAATTGTGGGGCACGTGTCCTCAGGGCAATCATCTGTAAAATTTTCAACAGGTCCAGTCATGAAAGGAACGAGCACATCTCATCTAGAAAACCCAAGTAAATGACAGAGAACTATAAAGCAGTTATAGACAGTTGTATTGATGAAAATGGCAGTTTATATTCAGGTGATGGTAAGAAAGACAGATAAAGTGCAAGGAAAGTAAATACTAAACAAGAGAAGAATCATAGCAATGAAGACTGTAAAAATAGAACTAGCTGAACCAGGATAATATGATATAAAGTCCAGGCAACAATGTAGACCAGTGTAACTCCAATGTAAGTCCAGTACAGGATGAATCTCATACAAGATGAATCCAGCAAGGGACGATTCCAGTCATAGTGATCAATGATTCCAGGGTGAGTCCAGCCTATACTCTAGCAGTGTGTTTTAAAATATCGAGATCGACATGTAAACGGCTATGGGTAATCCGGCACATTATACACCTGGCCGGGTGTGAGATGGCTATCATTCCAGTAGATTCCAGTAGGGGTGATTCCAGTAAAGGGGGTATGTCTACATGCCTTACTCTAGTATTTCCCCTCCCAGCAAGTGAATCCAGAATTCTGACACAATGATTCAAGATGAGTCCAGCCAAGTACAATGATACCAGTAATGATTTCGGGGTGATTCCAGTAAATGATTCCAGTAGGTGATTCCAGTAATAGAAGCCGGAAATGATGATACCAGTAATAGAGGCCAGAAAATAAATGTGTGTCGTATACATGAATCCAGAAATAATAGTACATGTTTGTAACAGAGAATCACATACAACTAACTAGAACTAAAATACAGTAATTGACAAATAAATGAGAGAACTATCAGAGAATGTACTCGCCTGATACTCTGAAAAGAGTAGTTTAATGTCAGATGTCTGCACCAGAGTCACAATGTCCTAAATAGAGCAGTACAGGTTATAATAAGCATAAAATAAGACAAATGATGTTTATGATGCAATCTATATGATTTCTAAGTCAATCTAGGTCAAAGTCAACTCTAAGTCAAACCTGGTCAACTGTCTAGGTCAAACTAGGTCACACTTGGTCCCATCAAGTCTAATCTAGGTTAAGTCAACTTTTGGTCAACTCTGGATCAAACCAAGTCAATATCTAGCTAAATTGTCAAACCTTGGTCAACTAGTCAACCTAACAGTCAAACTAGGTCAACTCTAGTCTAGTTAGGTTAAACAAGGTCAAACTAGTCTAGGTTAGTCAATCTAGGTAAACTCTAGTCAACTAAAACCTAAACAATCAATCCTATAGGGTAAACTATTCACTAGGTCTATATACCATTTACAATGTACAAACCTATAGATATAATACATATTTATATACATACTTGCATACATATCATGTTGGCATTCATGCCTACATACATATTTATATATATACATTAGTTATATATATATATATATATATAAAAAAAAAATAAAATAAAAATATATATATATATATATAGATATATATATATATATACATGCAATATATACATTCAAGGATTTAAATCAAAGTGAGAGTATGTGTTTTAAAGTACCTGTGTGTGACAGTTCCAATCTCAGATTCCAAGTTTAAGGTTAACATATCAATTCAGTGAACAACTTAAATGTCAATCAACCCTATATTCCTATATAATTCTCAGCCTCATCCTCACCAGGTGGATACACTCACAGTGCATCTATACCACTCACATATCTAACACTAACTCAACATCTGACCTTAAACTTGACAATAATATATTTCCTTGCCCCTTTCTCTTCAACCATTGGCCAACATGGCCTAAGCCAAGCTTGTCCCTGCAGTAGCCTATGCAAGGCTCTGTCACTCCAACCTCTTACACCAAGGCAATCACATCAGTGCTTCTAATTCCTGAACACTCTTTACTATACTTCTTTCTTTAACCTGACCCCTCTCTATCATTAAGTTCCTGGACACCCAGGCAATCACATTGGTAGCCTATGCAAGGCTCTACTTATCAGCTACTAGGTAAGGGAAAAACTGGACATGCACCCCATATAAATCACTATATTTTCAACATCAAAAACCCAAAATTAGTGAGCATTCTCAATCTCAGATTCTATTTCAAACTATTCTCAGGTTTAACCCCAAACCCAGTCATCTACGTATTTAGCAATGCATTTATAACAATTACAAATCCGAATTTAAACCATTTAAATTGCTGATTAGACATTAACCCCAATTGAACACAGTTCTCAGGTGGAAGCCTGAGAACTTTCTCAGTTCCTCATAAAGGAGATAAAATCTCAGTTTTCTACTCTAACCCCAATCTCCAGGTAACCTACATATGTAATTTCTAACATGCATCACAATTTATCACACAACAAATAATTATCCTACATTGAAATTTCAGGAATCCAAAGATGGTTGGTATCAGAGAAATGAGGGAATAGCTCTAACAGTGTATATGAATGATACAAAACCCTATTCCTTTATGGCCTTGCAAATCCCCTGCTCATCCAATCTCTGTTCAGGTATGCAGGGCCAAGCGTCCTGCCTACTGCAGTTAGTTTTCCCCACACTAGCTGCTAATACTCTGCAGGCTGCTATGCTGCTCGAGCTACCACTGCACTTGCACCCAGGTCACACCCTGCACTGCTCACACTCTCATCATGTTTTAATAATTCCAACACACACATACCTATATATCCCAATCTATAAATGTATAACCTAAGTCATATATTCATGTGCACGAACATATACATATATAACTGCTCAAATCATTCTGAGCACTCAACCCACACATCTCTGATATGTACTCCTATACTCTCATCTTCATGTGCATTCTAACTGACCCAAGCCACTGACTGAACAAGACCTCACACACCTAAGCTATGGCTAATATGCAGTGAAGACTTGTGTCTACTGCAGTTAGGTGGTGTAGGACATATGACTGTGCAGGATATCAACTTTATAGTAAAAGTGTCACATTGAACCTATGTGTGAATCAACAAGTGAATGGTATTTGTTCCCCAGTTTGCATCACAGTCCAATGTAAAAACAACTTACAGGTTAAAGTCTCAGTGTTTCAGGAATTAAACTCAGGAAAATGACAGTTCAGGGAAAAAGAGAAGGAATTTGAAATAAAATAACAAAACAGAGGTTGGTAACATTAATACACATGTTAGGGGATTAAACATGTCAATTAAACACTAATCATTCAGTTTAAATGGAAAGAAAAATTTAGTTTCGAAAACAGGGAAAATGGTATCAGAAAAAATGATGGGAAGATACAATTTCGAAATCAAAACATTCAAATCAATATACAACACGTGTCAGAGGGTGCACAGACATTGGGACATGTTATTCGTGTCCATGGAGAGTTCCTCGTGTCCAGAAATTAAGACACGAAGTGTCCAAGAGCCACTGAACCCAGTGTCAGAGACAGTGCAATGCACTGTCTCGTGCACGTGTGTCGAGACAGAAAGGACACGACACACACATCTCCGCGTGTCGTGCACGTGTCCATAGTTAGGGTAGGTCTAGGTGTTCGTGTACATGTGTCTTCCTTGTGTCCACGTGAGTCGTGTCCCAAGAAAATAGTGCGTATCAGTGAACGGTTTTTGTGCGTGAAATGACAGTGCGTGACCCGTGTGAACGCGATTTCTTCGCGCACAGTGTACGAAAGCTCGTGAAATTTTGCGTGCGTGATGTCAGTGGGTGCCCGCACGTGCCCAAAAATTTTTGTGGCATATAGTATCGTGTCGTGTCCTGTAGGACACTCGGGCAGCAGGGGACTGCACGAGGCCTGTACTGTGTCCCGTGCGTACGGTGCGTGTCCGATTTGGACACGAAAAAACTATAGAATCGTGCTCAGTCATAAAATATTAAATCTACACATGAAGAGCTACTCAAATATATAATTTGTTTCGAAAAATATCAATATTCAATCCATAGAGGCATTTCAACAAACACCTACACCACACTACGACACGTGTCCGATACGGACACCAAACGGACACAAAATCCGCCCAAATTTTAGGGACACCTAGGGGACTCCTAGATCTAGCCCAACATGCAAAGAAAACTGAATTTTAAAATAATTTGAAGGGTTTTACCTATGTGTGCAAAAAGATTGGAAAAGCTTCAAATGGAGGATTCTTCCTCTTGATGCCCAAATCTCCAAATTGTCCCAAAGCTGGGATTAAATCCCATAATCAGAAAGTAGAAGAGTATTAGGTTCTAATGCAAGAAACTAAGATTAAAAAGGAATTAAAATGACTTTATGGGGATTTTTGGAAGAGGGACAATACCTTTCTTTCTCCAATGTTGAAATGAATGAAAGAAGGAGGCAAGCCCTAGAGAATAAGTGTTTATATAGGGTGGGAATCCCTATAGCTGGTTATTTAGGGTTTGGTTAGGGTTAGGGCTTCTAGTTATGGGCCATGGGCCAAGTCATGATCAAAATAAATCATTTAGCCATAAGTCATTTCATGAAACCATGAACCATGACTTAAATGCACTAAACCAAATCCCCTCATTCTAAAATTAGTTTCTAATGACTAAATGTAGGTTAACCTAAGTTAGACTAGGGTCACCATGGCTAGGGTTAGCTTCTAGGCTAGTTCACTAGGTCTCAACAAGTCAAGTCAACCTAGAATTCACCAATTCAACAAATCACCAAATAAATCAAATATGTCAAAATGACCAAAATACCCCTAGGCTAAAAATGATAATTAAATCATCCTAATGACATGGTTACGTTCTAGGTCATGCAGTCTCTCAGGTTTCACTAGCAGCACATCAAAATCACAAGTCATGACTTAAACCAGTTTTTAAATAGTTTAAAAATAATTGAAAATCACCAAAAATCACCATGTGAAATAAATATCAATAAATAATAATTATAATTATAAAATTCCAAAAATACCCTCATCTGAAAAACTGGGTGTTACAATCCTACCCACCTTATAAAAATTTTGTCCTCGAAATTAAGATGATCGCACCTCTCCTAGGTCAAACCCCCAATCAATCAAGTCGAAGCAATACAATCCTACTGGTCATGATTCCACAGTCTCGAACAGGGTAGCTACACTATCTAGCAATCACAAGCAATATCCTGGCAGGTACTAAGGGAAAACACACATGGAAGTGGGGAGGAAGAACAAGAAGGTCAAACCTGCTAATCCATCACCTGCGATGTTAGTCTCCTCGGCTGCCATCGTAAAAGCTCCACCCCTCTGGTGCTGAGCTACAGGTGGCCTAGCCCCCTCAAAAGGAGGTACAATGGGACAATCTATCTTCTGGTGGACATCTGACCCACAGAAATAGCAAACCCTCAACCTCTTCCTGTACTGCTCCCAGATGTGTCCCGGCATTTTGCAGTAGGAACAACTGATCGCCTTCGGGTCCTGACCCCGATACTGATGCTGCACCTGCTGAACTCTCACTGGTGCCTGTGTCTGCTGAAACTGCACGTGAGGCCTCTTGGCCTGGCCTCCGCTGCTGCTGGTACCGTGAGCATCCCGTCCCCTCTTGAGCCTCAGCTCAAGGTCATCCTCAGCCAGTAAAGCTTCCGTCAAAACCTCCTCGAAAGTGGCATCCCTGTTGCCCTTGGTCAAGGACTTGACTTCCTTGACCAGACCCTTCCGGAACCTCTGGGCCTTCGCCGCCTCGCTCAAGCCCTCTACGAATCTGCTGAGGCGGCCAAACTCCCCAGCGTACTCCTCCACTGACAGGCTCCCCTGGACTAAGCTCTCGAACTGCGACTCCAAGGCTCTGAGCGCTGAATCCGAAAAGAACTTCTTCTTGAAGAAGCCCCTGAACTCCTTCCAAGTCTATCCAGCTACCCCCACCCTGGGGTCTGACTGATACCAGGTGCGAGCAAGATCTCGCATCCGGCTAGCTGCGGCCTCGATCTGAAGATCTGCTGGTATCCTGGCCAGGCGGAAGATCTCCTCTATATACTCGATCCACTCATCGGCATATAGGATCCCCTCTGTCCCCAGAAAGTCTCTGGGGCTCATCTTCTAAAACTTCTCGATCCCCGGTGTCCTCGGCTGCTGTATCACTGGTCGAGCTGCGACTGCCGTAAGGGCCAACTCCATGCCTCGGTCCTGTCGGGCCTGCTGCCAGTCCATAAACTACTGGAAGTAGGCAAACATCTGTGCCGCATCCACGTGTCCTGTAGGCGGCGGCTGATGGAACTGCATCTCTGGGATGACTGGGTCCTGCCCCCGAGCTGGTGGAGGCATACCCCCTGCTGCTGCTACTGAAGTCTCAATATGGACAGAGGTAGCAGGAGCTGCAGCCTCCTGACCCTGCTGAACTGGCTGAGAGGTGGCAGTCCCCTCTGCAACAACTGCTGCACCAGAGTGATGTGATCGTGTCTCCACCATCCTGAAGACAGATCGAACAAGAAAGTCAATACTGAGCAGGAATCGATATATCAAAGGAGGACAGTTATTTCAAAGAAGGCAAATCAGTACGATATGTAGATGGCTTGATTTAAAGCAGAATTTTCCTAACTGTGATTGAGTGCCTCTCCGATAAAGCCTATCTCTCAGTCCTATCGCAGGCTCGTAGCAGTACAACTAAGTCGCCGTACTACCACGATATCACACTAATGCGACTCTCGACCTGCATGGGCCACCACTAAAAACGTGTCACGACCCGCACCCACTGTGAGGGTACGAGTACGTAACAACGCCCAGCCTACGCCGTAGTGTCGGCGGTAGAACGCTGTTCTAAGTCTCTAACTAACCATCAACTCATACAGAATATAGTGTACTCATCATGATCAACTCCGAACGGAGGACAAGTATAAGATATGGTGTAACTCAATCACAGCCTAAGCACGATAAGATAACACAGAAATGTAACTAAGAAATTGAAGACAACAAACTACTGAAATAATATCAACATCTGAAATCTCAAATACATCTCAAGACTCAAATCTCTATATAAAACTCCAGATCTAAATAGGAAAACTAAAACAAGACAGACTAACTAAACTCCCGATCACTCCTGAGTGTCGGGGCCATAGGTAGCTAAGCCATCTCCTCAGTAAATTGTGGGGCACGTGTCCTCAGGGCAATCATCTGTAAAATTTTCAACAGGTCCAGTCAGGACCGGAACGAGCACATCTCATCTAGAAAACCCAAGTAAATGACAGAGAACTATAAAGCAGTTATAGACAGTTGTATTGATGAAAATGGCAGTTTATATTCAGGTGATGGTAAGAAAGACAGATAAAGTGCAAGGAAAGTAAATACTAAACAAGAGAAGAATCATAGCAATGAAGACTGTAAAAATAGAACTAGCTGAACCAGGATAATATGATATAAAGTCCAGGCAACAATATAGACCAGTGTAACTCCAATGTAAGTCCAGTACATGATGAATCTCAAACAAGATGAATCCAGCAAGGGACGATTCCAGTCATAGTGATCAATGATTCCAGGGTGAGTCCAGCCTATACTCTAGCAGTGTGTTTTAACATACCAAGATCGACATATAAATGGCTATGGGTAATCCGGCACATCACACACCTGGTTGGGTGTGAGATGGCTATCATTCCAGTAGATTCCAGTAGGGGTGATTCCAGTAAAGGGGGTATGTCTACATGTCTTACTCTAGTATTTCCCCTCCTAGCAAGTGAATCCAGAATTTCGACACAATAATTCAAGATGAGTCCAGCCAAGTACAATGATACCAGTAATGATTCCGAGGTGATTCCAGTAAATGATTCCAGTAGGTGATTCCAGTAATAGAAGCCGGAAATGATGATACCAGTAATAGAGGCCAAAAAATAAATGTGTGTCGTATACATGAATCCAGAAATAATAGTACGTATTTGTAACAGAGAATCACATACAGCTAACTAGAACTGAAATACAGTAATTGACAAATAAATGAGAGAACTATCAGAGAATGTACTCGCCTGATACTCTGAAAAGAGTAGTGTAATGTCAGATGTCTGCACCAGAGTCACAATATCCTAAATAGAGCAGTACAGGTTATAATATGCTTAAAATAAGACAAATGATGTTTATGATACAATCTATATGATTTCTAAGCCAATCAAGGTCAAAGTCAACTCTAAGTCAAACCTGGTCAACTGTCTAGGTCAAACTAGGTCACACTTGGTCCCATCAAGTCTAATCTAGGTTAAGTCAACTCTTGGTCAACTCTGGGTCAAACCAAGTCAATATCTAGCTAAATTATCAAACCTTGGTCAACTAGTCAACCTAACAGTCAAACTAGGTCAACTCTAGTCTAGTTAGGTTAAACAAGGTCAAACTAGTCTAGGTTAGTCAATCTAGGTAAACTCTAGTCAACTAAAACCTAAACAATCAATCCTATAGGGTAAACTATTCACTAGGTCTATATACCATTTACAATGTACAAACCTATAGATATAATACATATTTATATACATACTTGCATACATATCATGTTGGCATTCATGCCTACATACATATTTATATATATACATTAGTTATATATATATATATATATATATATATATATATATATATATATATATATATATATATATAGATATATATATACATGCAATATATACATTCAAGGATTTAAATCAAAGTGAGAGTGTGTGTTTTAAAGTACCTGTGTGTGACAGTTTCAATCTCAGATTCTAGGTTTAAGGTTAACATATCAATTCAGTGAACAACTTAAATGTCAATCAACCCTATATTCCTATATAATTCTCAGCCTCATCCTCACCAGGTGGATACACTCACAGTGCATCTATATCACTCACATATCTAACACTAACTCAACATCTGACCTTAAACTTGACAATAATATATTTCCTTACCCCTTCCTCTTCGACCATTGGCCAACATGGCCTAAGCCAAGCTTGTCCCTGCAGTAGCCTATGCAAGGCTCTGTCACTCCAACCTCTTACACCCAGGCAATCACATCAGTGCTTCTAATTCCTGAACACTCTCTACTACACTTCTTTCTTTAACCTGTCCCCTCTCTATCATTAAGTTCCTGGACACCCAGGCAATCACATTGGTAGCCTATGCAAGGCTCTACTTATCAGCTACTAGGTAAGGGAAAAACTGGACATGCACCCCATATAAATCACTATGTTTTTATCTAGCAATGCATTTATAACAATTACAAATCCGAATTTAAACCATTTAAATTGCTGATTAGACATTAACCCCAATTGAACACAGTTCTCAGGTTGAAGCCTGAGAACTTTCTCAGTTCCTCATAAAGGAGATAAAATCTCAGTTTTCTACTCTAACCCCAATCTCCGGGTAACCTACATATGTAATCTAATTTCTAACATGCATCATAATTTATCACACAACAAATAATTATCCTACGTTGAAATTTCAGGAATCCAAAGATGGTTGGTATCAGAGAAATGAGGGAATAGCTCTAACAGTGTATATGAATGATACAAAACCCTATTCCTTCATGGCCTTGCAAATCCCCTGCTCACCCAATCTCTGTTCAGGTATACAGGGCCAAGTGTCCTGCCTACTGCAGTTAGTTTCCCCCACACTAGCTGCTAATACTCTGCAGGCTGCTATGCTGCTCGAGCTACCACTGCACTTGCACCCAGGTCACACCCTGCACTGCTCACACTCTCATCATGTTTTAATAATTCCAACACACACACACACCTATATATCCCAATCTATAAATGTATAACCCAAGTCATATATTCATGTGCACGAACATATACATATATAACTGCCCAAATCATTCTGAGCACTCAACCCACACATCTCTGATATGTACCCCTATACTCTCATCTCCATGTGCATTCTAACTGACCCAAGCCACTGACTGAATAAGACCTCACACACCTAAGCTATGGCTAATATGCAGTGAAGACTTGTGTCTACTGCAGTTAGGTGGTATAGGACATATGACTGTGCAGGATATCAACTTTATAGTGAAAGTGTCACATTGAACCTATGTGTGAATCAACAAGTGATTGGTATTTATTCCCCAGTTTGCATCACAGTCCAATGTAAAAACAACTTACAGGTTAAAGTCTCAGTGTTTCAGGAATTAAACTCAGGAAAATGACAGTTCAGGAAAAAAGAGAAGGAATTCGAAATAAAATAACAAAACAGAGGTTGGTAACATTAATACACATGTTAGGGGATTAAACATGTCGATTAAACACTAATCATTCAGTTTAAATGGAAAGAAAAATTTAGTTTCGAAAACAGGGAAAATGGTATCAGAAAAAATGATGGGAAGATACAATTTTGAAATCAAAACATTCAAATCAATATACAACACATGTCAGAGGGTGCACAGACATTGGGACATGTTATTCGTGTCCAGGAAGAGTCCTTCGTGTCCAAAAATTGAGACACGAAGTGTCCAAGAGCCACTGAACCCAGTGTCAGAGACAGTGCAATGCACTGTCTCGTGCACGTGTGTCGAGCCACAAAGGACACGACACACACATCTTCGCGTGTCGTGCACGTGTCCATAGTTAGGGTAGGTCTAGGTGTTCGTGTACACGTGTCTGTCTTGTGTCCACGTGAGTCGTGTCCCAAGAAAATAGTGCGTATCAGTGAACGGTTTTTGTGCGTGAAATGACAGTACGTGACCCGTGTGAACGCGATTTCTTCGCACACAGTGCACAAAAGCTCGTGAAATTTTACGTGCGTGATGTCAGTGGGTGCTCGCACGTGCCCAAAAATTTTTGTGGCATATAGTGTCGTGTCGTGTCCTGTAGGACACTCGGGCAGCATGGGACTGCACGAGGCCTATGCTGTGTCCCGTGCGTGCGGTGCGTGTCCGATTTGGATACGAAAAAACTATAGAATCGTGCTCAGTCATACTAATATTAAATCTACACATGAAGAGCTACTCAAATATATAATTTGTTTCAAAAAATATCAATATTCAATCCATAGAGGCATTTCAACAAACACCTACACCACACTACGACACATGTCCGATACGGATACCAAACGGACACGAAATTCACCCAAATTTTAGGGACACCTAGGGGACTCCTAGATCTAGCCGTACATGCAAAGAAAACTGAATTTTAAAATAATTTGAAGGGTTTTACCTATGTGTGCAAAAAGCTTGGAAAAGCTTCAAATGAGGGATTCTTCCTCGTGATGCCCAAAGCTCCAAATTCTCCCAAAGCTGGGATTAAATCCCAAAATCAGAAAGAAGAAGAGTATTAGGTTCTAATGCAAGAAACTAGGATTAAAAAGGAATTAAAATGAACTTATGGGGATTTTTGGAAGAGGGACAATACCTTTCTTTCTCCAATGTTGAAATGAATGAAAGAAGGAGGCAAGCCCTGGAGAATAAGTGTTTATATAGGGTGGGAATCCCTATGGCTTGTCATTTAGGGTTTGGTTAGGGTTAGGGCTTCTAGTTATGGGCCATGGGCCAAGTCATGATCAAAATAAATTATTTAGCCATAAGTCATTTCATGAAACCATGAACCATGACTTAAATGCACTAAACCAAATCCCCTCATTGTAAAATTAGTTTCTAATGACTAAATGTAGGTTAACCTAAGTTAGACTAGGGTCACCATGGCTAGGGTTAGCTTCTAGGCTAGTTCAGTAGGTCTCAACAAGTCAAGTCAACCTAGAATTCACCAATTCAACAAATCACCAAATAAATCAAATAAATCAAAATGACCAAAATACCCCTAGACTAAAAATGATAATTAAATCATCCTAATGACATGGTTAGGCTCTAGGTCATGTAGTCTCTCAGGTTTCACTAGCAGCACATCAAAATCACAAGTCATGACTTAAACCAGTTTTTAAATAGTTTAAAAATAATTGAAAATCACCAAAAATTACCATATGAAATAAATATCAATAAATAATAATTATAATTACAAAATTCCAAAAATACCCTCATCTGGAAAACTCGGTGTTACAGGATCTCCTCCCTCTATCTTGTGTCTCCTTCTACGCTCCATGGACCAAAGAGGTCTCTTGCCCACTAATGGCTAGCCAAGAAGTCCTCTCCCTGCCATCCACAGGCGGGGGAATCATACCTATACACAGAACTGCACCATGTCCACATTGCTTTGGTTAGGTAAATGGTTCGACCGAGTGATGTCCATAGGCATATCATCTCTATTAATAGCCCTATCTGGGTTGTTATTACCATTGGAAAGACCAGGGACCATATAGTTGTCTGGTATCTCCATAGGCAAATGATCCTAATGAGAGATTCGTAGCACATGCAACAGATTGACGCTGAATTTGACATCCAAAGGTTTTGAACCTCGCATCATCTCTCACACTTCCTTTCACAGCACCTCGCCAATAGGATCTAGGCATTCCGTCTTCGAATGACCGATGCATCGACATGAAGAGCGCATTAGAGGGACCCATTCAAAATAGTGGGTTATACGAACGCGTATTGGAGTCCAGCCTGGATTTGGTAATTGTGGAATCCAAATCTAGTTAGATATTTGATTTAACTAGATTTGGGTGTCCATAATCGGTGTTGTGCTATTTTAGATATAATAGGATTCTTATTTTTGGAAATTCTTTCATGACCTAAAATTGGATGTTATTGAAATATTTTAGGTATAATAGGATTCCTATTTTATTCTATTTAGAAAATCCTAATATGACTAGAATAAAATTTTCTAATCCTATATATATGGGGTGAGGGTGGAGGTACAAAACACAGCACAAAGTGGAGATTCGGGGTGCTCGTCCACATAAAAGTCTAAGAGAAAGTGCATGCTTTGCTCTTAGGACTTCACCATCCAAGACAGAAGGAGGAAGAATATCTAATCAAAGAGTCGTCAACTTTGGTTAGGGAGATTGGTACGGGTTGGTTAGTGATCTCAATTGTAATTTTCTATTTTTTTCTTGGAGTGGTGAGGGGGTTGAACTTATTATGACAAAGGGTTCAACATTAGTTTTTGTCAATCTTGTAAATTTTATCTAAGTTAAAAATGTTAGAATTTTTTGAGGTAATGTAGTCATCACCATATACTTGTCATTATCTGTGCTTGATGTCTGTTAGACGGGGGTTGGTTTGATCAGTGGGTTGGCAAATACTTCCGTGTGCCCAACAAATGGTATTGGAGCTTTGGGGGTTCTAGCAACCATGTCTATGGAGCAGGTGAACACTCATATGATTACCCTCACAGAAGGAAATTGAACAATTTAAAAGCTAAGGATGGAGGATCTACTTGGTGCAAGGATTTGCATGGTCCGATGGAGGACGATAATGCAAAGCCATCGGACAAAGCTGCTGAAGACTGGAAATGACTGAATCAGAAGGTCGTTGGATTCATCATCCAATGGCTGGATGACTCGGTGTTTCACCATGTGTCCACGGAGAGTTCAGCAAAAGCATTATAGGAAAAGCTGCATTCGCTCTACAAAAGGAAGGCGGCTGGCAACAAGTCGTTTCTTGTTTGCCAACTCGTCAATTTAAAGTACATGGAGGGTGCCTCGATGGCACAACATTTGAACGAGATTCAGGGTATCATCAATCAGATATCTGCGATGAAGATGGTGATTGATAATGAGTTTTATGCCCTACTACTTTTGAGTTCTCTGTCGAAAAGCTAGAAAAGATTGGTAGTATCGGTGAGGAACTCCGCACTGGATCGAGTTGTCACGATGGAGGCAGGCAAAAGTAGCTTGTTGAATGAGGAGGTCCGACGCAAGGAAGTCGAATCATCGCAAGAGAACTCTCTGGTGGCTTCCTACGGGAAGGAAAGACTTAAGTCACAAGTGAGAACCGAAGATTCTTGGAATCTTGCGATTGTGGACCACAATGAGGGCTGCTATCACTATGATAAAAGGGGTTATATCAAGAGGAACTGCATGAATCTCAAAGTTAAGAAGGTAAAAGGCAAGGACGACCAGAAGGATCTTACAGCATTTGGAGATACCATCATCGCAACGATCGACACAGAGGAACCTTGTGTCATGTGTCATGATGGCGACTAGATCATAGACATGTGATCATCGTATAACACCACTCCACATAGGAGGATCTTCATGTCATACTACGGCAACAAGTTTGGACGTGTGAAGATGGAGGACAAGGGGACAACTGTAGTTATAGACATCTGTAACATGAACTTGACAACGGAGCTCGGTGATAAACTTGTTCTCAAGGGTGTACGACATGTACCAAATTTGTGCTACAACTTGGTTTCGATAGGGAGGCTGGCAGATGATGGCTAGCGTGGTTTTTTTGGGGACAGAGATTGGATGCTTGTGAAGGGTACCCAATAGCTGGCTCAAGGAGACTTGTGTTATGGCATATACAGGCTCAAGCTGCCAACCTATACATATATGCCACAAATATCAGATGGAGGCTGAGGGGTGTTCGACGGGAGATGGATCGTCGAGAACTTGCTAAGAAGGGTCTTTAAGAAGTTTTGTGGGTTACGGAGAATTCGGTTCGTCGAGACAAAACGACGAATAGAAATGAGTCAAAGATTGAGGGTCAGTCTGTTGGTCCCATGACAACTGGTCGGTCTCCATGTGGGGTTATATTATGGATTCAATTTTGGCAAAGGGTGGTTTGCCAAATCTTTATAGAGCGATATCGGATTCAGTAGTTCGAAGCCGAGGAGAAGATTAAGGTTTACAACAAAATTAATCAGAGTCGGGTGTATCACCATTCACATAGTTCAGGGGGAGCTGTAGGTCATCGACAACGTGTACAGTGTGTGGTGTTCTGCTCGAGGATGCATGTATGTGGGGGAGCTTCATTATCGAACATGAAGGTGGGTAGGTTCAAGGGTTCAAATCTTGAGAAAATTGTACTGTCCGTTTGGTTGGGCCAGCCAAGGATGAAGAAGCTCATCGGAATGGTAACACATTTTGGTGGAAGACAAAATTCGGAGATAGATAGCCGAGACTCACGGTGAGGCTGATCGTTAGGGACTTTGGTCTTTGTCGTGTTATTGATGTTGGCAGGATCCTAATGGTGCAGGAGGTGCAACGCATGGCAGCTAGTATCGACGCGACTGTCGAAGAGCTAGAGACGAAGGAAGAAGCAAATCAACTTGGGGATCAGAGATCAGTGACATTGGGGAGCAGGTATTCTGTCGTGGGATGACAGGCATGGAGTCCAGTTGAGGACCCATGGGGTCAATATCCTCTCATCGGACTGGAGGGAAAGATTGTTAGAGTCCAGCCTGGATTTGGTAATAACCTATTTGTGGATTCTAAATCTAGTTAAATATTTGATTTGATTAGATTTGGATGTCCATAATTGGTGTTGTGCTATTTTATATATAATAGGATTCTTATTTTATGAAATCCTATTATAATCTAAAATATGATGTTGATGGAATATTTTAGGTATAATAGGATTCATATTTTATTCCTATTTAGAAAATTCTATTGTGACTAGAATATAATTTTATAATCCTATATATGGGGTGAGGGTGGAGGCACAAAACACAACACAATTTTGAGATTTGGGGTACTCGTCTACAGAAAAATCTAAGAAAAATCTCGTGCTTTGCTCTTAGGACTTCGCCATACAAGACAGAAGGAGGAAAGAAATCTAATCAAGGAGTTGTTAACTTTGGTTAGGTAGACTGCTACGGGTTGGTGAGTGATCTCAATTATCATCTTCTGTTTTTTCTGCTTGAGAGTGGTGTTGGGGTTGAACCTATTAGGGCAAAGGGTTCAACATTAGTTTTTGTTAATCTTGTAATTTTTATCTGAGTCATAAAGGTTGGGATTTGTCCATGTGACGTAGTCACCGCCATACACTTTTATTTATCCGTTCTTGATGTCTGTTAGATGGGGGTTGGTTTGATCATATGGGTTGGCAACCGCTTTCGCACGCCCAGCAACGAGCTCCCATATGGATTTCATGGTTTCCTTGAGATTTTTTCTTCTATTATGAGAATGAATTAGTTGACTCTTTGGTTGATAGTATGATGTTTTTGGATTTGGTGAAGATACTATAGGGGTTGATACTTATATTTATACTACTAAAAATTCCTTTCTGTTATGGGGGAATTGTTTCTGTTGTTGATATCTCTAGTTCTTCTTGCTACTGCTTACTATGTGGCTTGATACTTACCTTTATAGTTTTTACTGGTACTTTCCTACTATGTTGTTGTTATCTTTAGTATGCAAAATATGGATTGTGGGAGAAAATAGAGTATATTATGTGGATTCTGATTTTGGTTTCTCCATATTAAACATCGATTGGGCCTTCTTGGGTACTACTTACTATGGGCTATTGCTTCTGCTGTTGATCCCTTATTCACCTAATACTTTTCTCTTCTAGGGGCTAGTACTTACTTGTATACTTCTAAAAAACCTTAACGCGGTGGGGTAGTATTTTTTCCACTACTAAAATACAGAGATGTAGTGACGTCCACATCCGTCGCCAATATGTCGCTATTTCAGATTAGCGACGACTTGAAGACTGATTTAGACTGTCGAAATCACATGTCACTAAAAGATTATGTCGCCAAGTTATCGAATCCTTGACGAAAAACTGAGGTATTGGATTTCATTTTGCGGACCTCTATACGACATCCTAGTAACGAACAATATTCGCGTCATCTTAGCGACGAAATAGTGACATGTAAAAGGCTGAGAAAACACCTAGTCGGCTACGGATTTGTGACATTTTTTGTGACTTTTTAGCAGCATTATAGCGATATTAATTATATTTCTGATACTGGACAGAAACCTGATACTCAATATATCGATTGATTAGCGACGACATATACTGTCGAAAATAAGTCGGTCTTCCGTTGCTTGTCGTCGGTCTTCCGTCGCCAACCTGGAAATGTTCCTATGGCGACAAAAAGAAACGTTACTAGGTAGTCGCATGTACGTCGCGTGTAGTCGCCAATCATATATCGTAAATCCGTTGCTAATATGTATTAAAATGAAAAAATATATTCTAAATATAGTAATCACAACATAGTCAAAATACAGTAACCTGTCAATCACTATCAAAATGTTCTAAATACAATAAGTTGTCAATCACAATCAAAATATAACCACCCAGCGCAACCCGCTGTAGAATTCTCGTCCAATCGGACCGTCAGCAGCACAAACGGACCTCTAGCCCCAATAGGCTTGCCCCTCACATTGAATATCGACAAGCCTCTATTGTAGCTTACGTCTCCTACGCCTTCATCATTACTTGGAGCTTTATTTCGATATGTCTGGACATGAGTATCAAAATAAATCGAGTAGAAGTTTGAGACCTCCTCGATAATATATGCTTCGCATATCGAAGCCTCTATATGAGCCTTGTTTCTGACGTACCTGGAAAGACACATTACTTTGAACAAATTTAGAGTACAAAATCCACATAATCTGTTAAACAAAATACATCTAATATTGATATTTTATCTTTCAAATGGATACATCCATCGATACTGAACAGGTCCACCAATACGTACTTCGTATCGTAGATGAATCGGCATATCACGTTCCAGAACTAGAATACTGGAGAGCGGGTGCAGACACAACCAGCTACGTATATAGAAGGGTAATCCACCTCCATATACGGTCATGGCTGTCTATATGTATGAGGGTTTATGTACAAGCCATCAGCCTCTTATGGTCAAGAACAAACCTAGTGTCTCAATCTCAAGCAAGTAATAATAGTCACAAGATGTTAGACCATCAGATATTCAATTGTAAGGCATCCCATACATTTCATATACAGATGATCATGAAGCTAGTCGTACAAAATGCGAGGACTAGCAAGAGTTTCAGTCATACATGATCAACCCTAGGATTTGTTAATCATGTTACAGCCCGTAGGTAGACAAGAAATATAAGTATTTAATACGAGCTAACACTTGTTCGGCGGCTAAACGCCTTGAAAGAGTAATTTTACAATAGAGCGGGAGAGCAAAATTAAACCCACTCGTTGCCAGGGTTTCTTCTAGTGTTAACCATCTTACTGGAAGGCGGGGAGATCCTCGGGTGCTGCTCCAAAATCTGGCCATATAAAACCAGCTGGGTCAGACCCCAGAAGAGCAAGTGCCACAAGGGAGACTTCACTTAAGAACTAAAATCAACATATTAGCACATGAGACATAAAATGATAATAACAGACATGAGTTAGCGATAACAAGGTGATAAACGATAAAATAACTAAGGAACTATTTCGGTAACCAAGTTACAACCCGTAAACCAAACAAGGACCGGGGTTGTAATCCTTCGCCTGAACAGAACTTAGTCTCTAACCATTTATCGACAAGTAAGCATAAACTTTAAAATGTCCCGAAGTAACCATGTGCTGGCATGGTCTAGACAAGACTAGACTCCATCCATCAATCACGGCCAATCAATGAGTACGGCTTAATAATTTAACTAACTAGGGTTATCACAAGCCTAGTTACTAACAAGATGTAATGAGATGTTCCAACGATCACATGCCCTGCAGCTATCCAGTTATCCTTCCGCAGGTTGAGAGTTGGATTGGGTGGATACATCGCTCAGGAGACAAATGTATCCCATGGTGACTTGGGGGTTCAACACATGACAGTGTGCTGGAAATATGCCCTACTCGACGGCAGGCTACAAGTCCAATTAAAGCACCCAGATAACGGGATTGCCTGTGACTGAAAAATCTCTTTATGAACTACTTCATCAATCTAGTCATTAACCAAGTCGGATTCAGTATGAATCCCTGACCCTGGTAAGCAGGGATGCAAGTCCTAGACATGATGCAAGACGAGACTGGTAGCTTACACAAGCACATTCAAGAACAATCACCCATGGTGTCAAGACGAGTTATTAATCAGCAAGTCAAGATAGCCGTCGCAACAGCATTCAAGATTGTATGTTAGGTTATTTATCAAGATTAATTGTCAAGAGTGCGCCACGACGGGCCACTATCAAGATTACTTATTATGTCAAAAGTGCGTCATGACGGACCACCATCAAGAATTATCATGTCAAGTTACTGGCCAGGAGTGCACCACAACAGGTCACTATCAAGAGTTATCATGTAAAGTCACATTATCATATCGTGTTCGTGTAAGTGCACTACGACGGGTCACTATCATGTTATATTACTTGTTACTTGCTAAGAGTGCGCCTTAACAGGCCACTATCGTGTTCCATCCTTACACTATCATGAATGAGAGAAACTTGCATAAAATAGTAAGTAACATATTCTTGAAGCCAAAGAAAAGATCTACAACTTCTATGTTGGAAGTTGGGAGTGATTCTGACCACAAATCAGTCAAATAGGACATAAAACAACCAAAATAGGCACTATGCGGCCAAGGGTGGATGGGGGCTCATACGGCAGTAGATGGGAACCCATCCATGCGACAGGGTAAATGGGTGCCCATCTATGCGGCAGGGTGGATGAGTTCCATGCGGCAAGGTGGATGGGGTCTCATGCGGCAGTAGATGAGTACCCATCCATGCGGCATTGTAGATGGGTGCTCATCTATGCGGCAGGGTAGATAAGTTCCATGCGGCAAGGTGGATGGGGTCTCATGCAGCAGTAGATGGGTACCCATCCATACGGTAGGGTAGATGGGTGCCCATCTATACGGTAGGGTGGATGAGTTCTATGCGGCAAGGTGGATGGGGTCTCATGTGGCAGTAGATGGGTACCCATCCATGCGACATGATAGATGTGTGCCCATCTATGCGGCATGGTAGTTGAGTTTTATGCGGCAAGGTGGATAGGGTCTCATGCGGCAGTAGATGGGTACCCATCCATGCGACAGGGTAGATGGGTGCCCATCTTCTCTAAAAATCTGAGAAGGATGGCCATGGAACCCATAGCTTCCTAGCTCCACAAAACTTTCAATGTAAGTCCAAATTTGAACTTCCATAGGTCCAAATGGGGTAGAATAAAATTCTCTACAACATGGAATAATCAAAATTGAAAATAATAAAATTTGATAGATCAAAACCCAAGAAATTCGAAAATACAACAAACTTAGATCTACAAGAAATAAACCATGGAAATTGAAATGCTAAGTACTAAAGTATCTTAGTATCTCGTGAGGAAGACAATAGAACAAAAAAAATGGAGTTCCTCCATAAAGCAAGTTGCACTTGCCTAAGCCTCTCTTGGTAGGTGGAGAAGTTAAGAGGAAGAAGAGGAAGAAGTAAATGATGAAGAAGAAGTAAATGAGGAGAGAGAGAGGGGTTGGTGGCTTTGAAAGGGAGGGGTTACATGTTAAACCAACCCAACCAATCCAAACCGAACCCAACCAAACCATGCCAATATTAAACCAATGCAAGATTAAACCAAGATTAGCTAGTTAAGACGAGTCACAATATGGGTCAGAATTTCGTACACATATACTGGAAATATGTATAACAAAAAATGGAGGTGACACGGCAGGTGCTCCACACTGTCGAAAAAGCCAGGAGGGAATACTTCCTCTAATTTGCAAATTGTCATGACAATCTTCTCCTCAAGTTCAACCATATGTTACACAGTTAGCTTACTTGAACAAATATCCCTGAGAATATAGATAGTTCGGCCAACGAAATCTATATAGCAGGAGGCAACATCTCTCTAAGAGCAATAGGTAATAACCTTTCCATGAACACGTGCCAATCATGACTCTTCATCCTGTAAGCTTGCGTTCATTAAGATCAACGAATCTTGGCAAATTCAATACATAGCCATTAGAAAATCGTAAATTGGCTATCCAGTTGCATATTATCAATTTATCTTTCTTGTTTAATGTGAATGGCCTCTTGGCTTCATAGACTGCCTTTTTGCGTAAAGTGTACGTTGCGATGTCCGCAGATCGTAATTACGTACCAAAACTTTAAGGGTCAGATGCTTTCTCACAATCACCACTTCTTCGTAACGTCTATTCCAATAATGAGTGCATAGACACTTAATTTTTGGGCCAATATCCATGTAATCAGGTTTGCTCATGGCATACTTAAGAAATACTTTAATGCATGCCTTACATCGTCAGTCAGACCAATCCTGCTATCGTGTTGCCGCCTGTACATCTGTCACGACCATTACCCAAAATTTAGGCATGAATCGTGCGCATGCCCAGCCTACGCCGAAGTGTCAACAGTAGAATGCTGTATAATTTCAATACGATAAACAATCCATGCATTATATACACTCCACTTGGGAGGACAATAATATATAACCAACAAATACTCAATCACTGTTCTAAACAAAGACTCGCACTATAGAATATAACGAAGAAATAGTAGTCTTTAATTCAAAGAAAAAACGAATTCCAAAAGTTAACTAGATGGTCTAAATGTCAAATAAACAACTAAATCCGAAGACAAATTCGGACAACTACCAATCTAGCTAAACTAAGCTACTTCTAGAATTTAGTAAGCTATATTTCTGTTGGGTCCCTCCATGGTTCTCCTGTGCTCCGTAATGGTTAGGGCACCCGTCCTCAAGCTCATTGTCTGAAAATGTTATTTAGTCAAGATGGAACAAGTATATTTCTAACAACAATTCCAATAATTGACAAAGTCTATAAAACATTAATAGTAGTAAAATACATGATGGATAGATAAATAGAGAAGCATGATATCAAAAATTTGAGTAAAAGCATATGAGCATGGTAATAAAACAAGGCAATAAGCAAGAACAGTAATGAGCAACTAAACAAGGACCATTAATGTATAGAAAGACTACACCTAACTAGTTTTTTAAAATATCACTTTCGATATGTAAATGGCTAGGATAAATACGACACACCGTACATGAATTGTACGAGAACTATCGTTCCAGAATAGACCTGAGAGAGTGGTTCCTGATTTGGGAATGTTCACATGTCTACTAAAGTATTTTTCCACCCGACTAGTACTAATGGATCGAATATGTAAGACTAGCCAGATGAATATAACTGATGTATGTAAAAGAGTCCTGATAAACCTGTCTAAAAATATACTCATAATGAATCCATAAAAATACTACACCGTATAACCATCATGTCGAGAAGCAAACAGAAAATCAATGTAAGACACTAATAAATACATGAATTATAGAAGTTATCAAGTATGAAAACTATCAGAAAATATACTCGTATGGAGTCCTGAGTTGGTGACACGGGTCTGAGTCTGAATCGAGGTCCAAGTAGCCTATCATATGAATTGACAATGTCAATAAATAATTTGAAATACAATAAAATCTATCCATCTACCTTCCTATTTAGTTCCTAGGTTCAATCCTATATCTAATTGTCCTTTTTAATTCGGTAGATTGGGTTTAGACTCTACATTAGGATACCCCATAGCCCATATACCAACTTACCTTCCCAAATTGGTAGTTTGATACTAACATACTGTATTTAGGATACACACTCTTCAATTTACCCTCCTTAATCCTACTCCTTGGTACATCGGTATCATAATACCTTAACACGTTAGTTTACCTAATTTTTGTCTTTGCCCATGACTCAAGTTTCTAGAGACTTGCTACTAGACTTGACACTACCTATGATGCTCATGATACTCTAACATTGACTCACACTACGAACACTTGATACCCTCCTTACTTTCATATAGGATTCCCTATCTAGGCACTAGGATAGTAGGATACTCGAGATACTCCCTTATATCCCATATATGATACCCTTTCTACTGCACTTACCCATAACACTCGGGTACTATATTGATACCACTCATTTGATGTTGCCTATCGATATGCTGCTGCTTCTGCCTAATGTTTCTGCTTGCTACATTGCCACATGCATAACTGCCCTGTTGTAGTATGTTGTTTTGTCTTACTACAGTAAGGACCCCCTATGCACCCTTTTCTATACCTACACTAACCTGCAGTTTGTAGAACATTGCTACTGCCTGCAGCAACTTGATGGTTGCTACTGCCCTTGTACTAACATAATCTCTACCTTAAAGCTTTGATACTTACCCATATTGATATACTCTGAGTTTCCTGACATCGACTACTATCTTTGATATACAAGACCTGTCATTCTTGTTCTACTACTGCTGTAAAGAGTAGTTCCTTTCCCTGGCCCTATACTTGTATAGGTACTCACATATACATCCATGTGGATACCTACAGGTACTCTCTAATCTAAGCCTTCCCTCTTGACCTCTGTCTCAATTCCCAGATACATCTTGGTATCATAAAACCTATCCATAGTATACCCTCCAAATCTCTGATACAATTCCCCTTAACTACTGTTAATAAACTGCAGTTTATTACCTGCATAGATGCCTACTGGTACATATATACACATACACATACTCATATAAATATAACACCACCCATATACATGAATGCAGGAAAATACACTGGAGGCAGTTCAGTAAACTGCGGCCAGGAAGTGTCTAGGCTTTAGCAAACTGTAGCTACATGAATCAATCACCTAGTCCATATATACTGCCTACACACCCTATATTGGATACACAAGTTGCTAATCCTCTTTGGTATCCTAGGAGTGCTACTATCATACTAGAAACCCCTACGGTTATCCAAATACACATAGGGTCCCTAGGAGATGTTATGTTACTTATCACTTTTGATTAGTATGGTACGCACATCAGTTCCCTTGTGATACCCGATTTATGCACATATTGAAACATGAACTGCACATATTGTATACATACTGATACCTATAAAATCTTCATATGTACAAATAGGAATTGTCCTTCTAGAAAGAATGGCACCTCTAAAGGGGGGTGAATAGAGTGCAGCGGAGAATATTTAGCAATTAAAAAAATTAACTCTAAGAAGGTGAAGCAATATATATATATAAAATAATTGCAAGTAAGTCAGTAAAAATTAGCGTGAGATAGTAATATGCAGCGATAGCAGATTTATACTGGTTTTCCTCTGTGAGGACTAGTCCAGTCTCCAATCTTGACCCGATGTTTGAATCCACTATTTTGAATAGAGATTACACCACGTGTTTTGCACCGAAGAACACGCCAACTTCACCACCGTCATGTTTTTATCCGAAGCCCACAAACAAACTTCAACACCTTTCTGAAGAAAGCTTTTATACGCCAAGCTTGTACAACTCAAAAACTCTTACTCGAAAACCATCGACACTTAGAAGAATTGAGTTGACTTGGAGATTTGAAGTTTAAAGCTTTGGGAATAGAATAAGAAGCTTAGAAATGAATAAAGAAGATAAAGATTGAATGAATGAATAAAAATAAAAATTTCTTCTCTATTTATAGGTTTTTATAGGACATAGTTCGGGCAGAACTCGGTACCCTAACGTTCAAAAATTTAAACGTTGGAGATCCACAAGAATAGGCAAAGCTTCTAACCATGAGTGATTTAGTCTAACCAAGTATGGTCCGAGTTCGGGCAAAACTCTGCCCGAGTTCGGTTATCCCAGTTCCAGGGCAACTTTGGTCTAAAAAATGGTTTGGTTTAGGAATTGAATTAGAAATAGATTTGGTTTGGTTTTAGCATAGAATCAAGATGGGTTTGGTTTAGAATAGAATCAATGATAGACTTCTAATTGCCAGTGATCCCGATTCACAGATATTCTAGACTCAATAAATAGAAAAATACAGAATAAATATAAAATCTCAGAGACGACGCAATCTGCATTCTTTGTTTCTTTTTATATCGAGATCGAAGTTTAAAACACTTATCGAAATCGGTTTGACTATGGCTAAATGTGCTAACAATCTTTCCCATTTTGATAATATGATAAAACTTACGATTGATACTTAAAGAATGGTTCAGTTTGAATTGGAAGTAGACTTGATGAGTACGGATGGTACGGTAGTAGCTTTTTGTCCGTCAAACAGTTGGTACAATACAATGTTCAATGCTCCCCCGTAGTGTACGATCAAGTCTTATTACTCCTCCGTAATAAAACATTCTGCTGAAACTATATCTGTAGAGTCTTAAACCAACATTCTTTCAAACCAAATTAGTAATATAGTGAATAAGCATCAGAAATCTTAAGTTATAGCCAAGATGAATTAAATCAATCTTATTATCAATGTAATCTTTCTTACAAACCAAATTAATAATACAGTGAATAATCATCAGAAATCTAAAGTTATAGCCAAGATGAATTAAATCAATTTTATTATCAATGAAATCTTCAATTATCAATCTTACTCTCCCGTTTTGTTATAATAGCAAGATGGTATAGCAATATTATGAAACCAAAAAACATAAAAGATGCCATGCATGGAATAATAGAAATACTAGCATAAACTGAAAAGAGTTTTGCATATATCACAAAAAAATACTAAAAAATCCTAACTGATAATGCTTGACATTTATCACTAATACATGCATAAAGTCAAAACATATCAAAAAGTTACTGAACTATCATGAGGAAAAACATATTCTCAACTATCATCCTCATCATCATCAGCAGCTGCAGCACCAGCAGCACTAGAGGGATCGGTCTCAGCAGATCGACTGGGATCATATCGAGCGGCAGCAGGATCAAAGTAATGTTGCGCCTCACGGTCATCAATGCGATAGCTAAGCCTGGATGGATCACGAACCATAGGAATGGGGCCACTAGGGTTGTGAGCAAGGATATATGATAATTCATAAACCATGTTCGAGATGGTCTGGAGCTGAAAGGTAGTACAAAAATTCATAGCTCAAAACTGATCCAAAATGAGAGTCTGAATGGACTCAAGAGTAACACCGGTAGGAGGAGGAGTAGCCTGGGAGTCAGTGGAAGTGGGAGCAACTACAGGAGGTGGAACCTGTGCAGGCTGAGTTGGGCGACGATGCTCATGAAGATAGGAAGGAGCAGCATCCTCAGCACAGTCCTCAAGACTGACCAAAAAATGCTGAAATATTATAGGAAGATATATCGCGTATAGAAGGCATCACGAAGAATTCTTGCAACAATGATCCATAGCGGAGACGATAGTCTTAGTAGACTGAAGGGAACATGGAAGTGAAGATGATAAATTGCCGAGAGTTCCATGTTAGAAAATTCATCTGTGGCAGTATTCTTAGGAAGGATAGTGGAGAACACCATGCGATGGAGATCATAGAAGTAGTTGTTCATATTTCTAAGGCGAAGAGTGCCATGGGGTCGAGGATTCGGTGCACAGAGTGAATAATGGAAGGAATCAAAAGTTGTTCCCTCGGAAAACTCAACATATATAATCTCTATAAGTTCTTCTCCGTCATTGGGTACATGGAGAATGATCGCGAGATCATCGGTATAGAACTCAATGTCGACTCCACCAACTTTCGATTTTACCGTGCCCTTTGTGACCGAGAAATTACAATAAAACGTACGAATGGTGTTGGTATAAACGAAAAAAGTAGATTGAACTAAATCTAGCAAATGTTGATATGTGAATACATTAGAGTGATCAGAAAATAGTGTGAAGTTGATAGGAGCACTCGGACAGATTTTTCTCTTATGAAAATCTGTGAACCAAGAGTTCGAAGCTTGTTGGGACACAAAAATAAATTCATCGTAGAAATTTCCATCGGGTTTCGAAGGAGTGTAAAGAGAAAAGGAGGCTGCCTCATGAGTCAAGGACGAACCTTCATCAACCTTCCTCTTCTTTTGAGAAGAAATATGAGCAATAATACCTCTATAAGGAGCACCCTGCTCTGATACCAATTGTAGGACCGTTGAGCACTTGGGAATAGGAAGATTTAAATCTCTTGGTAAATAGGAAGACTTTAGAATAGGTAGAGAATATGAAGGAGGATTGAGTGTGTGTGTAGAAATGAAAATTTCTTCTCCATTTAAAGGTTTTTGTAGGACATAGTTTGGGCAGAACTCGGTACCCTAACGTTCAAAAATTTAAACATTGGAGATCCACAAGAATAGATAAAGCTTCTGACCAGGAGTGATTTAGTCTAACCGCGTTCGGGCAGAACTCTGGCCGAGTTCGGTTAGCCTACTTCCAGGGCAATTTTGGTCTAAGAAATGGTTTGGTTTAGGAATTGATTTAGAAATAGATTTGGTTTGGTTTTAGGATAGAATCAAGATGAGTTTGGTTTAGGATAGAATCAAAGATAGACTTCTAATTGCCAGTGATCCTGATTCACAGATATTCTAGACTCAATAAATAAAAAAATACAGAATAAATATAAAATCTCAGAGAAGATGCAATCTACATTCTTTATTTCTTTTTATATCGAGATTGAAGTTTAAGACACTTATCGAAATCGATTTGACTATGGCTAAATGTGCTAACAATCTTTCCATTTTGATAATGTGACAAAACTTACATTTGATACTTAAAGAATGGTTCCGTTTGAAGTGGAAGTAGACTTGATGAGTACGAAAGATACGGTAGTAGCTTTTTGTTCGTCAAACAGTTGGTACAATACAATGTTCAATGCTCCCCCGTAGTGTACGATCAAGTCTTATTACTCCCCTGTAATAAAACATTCTGCTGAAACTATATCTGTAGAGTCTTAAACCAACATTCTTTTAAACCAAATTAGTAATACAGTGAATAAGCATCAGAAATCTTAAGTTATAGCCAAGATGAATTAAATCAATCTTATTATCAATGAAATATTTCTTTCAAACCAAATTAGTAATACAGTGAATAAGCATAAGAAATCTTAAGTTATAGCCAAGATGAATTAAATCAATCTTATTATCAATAAAATCTTCAATTATCAATCTTATTCCCCCATTTTGTTATAATAGCAAAATGGTATAGCAATATTATGAAACCACAAAACATAAAAGATGACATGCATGGAATAATGGAAATACTAGCATAAACTGAAAAGAGTTTTGCATATATCACCAAAACAAATATACTAAAAAAATCATAACTGATAATGCTTGACATTTATCACTAATACATGCATAAAGTCAAAACATAACAAAAAATCACTGAACTATCACGAGAAAAAATATATTCTCAACTAAAATCCTCATCATCATCAGCAGCTGCAGCAGCTGCAGCACTAGAAGGACTGGTCTCAGCAGATCGGCTGGGGTCATATCGAACGACAGCAGGATCAAAGTTACGCTGTGTCTCATGGTCATCAATGCGATAGCCAAGCCTGGATGGATCATAAACCAAAGGAATGGTGCAACTAGGGTTGTGAGCAAGGCTATATGATAAATCATGAACCGTGTTCGAGATGGCCTGGAGCTGAAGGGTAGTACGGAATTCTATAGCTCAAAACTGATCCAGCATAAGAGTCTAAAGGGACTCAAGAGTGACACCGGCAGGAGGATGAGTAGCCTGGGAGTTAGTTGAAGTGGGAGCAACTACAGGAGGTGGAACCTGTACAGGCTGAGCTCGGCGACGATGCTCATAAAGATAGGCAGGAGCAGCATCCTCAGCACAGTCCTCAAGATTGACCACAAAATACTAAAATATGATAGGAAGATACATTGCATATAGAAGGCGTCACTAGGAATTCTTGCGACAATGATCCATAGCGGAGATTATAGTCTTGGGTATACTGAAGGGAACATGGAAGTGAAGATGATAAATTGCCAAGAGTTCTATGTAAGAAATCTCATCTATGGCAGTGTTCTTAGGAAGGATAGTGGAGAACACCATGCGATAGAGATCATAGAAGTAGTTATTCATATGTCTAGGGCGAAGAGTGCGATGGGGTCGAGGATTCGGTGCATAGAGCGAATAACGGAAGGAATCAAAAGTTGTTCCATCGGGAAACTCAACATATGTAATCTCTATAAGTTCTTCTCTCTAATTGGGTACGTGGAGAATGATCGCGAGATCATCGGCATCGAACTCAATGTCGACTCCACCAAATTTATATTTTACCGTGCCCTTTATGATCGAGAAATTACAATAAAACATACGAATAGCATTGGTATAAACAGAAAAAGTAGATTGAACTAAATCTAGCAAATGATGATATGTAAATACATTAGAGTGATCAGAAAATAGTGTGAAGTTGATAGGAGCACCCAGACAGATTTTTCTCTTATGAAAATCTGTGAACCAAGAGTCCGAAGCTTCTTAGGACACAAAAATAAATTCATCGTAGAAATTTTCATCGGGTCTCGAAGGAGTGTAAAGAGAAAATGAGGCTACCTTATGAGTCGAGGACGAACCTTCATCAACCTTCCTCTTCTTTTGAAAAGAAATAGGAGCAATAATACCTCTATAAGGAGCACACTGCACTGATACCAATTGTAGGACCATTGAGCACTTGGGAATAGAAAGATTTAAATCTCTTGGTAAATATGAAGACTTTAGAATATGTAGAGAAGATAAAGAAGGATTGAGTGTGTGTGTAGAAATACAAATTTCTTCTCTATTTAAAGGTTTTTGTAGGACAGTGTTCGGGCAGAACTCGGTACCCTAACATTCAAAAATTTAAACATTGGAGATCCACAAAAATAGGTAAAGCTTTTGACCAGGAGTGATTTTGTCTAACCAAGTTCAGTCTGAGTTCGGGCAGAACTCTGGCCGAGTTCGGTTAGCCTAGTTCCAGGGCAATTTTGGTCCAAGAAATGGTTTGGTTTAGGAATTGATTTAGAAACAGATTTGGTTTAGTTTTGGAATATGTGGACACACACAAAAATAAGAAGAAAATGCTATTTTTTCCTTATTGGCGCAAGGTACCACAAATCAAGTACGCCTAAGAGATCTTGCGCTGAGGATCCTCGAGTACAAAAAAGAATTATGAAGAATGGGACGATGGAGATCGAGCGGCAGTTGCTCCTTTACTCCGTTGACATCCGATTACAAAAGTGGAAGAAAACCTAAGTTAATTGCTAACTCTCGGCTCACTGGCAAGAAGTACAGCAATTTGTCTCTTGAAAATGCTCTCCGTTCTGTATTTTATAGAGGGATGGGGCCCCTTTTTATAGTCATTCTTGAGCTGGAATGATGTTATGCGCCCACATGAAAAAAAAATAATGGTTTTCATGTGGACACATAGTCCTACCTTGGGCGCATAGAGTGTAGACGCATGCAGGCTGCGAGATCATGGATTGGTTGTGGTGTTGACGTGGCTGCATGCTTCGGTGCACGACTGCTCGTGGAGACTGACGTGGCCATGCGCTTCGGTGCACATTTTGATAATGACTTTGACCGAGTCAGGCTTGGGCACATAGCCTTATTTCCGGCTATGCACCCTCCTTCAGAGGGGGTGGCTTGGGCGCATAAAGCTTCATAGGATTGGGCGCATAGAGCTTCACAGGATGATGAGCGCATAGGAGCTTCACATGGTGACTTGAACACATAGGAGCTTTACTTGGGTGCATATGTCCTCTTTTGGCTTGGGCGCATAAGGCTCCATTTGCTAAAATATTCATGCTTCTATAAGATTCCCTTCAAAGTTTTTGATACTTGAACGAGTTCGAAATACTTTAAAAGAAGCATGTATCGTTTTCTCGTGATACAATGGGTGCATAGCACGGCTCTCTCTTTAGGCGCATAGTGTGGAGCCTGTCAGAGAGATATAACTGTTGAGATCTTCCTCGAAATCTGAACTGACAGATTCATCGGGGTAGAATTTGAAGAGGTCCATCCTTCATATGTCGTCTACGTCAGCAAGTGGCAGTCGCATAGTATGCAAGAGGCTGGTTCTTCACGTGGGCACATAGGCCATTATAGGCGCATACTGCGCAATGGGCGTATAGGCACATAAAGATGGTGGGCGCATAGGAAGTGGCCTGTGCCTATAAATAGGCTCTGAAGGAGAGAGAAAGCTCATTATTCTTCTCTCTTAGAATTTTTCAAAAACTCTTCATCTTCTTCTCTAAGAACCTTGTCTCCCAAGGTCGCCAAGAGATCCACGAAAGGCAAGGGTGCTGCACCGAGTGGCTCTCCTCCTGCGGCAGCGTCTTCCCCAGTCCAGGATCCGATTCTGGGTGAGGGCATTCTTCGAAAATAAAGTCTCGAGCGTTAATTTGTGACGCTCAGACTTTTCTTCTGCCTGGGCGCATGCGCCTAAGGCAACATACTTCTGTGAGCATCATTATGCGCCCACCGAAGTCATGCGCCAATGCTGTGGTGTGCTATACGCCCACATGTTGTATGTTATGCGCCCACGTACAATTCGTGTGTTATGCGCCTACTTGTTTGTTTTGGGCGCATATCCCTTTGGGCGCGTAAGAGTCTTTCAGCACTTAGCTTTTCCTGCAGATTTTTGAGTCTGACTTTCTCTTCTGTCCCTTTTCATATTTTGTAGGGATATGGCTAGTAAATTTCTTCAGAACCGGTATCGACGACTTTGGGCATGGTCAAGATGCAACACTTGACACACACATCAGAGAGATCAAGACTCTTCGTATTTTGGAAGGGTTTTCCTCAGATGGTAGGAAGAACCTTTATACATCGAAGAGTTGGACGGTAGTTGGGCGTCATCATGAAAGTTCTATTTTCACGGTTCTTCGAGTAGGCAAAAGCAATACTAGAGATGTTTTTTGAAGGTATGGCCTCTTGGAGGAATGAGCCTAGGACGTCCGCAATATACAGGAGAGAAAATCACCATTTGTAGATGTTTTTAGCATGATATATTTACCCTCCTCTGTGTAGCTTTTCGAAGGTTCAACAGCCTTGTTTGCTTCTCAGTAGTAAAACATGACTTCTTTCGAGGGCCAAAAAACTGGTTTTTGACGAAGGAGTAGTGCTTCCAAACAGACCAAACTATGTGTCGCTGATGAGTAGTAGATTTTCCTTTCTTTTGGACATCAATGTAATCCTTTACTTCTTGCCCAGATGAAGAGATAAAGAATTTTTTGTTTTGCTCATGAGATGTAGTCCTGTTAATGTAACTGATTTTGAATAAACAGAATACATACGCACCATTCTTTGCTTGTGGTATCTGTGGTGCTTGTATTTGAAAGCTTAATACAACATTTGTGTGAAGGGTATCCCGTTGGGGGACCACCATCTCCATTTTTTTGTTTGGACCTATTGCTTCTTTGTGCATCTGGAAATGCGAGCAAATAGATTGGAATGATACTTTCGTGGACCTATTACCCTTTTGTACACCGACGGTACGAGTAATAGATTTAAAACAAAACCCAACTGAGATAATATGGTCGTGATAGGTTTGTTGGTCTTGATACCGTTTCTTTTATCCCGGGTTGGGTATAGGTGTCGAATCGAAAGACTATCGGTACCAGAGGTAATGTGGACGTGGCACATGATAATCAAGTGTGGTTTTTTTGGTGGAATGGATTTTCTTGTCAATTTCGGTTTCTTGTCAGGTATCCCTCCCTGGAGAGGAAGAAACTTTCCAAGCCACCTCTCCGACGACTTCTACTGAGGATGACGAGATGGCCCAGGAAGTCGTCAAAGCTTTCTACTCTGTGCTGAAAGTAAAGCTTCCTGGAGTCTTGAATCGGATTAATGCTGCCATCAGCCCTGTGAAGGCTATTGTCGAATGTCAAGTGGCGGCCCTCGAGAACATTGCTAGTTATGAAGAGCGGGCCAATACTCTGAGAAAAGTTCTGAATGACCTGGAGGGTCAGGTGGCCAGGTTCCAAAATACCAAACTGCGGAGCCCGACGTCGGTGTTCCGTACAGAGGATGAGGCTTTGATGACGGCTCTTGGAAAAGAGAATGCTACTTTCCAGGCAAAGAATGATGCCCCCATTCGAGAGATTGGCGAGCTGGCTAACCAGTATGGCCGGTTCAATGCTGCAAGTGAGGCACGTGCTGCCTCGAAGAACAGGCTGGCTGCACAGATCACTAAGAAGTATAATCATATTACGCATATCCAGAATAAGATCGTCCAGCTGGAAGCCGACTTGAGGGTGGAAACATCTGAACAGGAGGATTACTTGGCTTAGGCTGCCATGACTGCCACCACTTCTGCCCATGTAGAAGAATAGCTGGCGAAGTTGGAAGGAAAGCATCTGAGTCAGATCCTCTTCGAGGATGAAGCTGCTCACCAAGAAGAGGTGCGCCATCGAGCTACTGCGAAGTCTGAAGCTGAGATCGCGGCTCTATGGGACAACATCAATCGTTTATGTATCCCTTAGATTCTTTGTAACTTTTTTTCAGCCGTCACGGCTCCTGTACCCTTTTTTTCGTCTCTTGATAGACGTTTGAGTAAAGAATAAAGAATCTTTTCAAAGTGAATGTAGTTTTGTGAAATATCAGAACTAGAGGTAATGTGGACGTAGCAAGAATATTTCTGGTGGATATTTCGCTGGAGAATTTTGATGTGGACCTATTATCCATTTTATATTCAAGTTATTCGAATATAGATAATAAGTTGAACGAAGCTGCTAGTATAGGTAATATGGACGTAATAGCAGAGGATGTTCTATATATGACCAGAAGTAATATGGACATAGAAAGATATATAACACTAGATGGGAGTAGATAGTTCAAAGGTAATATGGACGTGATTATCCTTGATGAATGCTTTGCTCATAGGTTATGTGGACATGGCGAAACATTTAATCTTTCCACTGGAGAATAATTATCGGAAAACAATTCAGAGGTAATAGGGACGTGACTTGCTTTCGTCAAACCGAGTTTGGACAGAGTAAAAAAGGGGAATGATTCCAATAGAAAATATTTTAGAGGACCTATTATCCAGGACGTATTCAAGACTCTTGAAATATGGATAATAGTTAGATAATTATTTTGAATCATATAGACATCGCACTGTACATTTACAAGACTGAAAATATTTGAACATTACGTAAAAAGGTTATACATAGTATTTCTTCAGGAACTTGTCGTTGATAGGCATCATGAGTAAGTCACCATCGGGCTTGGTTAGTCGGTAAGCACCATTAGACTACACTGATTCTATGATGAAAGGACCTTCCCATTTAGGCTGGAATTTTTTTATTTTGTACGTCATGACCATTGGTCTTCTCACTGCTAAGACTAGATCGCCAACTTAGAAGATTCTTTCTTTCATTTTTTATTGAAGGCTCTGGAAAGGCGTGCTTGGTATAGCTCAATGCGCTGCTGAGCTAACAAGCATTTTCCGTCTAGTATTTCGAACACCTGGAGTTACAGACGATAGCTTTCTTTGGTAGTCAACTCGCTGGCTAAGGCTACTCGAAGAGAAGGATTCTAGATTTCTAGGAGAAGAACTGCTTCGCTCCCATAAACCAGAGAGAATGGCGTACTACCTGTTGGAGTCCGGATCGTTGTACGATAGGCCCATAGACATTCACCGAGCTTCGTATTCCAATCACACTTGTTTGAAGATACGAACTTTTTGAGAAGTTTTATGATGGTTTTATTGAAGGCTTCTGCTATCCCGTTGGCCGCTGTATTGTAGGCAGTAGAGGCTACGTTCTGGATTTGATTCCTATCGCAGAACCGATGTAATGCATAGCATGCGAACCGTGGACCATTGTCATGGATGATCCTGCAAGATAGGCCGAAGCGGTAGATGACGTGCTGTTTAATGAAACTGATCACGTTTGACTCCTTCACTTCGGAGAGCAATATAGCTTTCGCCCATTTGGAGAAGTAATCGGTTATGGCTAGAATGAACCGATGTACTTTAGAGGATGGTAGGCTGATTGGTCCTATGATGTCCATGCCCCAGGCTTCAGAAGGCTAAGATGTTGCCGTCGGGTGTAGAAACTCCGATGGTTGATGAATGAAATCGGCATAGAACTGACAGGCTCTACAACTTTTTTATATTCAACAATATTAGCTATCATCTTGGGCCAATAATAACCCATTCGCTTGAGGTAATTTTATAATTTGGGGCCAGGTTAGTGTGCACTACAAACTCCGTCGTGAGCCTCCCGGAGTGCATGTTTGGTTTCTATGTCGGATAAATATCATAATAGTAGCCCGTCATAAGAGCGTCGGTACAACATCTTGGTAGTTGTGTCATAGTAAAATCTGAGGATTGACTTTGGATAGACACTGCTTCCTTTGGGTCCACGGGAAGGATTCTATAGACAACGTAGTCTATGATAGAAAATCTCCAGTCTTTAGCATCGACGTTTGTTTTCGTTGTGTAATTGTGATGAATATACAAGGCATTTTTTCACACAGAAAAGTTCTCGACCAGACACTGTGATCGACTGCTGAGTATTAGTAGGGACGGTCAAGGAAGCAGCAAGACCGGCTAGAGCATCTGCTTCTATATTCTGTAGTCGAGGCACGTGCTCGATAAAGAATCTAGCGAAAGTAGACGCCAACTCGAATTTTGCTCTTTGGTAGGGGATAAGATCTTCGTGGTGAACTTCATAATCCCTCCGAACCTTACTAACTATTAGCTGGGAATCACCATAAGCTTCTAGATAGTCAACTCCCAATTGTTTTGTCAGTTATAGGCCAATTAATAGGGCATTATATTCGGCCACGTTGTTGGTGCATGGTTGTACGAGAGAATATGCACGATGTATAACCAGACGATCAGGTGACACGAGCACGACGCCAACTCCGGCTACAATATTTCCTTTGGGTCCTGTTCTTGATGTACCGTCAAAGAACATTCGCCAAATGGGGATTTCTTCAGTTGTAGTGTTAGACTCCACCACTTTATCGGGGATTTCGTCGTAGAGTTTGGACGATTCTGGAACCGGATGAGCTGCTAGAAAATCAGCTAATGCTTGACCTTTTACTGCCTTCTGAGGAATGAAGAGCATATCGTATGGAGTCAACAGCGTCGCCCATGTGGCTAAATGAGAATTAAGAGATCCCGGTTTAGTCATGAGTATTCTGGCACCGTATCTTCTGGATGGGAAATACTAATGCAAGGCATTCCTTCTCTACTTATGTGTATCTGTGTTCGACACCCGCCATTGTGCGGCTGAGATAGTAGATTGCTTGTTCATGGTCGCCTTCATTCTTCTGAGCTAAGAGGGCGCCAAGAGAATGGTCTATAGCACAGACATATAGTAAGAAAGGCTTCCCCATTATTGGAGCTACCAATACTGGAGGGCTTGTGAGATACGCCTTGATGTCGTCAAATGCGCATTGATATTGTTCAGTCCAGACGAAAGATACGTCTTTCTTCATTAGCTGAGTGAATGATTGACACCTTCTAGAGAGGTTCGAAATGAATCGTCTGATGTAGGCTAGCCTTCCTTGTAGTCCACGTAGCTCTTTGAGGTTTCTTGGAGGATGCATATCGAGGATAGCCTTTACTTTCTCCAGGTCTAGGTTTATACCCTTTGAAGTGATGACAAAACCAAGAAACTTGTCGCTGGAGACTCCCAGAAAAGACTTGGTTGGATTCATCTTGAGTTGATGCGCACGCATTAGTTCGAATACCGTTCTCAAGTCTTGGAGGTGATTGCCCTTGAGATGACTTTTAGTTGCGATATCGTCTACGTAGCACTATACAGTTTTGTGCAAATGATCACAAAAAATTATTTTCATGGCTCGCTCGTACGTCGCCCCTACATTTTTCAATCCGAAGGGCATCACCGTATAGCAGTATACCACCAACGGTCAACGGTGTTCGAAAAGATGTGTGCTTCTCGTCGTCGGGGAACATCTTGATCTAGTTGTAGCCTGTGAACCCATCCATAAAGGACGTCCGCTCGAAGCCGCAAGTATTGTCGATCATTACTTCGGTGATCGGTAGAGGAACTCGTCCTTCGGGCATGCAGAGTTCAAATTATGGTAATCGATACAGACTCAAACTTTATCGTTCTTTTTAATGACTGGAATGATGTTGGCAACCCAGTCAGGGTGTTGTTCTTCGCGAATGAATCCACTGGCAATGAGCTTCTGACATCTGGTCGGAATCGTCGTTGTTGCTGCTTTATTGGCTTAGCTTTAGACGAAATATTCGGGCGGTACATAGAAACTTTAGGGTCCAAGACTGGCATGTCTTCATAGCTCCATGAAAAGACATCGATGTATTCTCTTATAAGCTGTATAAGAGATTGGCATTCATCGCCAAATAGACTTTTTCTGATGAAGATTGGTTTGAAAGATGATTTATCTCCTAAATTGACTTGGATAACTTCATCTTTGGTAGGTGGTTAACGTTGTTCGAAGCGCAGCTTCCACCTAGTGTCCATCTTTTAAGCCTATTATTCGAGCTTGATTGATTAGACATCGTCTGCAATTTGGTCAACAAAAACCATGTTGACGGACAGAGTTGTCTTGAACATATCGCCAATGCTGGAGTCTAAGTTCCAGAGGGAGGAATCAAAAGAATGAGAACAACGATCTGCTTCATCATCTGATCATTCGGGAGTTGTTGGAGGAGTGACATAACCCAAACCAACACCGCTTCATTGATCGTAGTTCTCGTGTTTGCCGGAAGGAGCAAAGTTTCGTATTGGCAACCGTCGTCTTCGACGATTTTTTAGCCCCTTGTCACTTTTGATGTCATATCCCATGTTCTGGATAATATTCTTGGTCTGCCAACTATACCAAAAAAGTTGCATTTTTCCAGAGTCATAGTTAGCTTTTGTATTTTGCTTGGAAAAAGTAGAGTCCGGAACGAACTTTGTCTTGCCAATTATACGATCAAAGATGATTAGATCTTCATCTTTCTTTCTGGCTGGAATGATGAAGTAGAGGATATCTTCTGGGTAAACTTTTTTTCACAGGTGAGGCATCGTGATCGGCATGCAGAGGTGTGGTCCTATGCCGTACTTTAGAGCGTATACCATATCTATGTAGTGGTTTACAGATTGATAGACATCAGAGTAATTCAAAGATAAACCTTTACTAAGGAAATACGTAAGTTCCTCTTTAGGGATAACATTATCCGCTGAAGGTACATTATTATGAGTATTGATATACTCATTGAGGGGATCATCATCTGGAAGAGGAGCCACAGTCTTGGCCGAGTTTGCCACGTAGGGTAATTCTTCAGGAGTCATTGGAGGGTGAACTTGCTTCAACTTCATTGTCAGCTTTGTTGCCGTCATCCTTGGGGGCTAAGATTGGTAAAGTACCGAATCTCTATAGTAGGCTTCGATGCCCTTGAAAGGATCAGCATCGACAAACTTTGTCTTCATGACACCATCACTATTGACGTACTTGAAGCACTGGTGAAGTATGGAAGGAATGATCATATTCTCGTGTATCCATGGACGTCCCAACAAGACGTTGTAGGATACATTGGCATCGATTACATAGCAAGAAACCCCCATTCGGAGATCACCAATCTGGCACTTGAGACGGATCTTGCCCAGCGGGTGGCTTCGACCAGCATTAAAAGCCATGATAGTTGTGTTGGTTGCAGATAGCTTGTGCAGAGAAATTCCCAGAATTTGAAAAAAACTTCTAGGAATGATGTTGAAGAAGGATCCTGGATCGATGTGCATGCGGTCCACCTTGATCGTCCCGATATACCCTGTATAGTATAGGGGTCTATCATGACAATTATTTTTTCGTAGCATGTCCTTCCGTAAAAAGGTAACGTTGGGCACCACTTCCATAGTATTGTTGTAGTGGGGACAAGAGACATGATCTTTAGCAGGGGCTTTGACTTCAGCGAGATAAGAGTCGTCATGTAGTAATGCCTCACTTAAGGCCTTCTGCATTTCTTGGAGAGTCGCAATAGATCGAACAGAGACAACCTGACTGGTGTATTGGCTAGCTGTGCCAGTATGTCAAAGTTGTAGGGTCGATCCATGCCTTCGGGAGCCGGCGCCTTCAAAGACTTGTCAAACCGCTTCTCCTTCTGCTTGGCTTTGTCCGTAGTTGGAGCCTTAGACAGGCCAACTTCTGAGCTTGTGGAGGCAGCAGAAGATTGAAAAGGTACTACTTCTGCTTGTGCGGGGTCGTATGTCCGAAGATAAGTCTTCCCCGATCGCATCTCGCCAGATAGAACCTCGTTGATGGAAGAGGATACCATATGGCATGACTGGTATTTTTTGCCCCTTTTTGTTTTGGAAGGTACCACCCCCTGCATCACTTCTTGCACAAGGCCCGGATGGACCCACATGATCTCACCACGTTCAGTCGTGAGTGGTACTAAGGTTGAGTTGTGAGCTGGCAGTAGGTTGACGACTTCCATTATTGCCTTAGGAATCGGGACCACGCCGTTTGAGACTTCTGTGGAAGGAATGTCACCAAACTGAAGAGAGATCATGTTAGAAGATATGACCTTGTATTTAGCTTCGAGGTTGATCACTTGGCTGTCGATAAGCTGTTGTATCTTCTTTTTTAGGACAATACAGTCCTTGGTGGAATGATGTACGTACTGATGATAGAGACAATACATGGAATCATTGAGCTAGCTCGCCTCTACAGGACGTCGTAGTGGAGGTAATATCTGCTTATTACCCTTCGTTAATGTGTGAAATATGGTAATGACATCGTCTTCGTTAAAGAAGAAGGTCTCCTTAGGCTTGTCGGATGTACCCTGGGAATTGGAAGCTCCTTTGGATATGTCAACCTTCATGACTTCTTTCCCTTTACCCCTACGAACAAGGATAGTTTGAGGATGCTTGCCCTTGTCTTTGGATTTGGGTACTTTCAACCCCAGTAGTTCCAAGTTAGTAACGTCATTTTCAGCAGCATCAGTGGCCCTAATGAAAGCGGACCATGTATCATACTTATATATACCCAGAAAAAACTTTATCGTAGGAAGGAAGTTATGTCGACAAATATTCATAAGTTCTGAGTCTGGTATACCGAAGGGCATCTTCAATGCTAGCCGTCTGAAGCGTTCGATAAAGGCGATGACAGACTCAGTCCTCCTTTGCTTGGTCTCGATGAGGGCAGACATGCTAATATGCATGCCACTCTCATAAAACCTGTTGAGGAACCTCTCCAAGTCTTTAAATGAATTTTTACATTCATCAGGCAAACTGCAGAACTATTCGAAAGCTACCCCCTGTAAGGTGCTAATAAACAGCTTCGACAAGAACGGATCGTCTCTGGGCAAGTGTAGAGTCTGCGTATTAAAGTATGTCATATGTTGACGAGAGGAGAAGTCAACCCTCAAATGAATTCAGCGTCAGCGGTTTGTAGTTAGGAGGGCAAGTAGCATTTTTCCACTCAGAAGAATATGGTTGAGATATCCCCATCTTCTGAAGCTCGTCTTTGTGTGAGATGGTGTCGAGACGGGCGACCAAGGAATCAATTGCATCATGTTGATTGAGCAGGTAATGGGAAATGGCTGCTGAACGGTTATCAGGCGTCGTTGGCGAAGGTCCAGCCCCAGCATTTGTAAGATTCAGAGGAGGCACAACGGAATGATACTCCTTTTGTAGTGAAGAAGGGTTGTTACTTTGAGCCGGACTAGTGTGAGCCGAGATATTTTGTTGAAGTGGAGGAACAACCCCAGTAGCTTGAATCTCCATGATACTGGTAAGCATATAAGTGATCTTGGCGAATGCTGTGTCAAGACCCTCTAGCCGTTTGCTGGTCTGATCACTAGCTTCTTCAGGTCTTTCTCCGTCCGCCATGCATGTAGATAACGTACGAGGTTGAACAGAGAAAACAGTACAACTAGTGCTGATACTATCTATCTTCGAGTGGACAAGTCCTTCATCTTCAAGTAGATGAGGTAAATAGTCGCCATCAGATTATGAGGGATCATCGTACTTTGGAAGGCTAACCCCTGTGTGAAGGTCATTTGCTTCAGACTCTGAGGGAATACTACCCCCAACTTGGGAGTCTTTGTCGTCTATACAGAATCTTGCCTTTGACCGAGTACCCATATAGACTCCTTCAGATGTGACAGCCTGCTGGCTATATGTTGGTAGACTTCTTCTTCTTCTTCTCGCTGAACTGAGAGAGAAAGTTGGGTTCGAAGTCCATCGTCTTTGATTGGGGCTTCCGTAAGGGGGACCCCATGAAGCCATGTTGGATGAAATACACAATAGCTTTTCATCGTCAGAGAAGCGCAACCGTCGAAACACGGACTTTCTTTGAGGCACTTTTGTTGCTTTAGAGCAGCAATAGTTGATAATAATACTGGTATACGGATGTGCATTATGAATTGTTATATCCTTTATCGCCTTACGCTAATGATTTATCATGTCGCGCAAGTCAGCAGAAGGGAGTTTTGCCTTACAACCCATGTTGCATGCATCGTCGAGCTTTGTATGCGGGTTCGTAAGGAGAGTTGGCGCATCCAGACTTAGTTCACGTGTAGGGGTAACCCCCACACCTAAGTTCTGTGATGTCCTTGAAGACAGCCCCGTACTATACGCGTTGGGGCCTGTCTTTTTGCTGTGGACGTATAGGCCTTGAAGACTGGCCTTGGGCGCATGCTTCTTGACAGCATGTCTGAGCCTCTGGGCACATAGTATGGATCCAGTGAGCTTGGACGCATAGCCTTGGGCGCATGACCCTGGATGTCCAGTCTATTGAAGACAAAAGCATTCTGGTTGGGGTTATGTGCCCAAACATCCCCTTGGACGCATGCTTGGTGGAGCAGCGCTATTTTCTTCCAGTTTTGATTCCTTCGTTTGTGAGCCTCGCTTGTTTTGCTCAGAGTGTTACACACCCCGATTCTTGGCATCTTAGTGTTTTCTTTTGCCAAGGCTCGAGTGCCGAACACTCTGTTGTTCGTTGTGCAGTAAAGAAGTCACTGGGCTAGTAGAGCCCGGAACAGTATGAGCCTTCTTCATTTGGGGAGCTTCTATTGTAATGCCTGTGTTCGTATTACGTATTTGGGATACGTATACGTATTTTATCTTGTATTTGTATATCTCCTTGGTTTGGGTTGGCTTGGTTATTCTTGGTTCGGGTTGGCTTGGTTCGGTTTGGAATTGCTTTGGTTCATCAAGAACCAAAGGGTGAACCCCCTACCTACCACCACCACTACCATTTATTAACCCCACTTCCTTCTCTCTCTTCATTACTCTCCTTTTTCCCTCCATTAATTCTTCACCTACCAGAGAGAGGAAGAGAGGGATCTAGGCAAGTGCAACTTGCTTCATGGAGGAACTCTAATTTTATTGCTTCATTCTCTTCCTTACAGCATTTTAACTAACTTTAGAACTTGGCATTTTCACTTTCCATGGCTAGATTCTTCTAGATCTAAGTTTACTTTATTTTCGGATTTCTTGGGTTTTGATCTACTTAATCTTGTTATTTCCGAGTTTTGATGGTTCCATGTTGTAGAGAATTTCGTTCTTCCCCATTTTGACCTATAGAAGTTCGGATTTGGACTCCGGATGAAGGTTTCATAGAGCTTGGAAGCATGGATTCTTGGCGTTCTTCTTCTCGGAAGCTTGGAGGAGAAGAACAGTGCTAGACTTGACCGCATGAATTCTTCATACGGCAAGCGATTCCGAGCCGCATGAGCCTTCATACGACAGTTCTGGCCGCATGGGCTTGACTTGACCGCATGAACATTTCATGCGGCAAGTGCTCTCTCAGTCGCATGAACTTTTTTCTCGCGAGCCGCATAGACCAGTTACTCACTGGCCGCATGAGGACTCGAGTCCTCTTAGCCGCATGGACTTCTTAGTCCAGGCCGTATGACCCTGATTAATCCCAGCCGTATATGTACCCTTTATTTCCTGAGCCGCATGGGCTTCTACTGAGCCGCATACGCCTGGCCCTATCCAGCCGCATGGACTTCTCTTCCGCTAGCCGCATGAGACCCACCTAATTGGGCCGCATGCGTCCTCGTCCCACTGAGCCGCATGCGCCCCTCTTATCTTGGCCGCATGGGTTCCAGTGACCCTGGCCGCATGCGCTCACCTAATTGAGCCGCATGTGTCTTAATCCTCCCCTGGCCGCATATGCCTTAGCCGCATGGCTCTCCTATAGCCCTGTCTAACAAGGAACTCGCACAACACGACAGTGACCCGTAGTGGTGCACTCCTAACATGACTAACCTGACATGACCTGATAGTGGCCCGTCGTGGCGCACTCATGACCAGTAAACTGGACATGTTTAAACCTGGCATGATATATCTTGAACAGCTGTTGCGACGGCTACCTGACATGACATGACCCGTATAAATTAATCTGAACACCGTGGGCGATTGTGCTTGTACAAATAATCCAGTCCTATTTTACATCATGTACAGGAGGGGACTCCTGAGTACTACGGTTAGGCGTACCCATTGAAATGGACTAAGGCTAATAACTAGATTAATATACTAGTCATAAAGAGATCTCCCAGCTACAGGCAATCCCGTTACCTGGGCACGCCTTGGGATCTGTAGCCTGCCGTCGAGTAGGGTACATTTCCAGCACACTGTCATGTGTTGCACCCTTCAAGCTACCTAAGGGTACATTCGTTTCCTGGACGATGTACCCACCTGAATTCAACTCTAATCTTTCAACCCGGGTAACCTAGATGGTCTGCAGGGCTTGTGGCTGTGGAATAATCTCACTGCATCTTGTTAGTAATTAGGCTTGTGACAACCCTATTTAATTAAAGTATCAAGCCGTAATTCTTGTTTGGCCGTAAAATGATTGGATGGAGTCTAACCAGTCTAGTCTTGTCCTGATCCTGTTCTAGATTACTGCATGACCAGAATGCTTTGCCCATCTTCATCAGAATGAATGGATGAATGGAAAATTGAATTGTCTATAGGAACCGATAGGCCAAGCCAATCCCGCAAGGGGGAGTGTTAATGAGGCGAGGCTTGCGTGCTAAGCGTTGCAAAAAGAAATGATTAATGAAATTTATTTACCAATAAATGGTGAGAATTCCAAGTTCTGTTCAGACGAAGGGTTACAACCCCGGTCCTTGTTTGGTTTACGGGTTGTGACCTGGTTATCTGAATAGTTCCATGGTTATCTCGTCGTATATCATCCTGATGTACTTTCTCTATTTCCAGTTTTTACCTTATTTATACTCTTGTGCTGATTGCTGGTTTTAGTTCCTAAGTGAAGCCTCCTTTGTGGTACTTGCTCTTTCTGGGGTCTGACCCAGCTGGTTTTGTATGGCCAGATTTCAGAGCAGCTCCAGAGGATCTACCGACCTTCCAGCCAGATGGTGGTCACTAGACGGAACCCTGGCAACGAGTGGGTTTATTTTTGATCTTCTACTTTATTGTAAAAATATTCTTTTGAGGTGTTTAGCTGGCGAACATCTGTTTAGTCGATTGCACTTTACTTACTGTCTGCCTATGGGCTGTAACATGATTAACAGATCCTAGGGTTGATCATGTATGACTAAACTCTTGCTAGTCCTGACATTTTGTAATGACTAGCTTCATGATCAGCTGAATATGTAATGTTTGGGACGCCTTACTATTGTATATTTAATGATCATACATCTTATAACTCTTACTTACTTGCTTGTGATTGAGACACTAGGCTTGTTCATGACCTTAAGAGACTGATGGATTGTAGTTAAACCCTCATATATCTAGACAGCCGTGACCGTATAGTGATGTGGATTCCATTTCATTATACGTAGCTGGCTATGTCTGCTCCCGCTCTTCAGTATTCTGGTTCTGGGGTGTGACATCTATGGCAGAGTCATGCGTCCATATGACAGAGTCCTCCAGTTGTATATCTGCTATGACACTAGCAGGATATGTACAGCGAGCTTTCGGAAGCCAAGTCTTGTGAGACTTGTTTGGCTTCGCTATTTTTGAGGGAGTAGAGCCATCCCTCGAGTGCATCTCTTCGAACGCCTGCTGATCAAACTTTACGATCAACATCTTCTGAGTACTCTCCACTTTGTCGGTATCGAATTGCATCACCACCTTCTCGTAAGAGAAAAAGATAGTCCCCAGCAGAGTCACCATTTTGGTGGACACAAAAAGAAATGTTTTCTTTTCTTTATTTATGCAAGACACCACAAATCGAGTACGCCTGAGAGATCCTGCGCTGAGGATCCCCGAATACAAAAAAGAATTCTGGGGAATGGGACGATGGAGATCGAGCGGCAGTTGCTTCTTTACTCCGTTGACACTCCGATTACAAAAGTGGAAGAAAATCTAAGAAAATTGCTAACTCTCTGCTCACTGGCAAGAAGTGCAGCAATTTGGCTCTTGAAAATGCTCTCTGTTCTGTGTTTTGAAGAGGGATGGGGCCCCTTTTTATAGTCGTTCTTGAGATGGAATGATGTTATGCGCCCACATGAGGAAAACACACTGGTTTTCATGTGGGCGCATAGTCCTGCCTTGGGCGCATAGGGTGTAGGCGCATGCAAGCTGCTAGATCATGGGTTGGTCATGGTGTTGACGTAGCCGCATGCTACGGTGCACGACTGTTCATGGAGACTGACGTGGCCGTGCGCTTCGGTGCACGTTTTGATCATGGCTTTGACTGAGTTAAGCTTGGGCGCATAGCCCCGTTTCAGGCTATGCGCCCTTCTTCATAGGGGGTGGCTTGGGCGCATAGAGCTTGACAGGCTTGGGCGCATTGAGCTTTACAGGTTGATGGGTGCATACGAGCTTCATAGGGTGACTTGAACACATAGGAGCTTCACTTGGACGCATATTTCCTCTTTTGGCTTGGGCGCATAAGGCTCCATTTGCTGAAATTTTTATGCTTCTACAAGATAGAATCAAGATGGGTTTGGTTTAGGATAGAATCAAGGATAGACTTTTAATTGCCAGTGACCCCGATTCACAGATATTCTAGACTCAATAAATAGAAAAATACAGAACAAATATAAAATCTCAGAGACGACGCAATCTAATTGTCTTCCCCTTGCTACTACTCTGTTTTTCGAAACCCTGATATTGTGGCATAATATTTGTTGTTTAGTAATACAAGAACGGAAAACAAGAGTGCACTTCTTTACCAAGAAGGTTCATAATCCATATATTTTCAAAGACTATTGCATGTATACTGTCACTGATACCCTATTGTACCCATAGCACACAAGTAATACACATTACTGTTTGCAATTAAAACTCTTTGGTTGATTGATGTTTTTAATTACTAACAGAACAGAGTACAATGTAGGACTTAGATGTAGTCCTAGGAGTAAATTTTTGTTTTCATCTTGGCACTGCGTCGATGGAGCGAGTGGTAATACGTTGACTCCGTTGACGATCTGACGACGATTTTGAACTCTTTGAAGGTCTGGGTTGCTCTGGATGCCGGAGCGTTGCGAGGAGAAGTGGACGTTGAGTGTCTTTTCTGGCCCCTGTATGTGGTTATAACAGTCTATCTGTATATATATCTCTTTTTTTCTCTCTCTTTGTGTGTCTCTTTTGAAGGAGTGATCCTTCTATTTATAGATAGCAGACTGGCTGCTCATGCGTATATTTGTCGGATGCACCTGGACGTGAGGACGCCACGTTGCTGATGCTGGCGGGGGTGCATGGACGATGCGCCCCGAGTTCTAGTAGAATCTGCTCGAACTGCTTCGTCAGGCTGCGGAGGAGCTGATACGTGGCAGTTGCTGAGATTTGGTTGTTGCTAAGATCTTGTGTGGTTAGCACCCATTCTTTGAATGGAACTGAGTCAAGGGACGCGTTGTGTATGCCCGTGGCTCAAAGATCTCGATTTTGGAGAAGAGTGATCTGTCGGGGTGCGCCTAGGATCGGGCGTATTGAGGCGACTTAATCTATGAGTTTTAGGCATCATAGACGATTCTGGATGCATAGCTTTTGAGGCGAATGCAGAGCTTCGCATCAGGGTGCCCCTAGAATCAGGCACATGGGGGGCGACTTAGTCTCATGACTTTTAGGAGCCACGAGAAAGTCCAGGCGCATGGCTTTTAAGGTACATGCAGAGCTTTGTCTTCTGTTGCTTGAGATCAGAAGTGAGCTGAGGGGGCGTATGTCCACCGGAGCAAATGTCGTCTTATGGGCGCATGGCCATGAGACGCAAATGATCGGTCAGCCATGTGGCAATAATTGTCGACCCAAGGTGTAATGATGGTGCTGACGTTAGCGGCACTTCATTTTCTGCACAGGGTTGCTGATTGGACGTCTCTTAGAATGCGTTGTCGCCTTTGTTATTCAGCATTAAATGCTTGATGGAGAGGGTTGCATTGGTTAGTGCAAATCTGGGCGTATGGTTCTATGGCCCACTGGGCGCATCCATAGAGAGCGCATGATATCGATGGCGCATCTGCCAAGGGGTCGCATCCTTTTTGGCCCGCCTGTTGAGTTCTTTGAGACATTAATGGTTGTCTTGACTTAGCCGAATACGAGGAGACGGATGCATTTGCTATTAATACAAATTTATTGCATGAAATTTGGAACGTTGGCCATTTGGCACTCGGGTGTAGGCTGTCCATGCTTATAAATAGCCGCATGAGGGAAAGCTTTGGTTTCATTCTTCATTTCGATATAAAGATAAACTTGTCTGGAGCTCTATTTTGGCGAACTGCCAAACTCGGGCTCTTCCTGAGGGTTAAGATGCGCTACCCCAGTGTAATGCCTATAGTTCGTATTATGTATCTTGGAATACGTGTACGTATTTTATCTTGTATCATATATCTCATGGCTTGGTTCGGTTTATTTTAGCTTGGTTCGGCTTAGCTTGGTTTGGTTTGCTTTTGGGTTCATCATGAACCAAAAGAAAACCCCCACCTACCACCACCACCCTCATTTATATTTCCACCTAACTCTCTCTCTATTCATTTTATTCTTCTCTTTCACTTCTTCTTCTCCACCATTTACTCTTCCACCTACCAGGAAAGAGAGCTAGGCAAGTGCAAACTTGCTTCATGATGGATCTCAAGTTTTATTGTTCCATTCTCTTCCTTACTTGATTCTAAGCCTCTTTAGAACTTAAGATTTTTGGATTTAATGGATGGATTCTTATAGATCTAAGTTTGTAACTTTTTGGTTTTTCTTGGTTTTGATCTCTAAAACTTGGTTATTTTCGAAAACTAATAGTTCTATGTTGTAGAGAATTCAATTTCATGCAGTTTTGGCTTTTGTTTCGCTTGATTTCGACTTCGGATGAGGAAGTTATGGCCAAAAGCAATTTCTGGTCATTTCTATGTTCATCTGCAGCACGAACCGCATGTCGCAGTAGGCGCATATGATGTCGCAGTTGAGCTGCAGGAGCTGCATGTCGTAGTAGGCGCATATGATGTCGCAGTTGAGGCGCATGTCGCAGTAGGCGCATATGAAGTCGCAGTTGAGCCGTAGGAGCTGCATGTCGCAGTAGGCGCATATGATGTCGCAAATGAGCCGCATGGGGCGCATGTCGCAGTAGCCGCTTATGGTGTCGCTGAATAGGCCGCATGATGCCTATTTTGGCTATTCCTAACTGTTATATGTCCTAATTGACTGAATTGTGGCTCGAATTTCTTCCAACTCCCAACGTGGAAGTTGTAGATCTTTTCCTTGCCATCAAGAATATGTCACTAGTTATTTTATGCAAGTTTCTCTCATTCATAATATTGTAAGAATAGAACACGATAGTGGCCCGCTGTGGCGCACTCTTGGCAAGTAGACTGACATGATATATCTCGGTATGTTGTTACGACAACTAGCCTGACATGACAAGTATGAAAGACTTGGACACCGTGCGCGATTGTGTTTGTACAAATAAACTAGTACTGTCTTGCATCATGTCTAGGATGGGGATCCCTGAGTACCACGGTCAGGGGTACCTACTGAATTCAACTAAGGTTAATTAACTAGAATGATTCAGTAGTCATGAAGAGATTCCCAGCTACAGGCAATTCCGTTATCTGGGCGCATTCAGTGGACTTGTAGCCTACCGACGAGTAGGGCACATTTCCAGCACACAGTCACGTGTTGCATTCTTCCTAAACGGACATTCGACCTGGATAACCGGATGGTCTGCAGGGCTTGTGGCTGTTGGGATAATCTCGTTGCATCTTGATAGTAACTAGGCCTGTGATAACCCTAGTTAGTTAAAAGTATCAAGCCGTACTCTTGATTGGCCGTGATTGATTGGATGTAGTTTATTCCAGCTTAGTCTTATCCTGATCCTGTGCAAGATTGTGACATGACATGATTATTGATGCTTGCCTTAACAATAACGATCGGGGGTCCAGTTCTGTTCAGGCGAAGGGTTACAACCCCGATCCTTATTTGGTTTAAGGGTTGTAACCTGGCTCCCGGAGTAGTTCTATGTTCTTTCTTCGTTTATTGTCTTATTGCACTCCCATGCCATGCTCGTCATGTTTTATCTTACTTTAATAGCATGATTATTTATACTGGCCATAGCAATAAAGATCAGGGGTCCAGTTCTGTTCAGACGAAGGGTTACAACCCCGGTCCTTGTTTGGTTTAAGGGTTGTAACCTGGCTCCTGGAGCAGTTCTGTGTCCTCTCTTTGTTTATTGTCTTGTTACCTTATCAATAGTAATTGAGGCGGGTTTCTATTCAGGCGAAGGATTGCAACCCCGGTCCTTGTTAGGTTTAAGGATTGCAGTCTGGCTACTTGAATGGTTTCTCCGTGCTCAATATATTATTGATTATCTCAATTATTATCAGTATCTTTTAATTACCTTAACTATTTATTTATGATATGCTGGTTTTAGTTCCTAAGTGAAGCCTCCTTTGTGGCACTTGCTCTTTCTGGGGTCTGACCCAGCTGGTTTTGTGTGGCCAGATATCGGAGCAGCAACAGAGGATCCACCTTTCTTCCATCCCGATGGTGACCACCAGGCGTAACCAGGGCAACGAGTGGGTTTCTTTTGTCCTCCCACTCTACTTGTAAAATTGTTCTTTTTAGGCGTTTAGCCGGCGAGCATGTGTTAGCTCATAATGCACCTTATTTACTGTCTGCCTACGGGCTGTAACCTGATTGACAAATCCTAGGGTTGATCATGTATTGACTAAACTCTTGCTAGTCCTGACATTTTGTACGACGCTTCATGATCATCCAATATGTAATGTATGGAACGCCATACTATTGTATATTGATGCTCTAATATCTTGTGAATGTTACTACTTGCTTGTGATTGAGACAATAGGTTTGTTCTCGACCATAGGAGACTGATGGATTGTAGTTAAACCCTCATATATCTAGACAGCCGTGACCGTATAGTGACGTCGATTCCATTTCATTATACGTAGCTGGCTATGTCTGCCTCCGCTCTCCAGTATTCTGGTTCTGGGGCGTGACATGGTTTTAGTGGTGGCCCATGCAGGTCTTGTAAATCAAGATATCTGAGGGTTTACCGAATAGAAGTCTCAATCAGTATTCGCCTTTGATCTCTGCTCGTATCTTCAAATCCCTGAGAATCTTGACCTGATCGCATGCTTGTATCGTTGATCTGTCATGGTCCTTTCTTATTGTTCCCTATGTCGTCTTCTTCAGCGGCATTGTTTCTGGACCTGCCGATCAGCAAGGCGATGCACCTCCAGCAGACCAGCAGCAACCTGGAGATCAAGCCCAACATTCAGGAGTAGCCTCCAGAGTTATGCCTACCGAAGGAGAACCACCAGTTCAGCCCGTCCAGCCTGATGATGGCACTTTGGTGGATCTCATCAGGTCATTATTAGCTTCCCAAGATCTTCGAGGAGATGCTTTGCACCAGGCGGTGACAGACGCTTTGACAAGAGGAGGGCATCAGGGTAATAGCGTGGCCAACAGCTTCAAGCGCTTGAACCCTCCCTTCTTCGACGGCAGTAAAGATGCGATCGCTGCAGATGCATTGCTTCAGAACACATAGGTGATTCTAGAAGCAGCCAGGACTCCGGAGAACGAGAAGGTGGCCGTAGTGCGCCTGCAGTTACTAGATCTTGCCCGCAGTTGGTGGACGACGCAGGCCGATAGATTAGTGGCCCCTATTTCATGGGCAGTATTCAGGGAGAGATTCCAGACCAAGTATTTCGATGCTGTAGCTCGATACGATCTACAGACGAGATTCACCAATCTGAAGCAGATGGACAGGACGGTCGATGGATATGCGGTCGAGTTCTCCAGGCTTAGCCGATTTGCTCCCACCTTGGTGGCGACCGAGTTTGATAGAGCCCAGTGGTTCCAGCGGGGCTCCACCTAGAGATTTTATTAGCGATGGAGCAGTTTGAGCATCAGACTTCTGATGCAGTGTTGAGAGCAGCCTGGAGGCATGAATATACCTCCCAGAGGATCGTGGATAGGACCGGAGGTCGGAAGCGATCTCACGGCCAGATGAATCAGTCATCAGCACCAGCCCCGACAGCCAGGGCTTTGACCATTGGAGCTTCGAGGCGGGTGGCCTCGGTGACGTCGGTTCAGCATTCCACCCCGACGCACCCTCAGCAGCAGAAACAGAAGCAGTCTTCCGCAGTGGGATGTTCACACTGCGGAAAGCCAGGGCATGTGGTATCGGAGTGTCGTAGAGCACAGGGTTTGTGCTTGGTTTGTGGTGCCCGGACCACAGGGTTGGGAATTGCCCGAACAGGGGGAGTTCATCCGCTTTCTCTAGTCCTTCAGTTAGAGGACCAGCACCAATCCAGCAACAGCAGCAGCAGCTACATTACCCGTTCTCGAGGCCGTTGCCGACGCAGGCCCAGGCATTCCAGCAGCAAAGACCGCAGCAGTATGCCCAAGCCCAAGCCCTGATCCAGAGCAGGCAGAGGAATTTTTAGCAGAGGGGACCCGCACCCGGAGGACATGGTTAAGTGCTGGCTTTGACCATGGAAGAAGAAGGAATAGCACCAGGTGAGGTGGTGGCAGGTACTATTCTCGTCAACACCTTTCCAGCTTCAGTATTATTTGATTCTGGTGCCTCGCATTCATTTATGTCTGCACGATTCGCGACACGGGTAGGATTGGAGCCCGAGTCATTGTCAGTGAGGCTCAATATACTTACTGGTAATGGACTTGTGGGAGTAGATAGAGTATTTTCCTCGTGTCGGATCGTAGTTAGCGGTAGAGAATTTCCTGCTAGATTGATAGAGTTTTCGATGGCCGATTATGATGTGGTCTTAGGGATGGATTGGTTGAGGGACCAGTATGCTATGATAGACTGCCACATTGGAAGGGTTATTTTTAGCATTCCAGGCGAGCCGGAGTTTTCCTTCTCCCGAGGCGAAGTTGAACCTTCTCCTCCAGTGTTGCGGATGGCAGTGGCAGTAGTACAGTTACCTCGGATAGTCGAAGAGTTTCCAGATGTTTTCCCAGAAGAGCTTCCAGGAATGCCGCCGGAGCGAGAGATCGAGTTTACCATCGACTTGATTCCCGGGACAGCCCCAGTGTCAGAGAGAGTCTACAGGATGGCGCCGTCAGAGTTAGAGATATTGTACAAGATGATTGAAGAACTCAGAACCAAGGAATTCATTCGTGCTAGTGGATCGCCTTGGGGAGCCCCGATGCTTCTTGTGAAAAAGAAGGATGGTACGTCCAGATTGTGTGTTGATTATCGTACCTTGAACTTAGTGACAATCAAGAACAGATACCCTCTCCCGAAAATAGATGACTTGTTTGATCAACTCAAAGAGGCGTCAGTATTTTCGAAGATTGACTTGCGGTCAGGATATCATCAGATTAGAGTCAGAGAGCAGGACATCCCAAAGACAGTTTTTAGATCAAGATATGGACATTGGGAGTTCCTTGTGATGCCATTTGGAGCAACCAATACGCCGGCTGTATTCATGGACCTCATGAATCGCATCTTTATGCCCTATTTGGATCAGTTCATAATTGTGTTCCTCGATGACATCCTGGTCTACAGCAAGAGTGAAGCGGAGCATGAGCAGCACCTCAGAGTTGTTCTTCAGATTCTCAGAGAGCACTAGTTGTATGCCAAGTTCAGTAAATGCGAGTTCTGGCTCGATCGTATTTCATACTTGGGTCATATCATCACCCGAGGAGGAGTTGAAGTGGATCCCCAGAAGATCGTGGCCATTGAAACATGGCCAGTGCCTAGCACAGTGGCAGAAGTTCGTAGTTTTCTTGGATTGGCCGGTTACTACCGGCAATTAATTTCAGACTTTGCTCGAATTTCAGCGCCATTGACCCAGTTGACCCGTAAGGATGTGTAGTTTACTTGGACAGCAGAGTGCCAAGATTCTTTTGAGATATTGAAGCGAGGCTTGATGACGGCTCCTATTCTCACGCTTCCAGATGGAACTGGAGGATTCTCAGTGTATTGTGATGCTTTGGGCAGAGGTTTAGGATGTGTTCTGATGCAGCATGGGAAGGTAATAGCTTATGCGTCGCGACAACTTCATGATCATGATAGGAATTACCCAACCCATGACTTGGAGCTGGCAGCAGTAGTGTTTGCACTTAAGTTGTGGAGCCACTACCTATACGGAGATAGGATGGAAATTTTCACCGACCACAAGAGCCTAAAGTATGTTTTCACACAGAAGGATCTCAACATGCATCAGAGGAGATGGCTAGAGCTGCTTGTGGATTATGATGTCAACCTACAGTATCATCCAGGGAAGGCCAACGTTGTTGCAGATGCATTGAGCAGGAGAGCCGGAGTTTATTTCCTAACAGCACAACCAGAACTGTTACCCGATCTTCAGAAGATGGGTATAGAAGTTGTCCTCCCTTCCATTATGGTATTGATGGCCAGCATGCAAGTTCAGTCCACTATAGTCGAGAGGATCCGGATGGCGCAGTCAGTAGATTCCAAGCTTCAGCGACTCAGAGCAGAGTGTGAGGCCGGACGAAGACCAGAGTTATGCATTCATGAAGATGGTACACTTCGACATGGTAAGCATCTTTGTGTACCCAGTGGAGATATCAGACAGAAGATCATGGCAGAGGCCCACAGTTCACAGTATTCCATTCATCCCGGCGGTACGAAGATGTACCGTGATATTTGTCAGCACTTTTGGTGGAATGGCATGAAGAGGGAGATAGCCCGGTTTGCCTCTCGTTGTTTAGTATGCCAACAAGTTAAGGCTGAACATCAGAGATCAGCTGGACTACTTCAACCATTGCCGATTCCCGAAAGGAAATGGGAGCATATAACCATAGATTTTGTGACTGGATTGCCTAGATCCCCGGCTGGCAGAGACGCTATTTGGGTTGTCATAGACAGACTCACGAAGGTGGCTCACTTTCTTCCGTTCAGAGTTGGTCAGTCGACGGCTCAGCTAGCGGAGATGTATCTCCGGCAGATCGTCAGGCTTCATGGTGTACCAGTCAGTATCACCTCGGACAGAGATTCCAGATTTACGTCGCACTTTTAGCGTAACTTGCAAGAGAGTTTGGGAACTCGCCTTCAGTTCAGCTCCGCTTATCATCCGCAGACAGATGGTCAGTCAGAGCGCACGATCCAGACTCTTGAAGATATGTTGCGGTCATGTACACTCGACTTCGGTGGTTCTTGGGAAGATTACCTGCACCTGGTGGAGTTCTCGTACAATAATAGTTTCCAGGCCAGTATCCAGATAACACCATTCGAGGCACTGTATGGTAGAAAGTGCCGATCCCCGCTAGCATTGGACGATATTGGAGAGAGGCAGATGCTTGGTCCGGAAATGATTGCTCAGACCGTTGAAGTGGTCAGAAGAGTCAGAGATCATCTTCGAGTTGCCCAAGATTACCAGCGTCATTAGGCTGGTTCTCATCGGCGCCCTCTTGAGTTTTCTGTCGGCGACCATGTATTCCTGAGGATTTTGCCTAACCGTGGCATCATTCGTTTCGGCGTACGGGAAAAGCTTAGTCCTAGGTATATAGGGCCGTTCGATATTCTGGAGCGAGTAGGTGATGTGTCCTATCGTCTCGCTCTTCTGCCGTCGCTACGTAAGGTGCATGACGTATTCCTTGTATCCCAACTGCGACGGTATATCCCGGACCCGAGCCACATCCTGGATCATTCGGAATTGGTTGTTGGTACCAACCTTTCGTATAAGGAGAGGCCCGTGTCTATATTGGACCGAAGAGAGAAGACACTCAAGAACAAGACTATTAGTTTAGTCCGAGTTGCTTGGGGTCATCACTCCTTAGGTGAGTCAACGTAGGAGCGTGAGGATGATATCCGATCGCGATATCTCGACCTGTTTGACTCGTAAGGTATAATATCTTTCTTATGCCTTATGCCTTCGATTCCTTGCTTGCATGAATAAATTACTTGATTGCTTGATTAGTATAGCTTGCCTATAAATAATATAGCTTGTTCTTATCCCTCTAGCCTCTTAATTAAATTCCGAGGATGGAATTCTTTTAAGGTGGATAGAGTTGTAATGCCTGTAGTTCATATTACGTATCTTGGAATACGTGTACGTATTTTATCTTGTATCGCATATCTCATGGCTTGGCTCGATTTATTTTAGCTTGGTTCGGCTTAGCTTGGTTTGGTTTGCTTTTGGGTTCATCATGAACCAAAAGAAAACCCCCACCTACAACCACCACCCTCATTTATATTTCCACCTAACTCTCTCTCTCTTCATTTTATTCTTCTCCTTCACTTCTTCTTCTCCACCATTTACTCTTCCACCTACCAGGAAAGAGAGCTAGGCAAGTGCAAACTTGCTTCCTGATGGATCTCAAGTTTTATTGTTCTATTCTCTTCCTTACTTGATTCTAAGCCTCTTTAGAACTTGTCATTTTTGGATTTGATGGATGGATTCTTATAGATCTAAGTTTGTAACTTTTCGGTTTTTCTTGGTTTTGATCTCTAAAACTTGGTTATTTTCGAAAACTAATAGTTCTATGTTGTACAGAATTCAATTTCATGCAGTTTTGGCTTTTGTTTCGCTTGATTTCGACTTCGGATGAGGAAGTTATGGCCAAAAGCAATTTCTAGTCATTTCTATGTTCATCTGCAGCACGAACCGCATGTCGCAGTAGGCGCATATGATGTCGCAGGAGCTGCATGTCGCAGTAGGTGCATATGATGTCGCAGTTGAGGCGCATGTCGCAGTAGGCGCATATGAAGTCGCAGTTGAGCCGCAGGAGCTGCATGTCGCAGTAGGCGCATATGATGTCGCAAATGAGCCGCATAAGGCACATGTCGCAGTAGCCGCTTATGGTGTCGCTGAATAGGCCGTATGATGTCTATTTTGGCTATTCCTAACTGTTATATGTCCTAATTGACTGAATTGTGGTTCGAATTTCTCCCAACTCCCAACGTGGAAGTTGTAGATCTTTTCCTTGCCATCAAGAATATGTCACTAGTTATTTTATGCAAGTTTCTCTCATTCATAATATTGTAAGAATAGAACACGATAGTGGCCCGCTGTGGCGCACTCTTGGCAAGTAGACTGACATGATATATCTCGGTATACTGTTACGACAACTAGCCTGACATGACAAGTATGAAAGACTTGGACACCGTGGGCGATTGTGTTTGTAAAAATAAACTAGTACTGTCTTGCATCATATCTAGGATGGGGATTCCTTAGTACCACGGTCAGGGGTACCTACTGAATTCAACTAAGATTAATTAACTAGAATGATTCAGTAGTCATGAAGAGATTCCCAGCTACAGGCAATTCCGTTATCTGGGCACATTCAGTGGACTTGTAGCCTACCGACGAGTAGGGCACATTTCCAGCCAACAGTCACGTGTTGCATTCTTCCTAAACGGACATTCGACCTGGATAACCGGATGGTCTGCAGGGCTTGTGGCTGTTGGGATAATCTCGTTGCATCTTGATAGTAACTAGGCCTGTGATAACCCTAGTTAGTTAAAAGTATCAAGTCGTACTCTTGATTGGCCGTGATTGATTGGATGTAGTTTATTCCAGCTTAGTCTTATCCTGATCCTGTGCAAGATTGTGACATGATATGATTATTGATGCTTGCCTTAACAATAACGATCGGGGGTCCAGTTCTGTTCAGGCGAAGGGTTACAACCCCGGTCCTTGTTTGGTTTAAGGGTTGTAACCTGGCTCCCGTAGCAGTTCTGTGTCCTCTCTTCGTTTATTGTCTTATTGCACTCCTATGCCATGCTCGTCATGTTTTACCTTACCATAATACCATGATTATTTATACTGGCCATAGCAATAAAGATCAGGGGTCCAGTTCTGTTCAGGCGAAGGGTTACAACCCCGGTCCTTGTTTGGTTTAAGGGTTGTAACCTGGCTCCCGGAGCAGTTCTGTGTCATCTCTTTGTTTATTGTCTTGTTACCTTATCAATAGTAATTGAGGCGGGTTTCTATTCAGGCGAAGGATTGCAATCCCGATCCTTGTTTGGTTTAAGGGTTGTAGTCTGGCTACTTGAATGGTTTCTCCGTGCTCAATATATTATTGATTATCTCAGTTATTATCAGTATCTTTTAATTACCTTAACTATTTATTTACGATATGCTGGTTTTAGTTCCTAAGTGAAGCCTCCTTTGTGGCACTTGCTCTTTCTGGGGTCTGACCCAGCTGGTTTTGTGTGGCCAGATATCGGAGCAGCAACAGAGGATCCACCTGTCTTCCAGCCCGATGGTGACCACCAGGCGTAACCAGGGCAACGGGTGGGTTTCTTTTGTCCTCCCACTCTACTTGTAAAATTGTTCTTTTGAGGCGTTTAGCCGGCGAGCACGTGTTAGCTCGTAATGCACCTTATTTACTGTCTGCCTACGGGCTGTAACCTGATTGACAAATCCTAGGGTTGTTCATGTATTGACTAAACTCTTGCTAGTCCTGACATTTTGTACGACTAGCTTCATGATCATCCAATATGTAATGTATGGGACGCCTTACTATTGTATATTGATGCTCTAATATCTTGTGACTGTTACTACTTGCTTGTGATTGAGACAATAGGTTTGTTCTCGACCATAGGAGACTGATGGATTGTAGTCAAACCCTCATATATCTAGACAGCCGTGACTGTATAGTGACGTAGATTCCATTTTATTATACGTAGCTGGCTATGTCTGCCCCCGCTTTCCAGTATTCTGGTTCTGGGGTGTGACACCCAGTCTTTCCGTCGCTCTGAGCGTCTGTAATAGTGTCTGTTGCATCCAAATATTGGGTTCGTCGAGTCCTGACACAGGCCGATGGTGCATGTTGCATCCAAAGATCGGGATGGCCACGCTCCGTCTTTCGTTATACTACCAAAGCCACAGGCTGCCGAGCGTGCCTATTGCTTCCGAAGACCGGGGCATCGTACTGCGATCTTTGTCGTGCTAGGAGATCTCATCCTCCTGCTACTGTCACGACCCGCACCCATTTTTTTAAACGGATACGAGATGTGTCCAAGCCAGCCTACGCCGCAGTGTCGGCGGTAGAACGCTGTCACGGCCATGAAGATCAAACCACAAGTAATACTCATTCACAAAATTAATTTAATTTACAATGATCACAAGTTTTACATTTGCAGAAAATATAAACTTGTACAAATATTGAATGACTATAACTCGACTTTCTAGCTAGTCTCTAGGCTTTTGTCTACAATTATCCCCGTATCTCCCATGCTAAGTAAATCCACGGCTAACCTGAAAAATATGGTTTTCAGTCAGGAATGGAACGAGCAAAATTCACTGAATTCAATTTCAAATAAAGAAAATGACTATAAACAATGGTTAGACATCAATCACGAGTTTGAAAATAAACAGGAAACACAGAAAACTAATAGTAAATAAATAGACACCAAATACTTTTCCCAACTGTTAGAAGTACCTTTGATATGTGATCGGTCTCGGAACAATTATGCGACACGGTATACACGGTCTAAAGTTACACGGTCTACAGTTACACGGTCTACAATTACACGGTCTACAGTTACACGGTCTACAAAAAATATTGTAATAAAGAAAAACTGTCTACAGATTAATAATCATGAACTACACAGTTTAGATGCAATAATAATCACGGTCTACACTGTCTACAAGAAGTAAATAAATCACTGTCTACACTGTCTACAAGAAATAAATTCAACGTGGTCTACACGGTCTATAAAAAATAAATGCAACACGGTCTACACGGTCTACAAGAAATAAATACAACACGGTCTAAGGTCAGATCACACATCGTTGGTACTTCTCATTCCCGACTCAATAATTTATAATAGAAAATATTCACATAACCAATGGCCAATCAATGAAATATAGTGAAAATCAATATCGAAATGCAGACAATAAACTGTACTCGCCTGTGGTCCTCTGCTGGTGAAACCGACAATCTGAACTACTCAATGTGCCACAACAGTCAAAACCAGTACAACAGTCCCCGAATGCTGAAATAGACAATATCAATGATCTCAGAATAGTCAAATTAGCTAGGATTGCCTGTCCTTAAGTCCAATTCTGGACACAGGGGCAAAACGATAATTTTGGGCCAAAACGATGTCCGTCGTTGGATCCGCTTTCACCAAAAAACGTGCCAGAGTCAACGGTCTCTAAAGTCGTCAAACTACATGTCTACGGATTCAATTTTCCGATACAAACCCGACCGTATGTCCAGAGTTGGATTTCGGCGGGCCGTGTACAAAATCACCCGTTGAGTGGGACCGTGGGGCCCACAAAACGACGTCGAATTCAACTGTCTCAGAATTGGACCAAACTTGGCATACAGGACTAGAAAAATGATACGGTTCTGTTGGCGCAAGTTTCGTCTCGATCTGACCAGCATGCACAAAGTAATTGAGAAATTTACAAAGTGCACGATACGAAAAATTTTGACGGATACGCATCAAATTCGTCGCGCACACGCGACAATTTGAATTCCGCCAAATCCCACACAACCACGAAGCTGTTACGCACCTTTCGATACTTACGGTGCGCGACCACGTCGCCCGGAATGGCGGAACGCACGTCGTGTGGATGAGTTTTTCAATATTTTAAAACAGGGTTTCGGCAAACTTCGGGATTTGATTTCTCGACGCAGAGTCGACGAAATCCGATTCTACGAAAAGGGAATTGAAGCCCTATAGGTTGTCTAGGATTTCTTTCAATTAGATTTTCAAGTTGACTGTCGGTTTGCCAGAAATCTGACTTCAAACATGGGGTCTGTAACTATTAGACTGTTCGTTCCCGAGTAAATTTTTTGCCAATTTTGGTTTCGATTTGCGACGCGAATACTATAAACCAATTAGATCTATTTGAATAAATTTATAGAGGGTTATATTGGCTTTGTACCTGTGGAATCCGTTCGAGAAATGGATGATCGGGTCAGCGGGAATATCTACGCGAAGTGGGGCTCGCCGCCTCTTTGTTCCGCTGTCAACCTTGCGCCTTTGCGCGCGGTCGGAATTTCCGCCTGGCCGGCGGTGCTCGCGACGGCGCGGGGTCGCCGGGGCTGCCCAGGGTGCTGGGATGGCGTGGCGTGTTCGATGGTTAGGGTTTGGAGGATCTCTCTCTCGATCTCTCTCTCTCTCAATATATATATACGTGCTTGGAGAATCCGAGCTGTGCTCGGTTCTGTGAGGGAAACTGGGCTCGGGTTCTAGGAAGAACAAGTAGGGTTTTGGGTTGGGTGTTCACTGTTGTGGCATGTGGGTTCACAATACTCGGCTGAGGCCGAGTATTCAATACTTAGTTTTTTTTTCTTTTTCTTTTTCTCTTATCGATAATCTAATCATATATATATATATATATATATATATATATATATATATATATATATATATATATATATATATTTATATACATATTTATATACTCGTATTTATATATATATATATATATATATATATATATATATATATATATATATATATATATATATATATATACACCATATTTACCTTTATATTTATATAATATTTTTTTTATATATATAAATACATAATTACACACACATAAATATAATCTATATATTTATATATACGTACACATACACATATTTCTATAATGCATTCATATATACATACAAGTACCCACACAGATAGTATATTCATATGTTCCCTCACATATATTTATCTATGCATCCATCCATATATATATATTATACATATATATATATATTATACATATATATATATATATATATATATATATATATATATATATATATATATATATATATATATATATATATATACACATATATCTTTTGTCAAAGAATAAAAATGATAATAACTCATAATAATAAATAATTTATATTTAATAACCATAATAATAAATATTAATATTGTATAACTCCAATAAAATAATAACAATAATCACGAAATTCAATAAGCCAATAATGGTGTACATGCCTTTGCGTACAGTCCAATACTCCAGAATATACCAGGAACTATTTTATACCAATATCTTTGAATATTAACTAATAAGGATATTTATACTATTTAAATAAAAATACTTAGAAATATCCACTAGATCACTAAAATGGGATATGACATAATCATAACAAAAATACATCAACACGAATGTCACTGGACGTATCGCATGACTACATGGGCTTGGCTCGGTTCGAGTCTAGTTTGACTAGTTTGGTACAACCGGGTCTCCTAAACGTCAAATAGTATTAATAATGAATAATTAAACTATTTATAACGGTCATGTCACAACTTGGCCTGGTTTTCCTAGTTAGGATATCAATATGGCTCGGCCTTCCCCTACCATGGCTAAACTCTAGTCAAAGTACGCCACTGCACTATCCGTGCCATGACTTCTAGTCACCTTGTACTCCGATTTCTAACCATGGCTAAAATCATCTTTCGTAATAATTAATTAATAATTATTTCTAAAATTCTAAAAATTACCCTTCAAATAAAATAAATAATAATAAAATATATTCTCAAAATTTCGGGAAGAGAGGTTACAAATCTATCCACCTTAAAAATAATTTCATCCTCAAAATTCTAATTTATAACTATTTCTTAAATTCAAAATCTAGTACTCCCTTAATGTCATCAAATTTAATTCCTCAAAAACAGTTTATATCATCCTCCTAGCCATTTTGCAATTTCGAAACTCCGAGGACTTCTACCCACCTTTGGTCACGCTACTCCCTCAAGTCTCATGTCACTAAAACTTTATAATCATCCAACTACTTACTAAAATAGATATCTATGGTATAGGACATCTGAATTCCTCTCCTATCTATCAAGCAACTTCCAAAATTTAACGAACAACAACTTACACAAGTGGCTAGAAAATATTAGTAAACTCTAATAGGCATGATCCCTCGTTGCTCTGAAATAAAAAGGACGGGAAAAATAAGGAAGAATAATCAAGAGTAAAAATGAAGTTTCAAGAGCAGTCGCAGTATCCAATGATATAGCTAGAAAGAAAATTCATGAACCATTGCCTTATTGGCTAGATTAGGCTACTCTAGTCCAGTCACTTGCTAACTCGAATGACCCTTCGTTTCTCAGAGGGCTTGCACTCTGTGCAATACAAAAATTCCGTTCTCAAAACTCTAAGCGGTTCCATAATAAAACGAAATTTTGAAAAATCAAGATTGTGATCTTTTCTGTGGTTATTTAAACACACAAGCAAGGGATAAAATGTAATACAACTTCGTATCACGACTTCTAGGTAGATGGAATATTGGTTGCGAATGACTTCACAATCTAAGAGGGGAGACTACATAATATGTATAGGGACCTATTTCAAATAGTTCGGTTTATAATCCAATGTAGTGGTATGCATGGATGGGTTTTACTGGTCCCAATGGGTTCCTGATTGGACGCCAATCGTTGGTTAGATGAACCTCGGATTTCAGTCTCTATTGACTGGTCTAATTCCCAATGGTAACCTATTACTGCTAGGTTAGGGCAATCCTAGAACAGTTTTCACCCAAGTGGTTGAGCTAGTTGGGCAGTCGGATGGGTTAAATAGGTTCTGTAAACCCTGGAAATGCGTCTTTCGTGACTTTTGTGTTTAAGTAGCACGAAAAGACACAATTGAATGGCATACTAGTGGCATGTGCGTAGTGGGCTTCAAGTAGATCACAACCATATATTTGGTCAAAAGGTTCGAGTCAAGGTTGAGTTTCTAATTGTGGTCGGAAAGTTTACCGGGTAGGTACTATGGTAAAGGTTATAGCTAGTCCTTTTGTCTTGAAAGTCGTACCATAAAAATAGAGTACAAGGGGACGTGCTCGAGTGGGACATGATATACCTAGATGAAGGTGAACTCGTCTAGGCCTTGCAATGCAGTTTGTTGGAAGATAACAGCTGGTCTCGTGCTACAAATATTAATTACACGGTCGGGGACACAAAATGATCTAATTGGAAAGTGGGAGTCCATAGGGTACTAACTATCATTCTAATAAAATTTATTCTAATCAATCGGTGATCCTCGTTTATCCTAAAACTTTAGGAGGCTTACAGTCCACCCACCTTAACAATAGGACATGGTCTTAGGAATAATGAGATTAGAAGAATTTTAAAGTCAGGATATTGTACCTCGACTCTTGTTAATACAGAATCAGACACGGCGTAACAGAATACGGTAGGCATAAGTCAAGTCAAGGATCGTTCCTCAAAAATGCAATACGAGTGTGTATAATGACACATGGTCGATAAAATAGAATGACCTACTCGTCTCCAGTATTCAAGAGTTATCGACGGGGTAACCAACTCTAAGGCACATCATTTGAAAAGATTTATAATAACTGAATCGTGAATCTCTATTGGGGTCAAACCTGCTAGATTATTGTCATAAGGGTTCTAGTTAAAGTAAGCTTTAAGCAAATAATTAGAGGCTCACAACATTTGGTCTCTGGAGAATAGGTAGTCTCCTAGGTTGGCATTTTATCTAAGGGTAAAACTCTAATCATTCTCATCCCAGATGACTAGAGGGTTCCAGTAGTGGTTTGAGGGTCGAGAGGAGAATGAGTAACTCAAGGCAAGGTTCTAGTCACATGGCTTGCGTATATCACTATTATAGCCATGGAGATAATATGTATCTACCTACCAATTACGAGTTTTCGTCTTTCTAATCGGTGAAAGACAAAACAATAAAGAGTTCAAGAGAGATGTCACTGAATACAATTACGTGATTCAAAGACGAACGTATACTTCAAGAGGAATTGTCAAGCAGTCGCGGATGAGATCCTAGATACCTATATATCTCCATCCACGTAGTGTAATTAAACGAAGAGCGAACCAAATGCATCATGGTTGATCAGACCATAATACACTGATTCTGATTAGACAATAAGTTAGCAGGCGTCCCTACTAAACAAATGCCTCGAATCAAGCTCGAGAACAGAGTGAGCTTGCAAAACTAAGCTGTAACAGCAGCGTTTGTCAAGATAGTCGAATACAATTATGTAAAATTTTTGAAAGAAGGCACAAGTAGTTCGAGTTTTGTGAGAATCAACCCTTACCCGGTGTTCTTGCTTATACAGTCAATCCTACTATCTTCTATTCACAAGGACTGGTCGACTAATGGGTTATGGACTTCTAAATTCCATATTCCAGGTAAACCTATTAGTGTCAGTCAATTACCTCGTCAATAAGTCACAAGGACTACGGAATGCTAGGTCGGGAGACATGCTAACTCACAAACTTTCACTAACATTAGCTTTGGATCTTATGGGTCATACATGGCATTGTCCTATCCTCTATAGTATCCCTAATTTGTAATCACGTCTGAAGTCATTTCACCGAGAGTTATGCCTCGCCTGTATACTCAGGCTGTGGTAAACCCTTGGATTCATGATTTCAGGGTGACATGCTATCCGATACTCTACCTTATATTGACACAAGGGTGACTACGGTCAAAAGAGAACCACTAGCTATAGTTTAGCAATATTCTATCACCTATATTTTCTTAAACCAATTTCAACTCTAGGGGTCGTGCTTCGCCAGTGCGATGCTGGCTGCAGTGAATCCATAGCCTCCATAATTCAAGTAAATGGCGACAGTGCACTGTTGTCATGCCATTATGAGTCAACAAATATTCTTTTAACTATATCTGTAAAACTTCATGGGCGTCTATAGATTCAAACAAGTTGACTATGAAAGTAAAACGTAAGTATTTGTCCTATCGGTCACAACCCTTAAAATAAAAGATTTCACAGGGAGGAACAAACCGAGGACAAAAGTACTACAAACATTCTAGTATCTATTTCATGTATATCCAAACCATTAAGGAAAACTTTGAATTGAAACTAACTCGAGGTTCGTATGGGGATAACAATAATCAGAATCTATACAAAATAATAATTCCTAGGACAAATAGGAACTAATTAGGCAATTCGACCAAGATATGAGGATGATATCTAAACGGCAAATAGAAGAAATTGAACAATCTATCAAGGTCATATCATTAATTCTATGAAGCCCTGTCTCACCAAGTGAATAGTCTATCCACAAGGAATCATATCGTCATATCAAGAGGTAATAGTGTACCTACGGGATCTGACAAACTATCCAAATTAATAACTAGTCCTCACCTAATCTGCATGCCTAGACTACCCATCGGTAAATTTGTATAAGGGACTCCTAGTCTTAGTCATTCTCTTAAATTAAATTAATTCCAAATTCGTGAATGAGCATTTATCAGGCGCAGGCTCGCAATAGTACGACTATCTTAGGTACTATTACGAGTTCACATGATTTGCAAAGACTGGCCTGCATGGGCCACCATAAAAACTTGTCACGATCCGCACCTTTTTTTAAACGGATACGAGATGTGTCCAAGCCAGCCTACGTCACAGTGTCGGCGGTAGAACGCTGTCACGGCCACAGAGATCAAACCACAAATAATACTCATTCACAAAATTAATTTAATTTACAATGATCACAAGTTTTACATTTGCAGAAAATATAAACTTGTACAAATATTGAATGACTATAACTCGACTTTCTAGCTAGTCTCTAGGCTTTTGTCTGCAATTATCCCCGTATCTCCCTTGCTAAGTAAATCCACGACTAACCTAAAAAAGATGGTTTCCAGTCAGGAATGGAACGAGCACAATTCACTGAATGCAATTTCAAATAAATAAAATGACTATAAACAATGGTTAGACATCAATCACGTGTTTTAAAATAAACAAGAAACACAGAAAACTAATAGTAAATAAATAGACACCAAACACTTTTCCCAACTGTTAGAAGTACCTTTGATATGTGATCGGTCTCGGAACAATTATGCGACACGGTATACACGGTCTAAAGTTACACGGTCTACAGTTACACGGTCTACAATTACACGGTCTACAGTTACACGGTCTACAGAAAATATTACAATAAAAAAAACTGTCTACAGATTAATAATCATGAACTACACAGTTTAGATGCAATAATAATCACGGTCTACACAGTCTACAAGAAGTAAATAAATCACTGTCTACACTGTCTACAAGAAATAAATGCAATACGGTCTACACGGTCTACAAAAAATAAATGCAACACGGTCTACACGGTCTACAAGAAATAAATGCAACACGGTCTACACGGTCTAAGGTCAGATCACACATCGTTGGTACTTCTCATTCCCGACTCAACAATTTATAATAGAAAATATTCATATAACCAATGACCAATCAATAAAATATAGTGAAAATTAATATCGAAATGCAGACAATAAACTGTACTCACCTGTGGTCCTCTGCTGGTGAAACCGACAATCTGAACAACTCAATGTGCCATAATAGTCAAAATCCGTACAACAGTCCCCGGATGCTGAAATAGACAATATCAATGATCTCAGAATAGTCAAATTAGCTAGGATTTCCTGTCCTTAAGTCCAATTCTGGAGACAGGGGCAAAACGGTAATTTTGGGCTAAAACGATGTCCGCCGTTGGACCCGCTTTGCACCAAAAAATGTGCCAGAGTCAACGGTCTCTAAAGTCGTCAAACTACATGTCTACGGATTTAGTTTTCCGATACAAACCCGATCATATGTCCAGAGTTGGATTCCGACGGGCCGTGCACAAAATTACCCGTTGAGTGGGACCGTAGGGCCCACAAAACGACGTCAGATTCAACTGTCTCAGAATTGGACCAAACTTGGCATACAGGACCAAAAAAATGATACGGTTCTGTTGGAACAAGTTTCGGCTCGATCTGACCAGCGTGCACAAAGTAATTGAAAAATTTACAAAGTGCACGATACGGGAAATTTCGACGGATACGCATCAAATTCGTCTCGCACACACGACCAATTTGAATTCCGCCAAAGCCCACATGACCACGAAGCTGTTATGTACCTTTCGATACTTACGGTGCGCGACCACGTCACCCGGAATGGCGGAACGCATGTCGTGTGGATGAGTTTTTCAATATTTTAAAACAGGGTTTCGACAAACTTCGGGATTTGATTTCTCGACGCAGAGTCGACGAAATCCGATTCTACGAAAAGGGAATTGAAGCCCTATAGGTTGTCTAGGATTTCTTTCAATTAGATTTTCAAGTTGACTGTCGGTTTGGCAGAAATCTGACTTCAAACATGGGGTCTGTAACTATTAGACTGTTCGTTCCCGAGCAGATTTTTTGCCAATTTTGGTTTCGATTTGCGACGCGAATACTATAAACCAATTATATCTATTTGAATAAATTTATAGAGGGTACATTGGCTTTGTACCTGTGGAATCCGTTCGAGAAACGGATGATCGGGTCAGCGGGAATATCTACGCGAAGTGGGGCTCGCCGCCTCTTTGTTCCTCTGTCAACCTTGCGCCTGTACGCGCGGTCGGAATTCCCGCCTGGCCGGCGGTTCTCGCGACGGCGCAGGGTCGCCGGGGCCGCCCAGGGTGCTGGGGTGGCGTGGCGTGTTCGATGGTTAGGGTTTGGAGGATCTCTCTCTCTCTCTCTCTCTCAATATATATATATATATATATATATATATATATATATATATATATATATATATATATATATATATATATATATATATATATATATATATATACGTGCTTGGAGAATCCGAGCTGTGCTCGGTTCTGTGAGGGAAACTGGGCTCGGGTTCTAGGAAAAACAAGTAGGGTTTTGGGTTGGGTGTTCACTGCTGTGGCCTGTGGGTTCACAATACTCGGCTGAGGCCGAGTATTTAATACTTAGTTTTTTTTTTCTTTTTTTTTTTCTCTTATTGATAATATATATATATATATATATATATATATATATACACACACACACACACACATACCATATTTACCTTTATATTTATATAATATTTTTTTTAATATATGTAAATACATAATTACACACACATAAATACAATCTATATATTTATATATACGTACACATACACATATTTCTATAATGCATTCATATATACATACAAGTACCCACACAGATAGTATATTCATATATTCACTCACATATATTTATCTATGCATCCATCCATATATATATATTATACATATATATATATATACACATATATCTTTTGTTAAAGAATAAAAATGATAATAACTCATAATAATAAATAATTTATATTTAATAACCATAATAATAAATATTAATATTGTATAACTCCAATAAAATAATAATAATAATCACGAAATTTAATAAGCCAATAATGGTGTATATGCCTTTGCGTACAGTCCAATACTCCAGAATATACCAGGAACTATTTTATACCAATATCATTGAATATTAACTAATAAGGATATTTATACTATTTAAATAAAAATACTTAGAAATATCCACTAGATCACTAAAATGGGATATGACATAATCATAACAAAAAATACATCAACACGAATGTCATTGGACGTATCACATGACTACATGGGCTTGGCTCGGTTCGAGTCCAGTTTGACTAGTTTGGTATAACCGGGTCTCCTAAACGTCAAATAGTATTAATAATGAATAATTAAACTATTTATAACGGTCATGTCACAACTTAGCCTGGTTTTCCTAGTTAGGATATCAATATGGCTCGGCCTTCCCCTACCATGGCTAAACTCTAGTCAAAGTACGCCACTGCACTATCCGTGCCATGACTTTTAGTCACCTTGTACTCCGATTTCTAACCATGGCTAAAATCATCTTTCGTAATAATTAATTAATAATTATTTCTAAAATTCTAAAAATTACCCTTCAAATAAAATAAATAATAATAAATTATATTCTCAAAATTCCGGGAAGAGGGGTTACAGCTACACAAGGGCTGATTGGTGCTGATGCGCCTGCGCCTTAATGACGAGACAATGCGCCTGGATGAGACATCAGAGTGATGTGTCTGACGGATGATGCACCTGACATAGGGTGCATAGCAGTTGCTGTGCCTGGCTGTAACTTTAGGATCTTTCTTTTTGTGGAAGTTCTCCTTTGTAAAGCCTTTCTTTTGACATGTAATTGACTTTCATATAAAATAAAAGCCTTTTTTTATGTCTATATTTTTATACAGTTCTTTGCTGTGCCAAGTATCTGTTTGAGCTTCCTGGCGTATTTGAGTTGGTCGCATGGTTGGGTTGAGCGCATAGGAATTCTGGCCTATAGATGCGCCTGAAATTCTATGCTTCTACAAGACCCCCTTCAAAGTTTTTAAAACATTCTTGCCAAGTTTTGCAGTACTTTGAATAAGAAGCATGGGGAGTAACGACTCTGGACGTATGCCCTTCGCCTAGGCGCATGGCTCTACTTGGCATATAGTCGTTTTGCGCATCGCTGTGGGGACGCTTGCTGCTTAGGCGCATACTTTTAGGGCGTATGCTTCTTCTTTGAAGAGATAACGCCTTGATCTTAGGAAAGATTAATGATGATCTTTTGAAGATAAGCAGCCGTTGGTTTTACGAGACGCAAAGCGACAGATTGCTGATGTCACGCCTCATCGTTTTACACACAATGCTAAGCCTATAAATAGGCGACTTGTGAGGAGAGAGAGTCTTCTACTTTCTGCAAAAGCTTTCTTCTTCCTCAGAGCTCTTTTCTCCTTTTCCTTCGTTAGAGAGATGGCTTCCGAGACTCCTCGAGGCAGTGCTGCTGGTCGAGGAAGGGGCCAAGGCAAGGAACCCTTGGAGTTCGACAAGGAGGAAGCCCCCGTCGTCATGGCGAGCCACGCCGATGTTCGACCAGAAGTGTTCGGTGGGTGTTCCCTTGCCTTGGTCTTTATTACTGTGGTGTTGGGGTGACCCGACTGCAGATGAGTTGCCTCATGTGTATGTGTTTTGGCTGACGCGCATGGACTTTTGTCCTGATGATGTGCCGAAGCTTCATTTGCTAACGCGCATGGACTTAGGTCCTAATGATGCGCCGAAGCTTCACTTGCTGACGCACATGGACTTAGTTCCTGATGATGCGCCGAAGCTTCACTTACTGACGCACATGGACTTAGGTCCTGATGATGCAACGAAGCTTCACTTGCTAATGCGTATGGACTTAGGTCCTGATAATGCGCCGAAGCTTCTCTTCAATTACACCCGGACTTTCGATCCTCTGTGTCTTTGTTGGGATCCCCTCTATGCGCATGGGTTTCAGCCCAGTTGATGCGCCAGAGATTCTGATGCGGCTTAGATGCGCATGTTGGGCTTCTAAGTCGCTTTTAGTCTGTTGTCTGATGGCTTTGTTTTATTTTGTGTGACAGTATTGCTGACCATCCTCCTGCTGAACGAAGTCCTCTTGGACCATGCACTCTATCAGCTGGGTGTGGATTTTAATGAGGAAGTTGTGTACCAGGCAAAGGCTGCTATTATGTTGGATCCGCCTCCGGAGAGGATGGCCCATATTCATGAGCAGCACTACACTTTCCTCCAGGCATGATGGAGGGAGAGAGACTCAAATCGGCTGAGTCTTAGAATGAGTCCTTCTTGAAACCCAAATTCATGTCCGGAGACCGCCTGACTTCTGCCGAAGCGAAGGTGCTAAAGATCAGGAAAGACTGGTTCTTCAAAGCCAGAGGCGTAAACATGTATATCAAGCAACCGGAGAGTAAATTGCCCTTGACGGCCTTCCGTAGTCTTTCTTCGAAGAGAATGATGGAGTGGGAATTCCCTCCCTCTCAAGGAGGAGCCGTGGCTGGCACTATACGTCTCGACACCTCCTCGAACCAGAGGGATACCTTGACGGCTATGCGAGCCGGGTCCTCTTATCATTGCTGAACTTTGCGTCCGGGTGGTATCTATAGTGATATTCCCACCGATACTTTTACGTTCAATGCTTCAACCTTCGTCAATCGTCTAGCGTCAGCCAAGCTATCATACCCGAAGGGAGAGTTTTGGGTCGAGGGTTGGGGCCACTATGTGCAGAAGTGGGACGAGTTGGCCCTTTGGGTTCTGACAAAGTTTAGGACCGATCTCAGAAAGATTGGTCTTACTACTGCTGTTCGTGCTACTCAAGCGGGCATAGACCTGAATAAGCACATGTTTCTCGCTCTTCTGGAGATGTACAATACCCACACATACACTTTTTTTCACTCCCGTGGGGGAGTTAGGACTGGCGCTATACGAGATGTACGAGGTCTCGAAGCTCCCTTGGGGTACTGAACCCTATGAGGAGTATTTTGCCTCGAACGAGGAGTTATTGGCTTTGGAAAAGAAGGACTTTGAGATGATGGCGGTCTTTAAGGAGGTTGTGAGCCATCATTACCTGCTTCCGTACAGAGAAAAAGGCGGGACGCAGCACCATGTGAATGCTTGGAGGGAGTATGTCACGACCCGCACCCTGTGTAGGGGCACGAGAAGTTGGTACACCCAGCCTACGCCGCAGTGTCAACGGTAGAACGCTGTTCTAGGTGACTACCACAAACTAAATACAATATAATATACTCTACTAACGGAGGATAAATCACAGAAGGTACAAATCAATCACAAATCTAGAGATGGAAATAATACGATATGTTAGATATAAATTTTAAAAGAGAACATACAAACAGAAGGAAAGTGTAAGTGATTAAACGACACAACAACACAAACATCCAGAAATACTACAACTCTCTAGTCAATACAAATAACATAATAAAAATAAGATAAAATCTAGCTAATCTAGTCTAAGCAATAGGGATGACGTCCTCAGCTAAAGCTGGATCCTCCTGTGGGTCCAACTCACAGGTGTCGTCTAGATGGGATCCATAATAGCTTGGGTAGAAGTCCTCAGTATCATATGTAATATTTTTAACAGGTCCAGTCAGGACAGGAGCGAGCACAATACATTTCTCGCAGTTCATATCATGGCAGGAAATATAGAACATACAAAAGAGTAAGATATATGAACTGTAAGAAGATGTACATAAAAATGAGAGATATTTGTAAACTAGAAATATATACATGATAAGTATGAACTATAAGTGACTAGTGATTTAGAGCACAATATGGTTATGTAAACAGGTTAGATTATAGAGTAAAATGGGACTCCATTATACGTGAGGGCACAATGGACATATACAATATTTTATACAATAGGAAATTTGATCACATAACCATTTCCTACTCACCCTCCCCAATCAATACACAAAGATCCAATCAAGTTACGTTACCTATACAATAGTTTAACCATGGGCTCATGTGATCATGAGAGTACAAGATTGCACAAGAGTATACATGAATAGGGGTGTACAAGAAATACAATATGTTTTTGAAAAGTGTAAACCCCCTAAATTTCTACTACGATTTTTTTTTTAATTTTTTGTATTTAATTTGTACTTCGTATCTGCACGTCGCATACGAGTTCGCATTGTTGTATTTGCGTAGCGTGCGAGAATTGTGTCTCGTATTTGCTCGACGAGTGTGAATATGTGTCGAGGTATATATTTTAAAAAATATATATTTTTATTATAAATTTTATTTTACGTTCTAACAAATATTTTGTATAAAAGAGTTAATTTATTTGTCATTTAAAAAATAGTAGTGATTTGGAAATTTTGTTTTATATGAAATATATTTCGGATATTCTGCGAAATTGAAAATTTGTTTATTTTGCAATGATTTATGTATTTATCTTGATTTTTCGAAATTAATTAATATTATATTTTAATATTTTTGAAAAAGATATTTTGGATCTTATTTTATTCAATATTGGATTAATTATAGTAATTTAAATTGGAGAAAATTTTATTTCAAATAGGCTTTAAATTAAGTAAAGGTTTTATCTAGATTTAATGCAGATTTGATTAAATCAATTTATTTAAAATTGATTTAAATTGGGGGAGGAATTATCCATTAAGGATTTAAACCAATCATAGCCTCTATCCATCTAGGAGCTCCACCTCCTATATAAGGAGAGCCCTCATTATTTCTTTTCCATGAAATTTCTACCAAGCCAATCTCCACAACAGGTGCATCGTGTCTGTGCCTCGTCCCCTCTACTATATTTTTCTATTACATTTACAATTCTCCCAATTCCGTGTCCGACACACCCGGACATCCAAATTCGTGTCGCACAGGACACGACACCCCGACATATACAATCAGGACACACAACCGGTCTCCACCGCCACCAACATCAGGTCTTCTGCCGATCACAAATCGCCATCGCCACCACTCTCGGCAGCCTCCCAAACCCGACGCACCCAGCCAGAATCCACAACCATCCCCGTCACCTCCGTCCCCAAAATCCAAAACCCCACGAGCAACACAACCCCATCATCATCACCGAACCACCAAAACCACCACCACGTCCATCGCCATCACAACCACCTTTACCACCACTGAACCCTTCGCCATCGGCGATCTCATCTCGCCGGAACCCCCAACCACAAGCAAAAAAAAAGGGAACAAACAGAGGCCGAAAATCTACTTCTCCTCGTCGACCCAGTACTGCGCCGACCCTCGAAGCCGGACGGTGAGGTTTCGCCCGACCGTGCCCCCAAAAATTTGTAGATCATCGTCGGATCCCGCGTCTCCGAGAGCGCCGCCCGCTGCTCAGCTCTGTCTCCTCTCTGTTGCGCGGCCATCCAACGTTCGCCGCCTCATCAGACCTCTGACTTCCCAAGCACCACCGACGGCCACAAATTCGGAGCAGCCACCCACAGTCGCTGTGTACGAGGCTCACGCCCGCCGCCGTACAGCCCGGCAAGCCAGTACCGCGTCCGGCACGCTCCACCGCGGCCGGCCACAAACCCGCGCCTAGGCCTCCATCGTCGTGCACAGGAAGCACCACCCGGTGCCAACTGCCGCCTCTCCGCTCCAAACCCGGTGCCCCGTCGTGCGCGCCACCGCGCGCAGGACTACCTCGCCGCTGCCTCGCCGCCAACGACCCACCGATGAGAACCCCTCCCAATCCTTTTCTTTCCCATCTCTCTCTCTCTCACTGAAAATTGGAAAAGAATAGGCTGGATATTTTTAGGGATTATTAATATGAAAAATATTATTATTATTAGTATTATATTTTTTTAAAAAAGGGGAGGGGCTATATAGTTAGTTTTATTTGGGATTTTAATAGTATTATTATTATTATTATATTATATGATTACTGTTATTATTATTATTATTATCATTATATTATATTATATGATTATTACTATTATTATTATTATTATTATTATTATTATTATTATTATTATTATTATTATTATTATTAGCAGTATATATTAGTTTAGATATTTTGGTACCATGGGGTATATATATGTAAAATATATATCAAATGTTTTTATTATAGTAAATAGATCCTAAGTATTTCAAATATTTTCTAGAAAGAATTTTACCTATGAAAAAAAAAATACATTTTAGCTAGGAAATTTTATTTTGATAAACTTAAGAGTTTCTTGCCTAAAAATTGATTCTTGAAATTTTTAATAAAATTAGTCTTCAAAACAATAAGGGAATGATTTCTAAAACTAGTATAAATATTCAGTTACTCCTAATTTCCCCTATTATCGTCGTTGATCATGACTAATCCCATGTCCCTATTTTCTCGCAATTTGGACCATTACATACACCATGGCTATTGTACTGTTGGGACATGTCAGAAAATACTGCACCACACCAGGCGACACTCCAGGCAAGACGCCTTGTCTTTACTGTTTAAATTTCTTGCTCAATATCATGCATGTTTTATTTATTTTCAAGTTGTTTCTTTCTAAATTATATGTAGATGCAAAGTACTATATTTTATGCAATTGGCTTAGAGTTAAGGGACTACCGTCAAATTTAATGTGTCTCATTGACTTGTCACGATTGTACACGAGTTGTATGTGAGAGTTGTGATTATCATATAGAGATCACTTGCGTGTGGGCTGATCCTCCGTACGCATGCGTAGGAATAACTATCAATAGAAGCATGTTAGAAGACTTGACAGTTATCGATTATAAAACAGTATGGTAGAAATGTCACGTGTTTGTGTGTCATGGTTACGACACACGTATAGAATCATTGGGGGGAGGGGACAGCTACTAGCGTAGGGGCTACATTTATTTTTACACACACTTGGGAGATAGTGTCTCGGATGAGCGCCACGTGTTACCTGACCGATAGTGTCTCGGATGAGCACTACTTGGTGGCCACTCTTTATTACTTGCTTGCGTGAATCCGTTACAGCCCCTATGTAGAACGTTGTCCTCTAAAGTGCATTCCACATAGAATGGTTAGGAACCCTTACTCATGCATACTTTTCTGTTGAGCTTTTACTATTCAGTTTATTGGCATGATATTATGTGTCTTGTTACGTCCCTATGAGGACCTGGTTATCCCTCCAGGTGTGTGTTCTTATCTTCCGTAGGTATTCTAGCCGAGATCGTGGTATTCTCCATTTATTCGAAGATGACGTGTCTTGGATCCTCCTTGCTACTTCCACTTAAACATTTTATATACCATGTACTTCTTCCCATTTATTTTTGTTGATAGTGGATGTGTCTCCACCCAACATATTGTATCAAGACAATCTATTATAAGATATCTTTTATTTTTTACTTTTGTGGATGAGATTAATTAGTTGTGGTTTACTGTATTTTACAGCTTATGTATACATACGAGGCCGTGTACTTCGTATGTATATAGCTGGCATGTCTACTTTCCTTGTCCTACGTATTTTAGGACTGGGGCATTACATATTTTTGTGGTGGCCTATGCAGGTCGAGTTTGTCACTTCGGTTATGTAATTGTGCCGATGTGAGCCTGCAATATAGGATTAGAGTCTAGAATCTCATCCACCTACTTGACATCCTTTCTTGACTTCAAATTTTAAACTCTCGTTCGACCTTCTTGATTTGCATCCTGCTTGAACTCTTTCTACCGTAAATTCTTATATTTCGTGCTTAGTGACAGTTAGGGAGATGACTACACTATTATATGCTCATAGGTCAAACACATGGCTAGGAAGATTACATTGACAATTGATATGCATTGAGATTTTATTTGAGTTATAAATGCATTTATTTTCCTAGAAATATGATCTTAAGGATTAGTTAATTCTAAATTGGGTAGTAGCATAATTTTGCTTTCAAAGGATAATTGGAATTTTATTACAAGGTGGTATACACAAGAGGATAGCTAGATCGCGAAAATAAATTAATTTGATTGTGTCTTCATTTTTGAAGGTCTTTGAACATTTATGATTTATTGAGTTATAACTATACATCTTTTGGAGGGATATAAATTTGATTTGAAAAGGATCATAAAATTTTAAATGTGGAAGTATGATTTAGGGTTGACCAAAATTTGAGAATGATTGATAAATTTTGGTAAAATATTTTTGAATTAAATTACATCATATGATCTATGATTTATAAAGTTATTTAGATTTCGAGTTTAAAGTCTTGATTATGGATATTTAAGTTTTGGTGAGAAAAAAACTTTTGAAGAGTAGGTGTGACTTATTGGAAGCTAGATATACAGAATTGAAGGATATAGAATTAAATTCGGGAGTTATCTAAATATCCCATTTTGTAGTACAAAATTTGGCTGATAAACTTATTAAATATCGAGTTTAAGATTTGGAGGAAATAATAATAATAATAATTATTCAATTTGCGGTATACAAGGGTTGTTTCGAGATTGACTAGAAATTTAAAATTTTGGTTAAAGTTGACAGCCTAAGATGACTGAAAATCTTGGTGGAGTATCTTGGAAATTTTATTGAGAAACTTTCGAGGAACTTGAAATTTTAGATTAGATCATATATTGGTAGAGGACCAAGAAGCAAGTAAGGTCACCCTAGTGAGATAGAAGTATTCAACATTAGATTGCCATACCACCTATGATTATGATATTGCATATACACAAGTGAAGTTAATCATCGACCAAACCGATGAACATATCTTTGACTTACTCGACCTTCACTCAAATGTAGATCTTTATTCGTGACCATCTACTAGTTTGAAACTTAGTAATGATTAGAATCATTCCTTTGACCAAACCCTTATCTATGGGACTATCTTTTCTCTAGAAACCTTGTCCCTAATTTATTTTACTAGATTCTTTAATTATCGTTGTTTTGTGTTTTAACTTGATCCTCCTATTTTGGTATGTTGGCCCTTATCTTATGAAAACCCACTTTCTATTTTGATCATCGGCATTCCCTATCGTGACTTTGATATTTGGAGAACAACACTAGACTTTTCCTTCCAATATATTTCACATGCAAGACCTAGACGAGCTCACCTTCGTGTAGATATATCATGTCCCACTAAAACACGTCCCCTTGTACCCTATTTTTATGATGCGACTTTTGGGTCATTAAGACTAAGCTATAACCTTTACCATGGTACCAATATACTTTTGACTACATATTTGGGCTCAACCATGACTCAATCATTCGACCCAATATATGACGTGATTCCTTAAATGCTTAACTTTGTGTTTTATCTTGATTGCTTAAACCTTGTCCATTTATTTTCGTGCCTTATCTTGAATTACTTAGACTCAGAACATCTTTTAATGTTCGTACGATAATTAGCAACCCTTATTTGTGATCCAAACCTTTACCATGACCAATAGACCTAACCCCATCTTTCCACTCTATTTGAATTAATTCACTTATTGAAGATTTTATTTTAACCCTATCGTGAATTCATGCAATCTTGTTTCTTAGATCATGACACACTTCAGCTAGAAAAGGGTTAGATTAAAAAATCCTATAGCATAAATAAATGGTATAGCTGGTTAGATAATTGTGTGAGTACGAAGTATAAGCTTGGATATAAGTAAAAATATGCGATAAATCCTAAAGCGAGGAATGCAATATTGTGTTTTTGATAAAAATAATATGATCAATGGTAAATGGACTTCTCGATTAACAAAGTGGGTATTGTGGTAATCAAATATTGAGTGTAAAAATTTCTAAAGCTTTGGTGGTTTAAGAACCAAATTTATATATTAAATTGATGGATACAAATTCTTGATAAAGACAAAGTTGACGTTGCCTTTGATAACATATAGCATTATGATGATATTAGTTTTCAAGGATAACCAATTGTTGAAGAAAGAAATTGCTTACATTTTTGACAATGTAAGGAATATGTTTCTAAGATGATTATGAATATGAAGTTAAGACGGGTTTCATTTTTACCATTATGAATTAAAGGATCATTGGATTCCAATTTTCGAGGAAGACCCTAATAGACAAGGGATTGAGAGATTTTCATTTATAATAATAAAGATTGTGTTGTGAAGATATGATCAACAAATATTGAATGTGATATTTTATTTTAGGTACTTTAAGGATAAGTACGAATTTTCTACGAAGAATGTTGATTGAATATTTGATTAAACATATTGAAGGATTATCGATTACCTACTCTTGGAAGAGATTAGGAACGAGGAAATCTAATTTGAGGAAAACAATTATATTTATAGATATGTTTGGAAGGTATGTTAGAGATTCATTGGAGTTGAACTTGTTGAGCTTGTTGAATTCTCCTTGTGAAACATCGAAATTAGATATATGCATACATTTTGGAATTCAAAAAAATATTTGTGAGGTAAATGATCGAAGTAATTAACGAAGAAGATAAAGATAAAATATAAACTTGCGGACAAAATAAAGTGAGAAAGGTTAATATGGCTAATCGGTAAGGACGATTTGAGATTTTAACGATACTGAAAACGTGCACTGAAAGTTTGAATCGGGGATATTGATCCAGTGATCAAATTTATATTGAAAACTATTACCTATTTGGGAGCTTGCATAAACGATAATGAATGATTGATTATAGACACTAAGGGGTTGTCATACACATGATCATATTAGAACTATTGAATTTTCTTGTCCTAATAAATGACTTACTGCCGTTGAAATGTTGTTTTCTTCTCGTCAAACAATTGATTGCCTTTTTGTTCAATATGAATAAATTCTTATCGATTAAACTGCTTCAATCTCCTTCACCCTACCTACCCTAATTAATCCTAAATTTCGAGGACGAAATTCTTTTAAGTTGGGTAGGATGTAAACCCCCTAAATTTCTACTACGATTTTTTAAAAATATTTTTGTATTTTATTTGTACTTCGTATCTGCACGTCGCATACGAGTTTGTATTGTTGTATTTGCATAGCGTGCGAGAATTGAGTCTCGTATTTGCTCGACGAGTGCAAATATGTGTCGAGGTACATATTTAGAAAAAAAACATTTTTATTATAAATTTTATTTATGTTCAAACAAATATTTTGTATAAAAGAGTTATTTTATCCGTCATTTAAAAAATAGTAGTGATTTGGAAATTTTGTTTTATATGAAATATATTCCGGATATTCTGCGAAATTGGAAATTTGTTTATTTTGCTATGATTTAAGTATTTATCTTGATTTTTTGAAATTAATTAATATTATATTTTAATATTTATGAAAAAGATATTTTGGATCTTGTTTTATTCAATCTTGGATTAATTATATTAATTTAAATTGGAGAAGATTTTAATTTCAAATAGGCTTTAAATTAAGTAAAGGTTTTATCTAGATTTAATGCAGATTTGATTAAATCAATTTTTTAAAATCGATTCAAATTGGGGAAGGAATTATCCATTAAGGATTTAAACCAATCCTAGCCTCTATCCATCTAGGAGTTCCACCTCTTATATAAGGAGAGCCCTCATTGTTTCTTTTCCATAAAATTTCTACCAAGCCAATCTCCACAACAGGTGCATTGTGTTTGTGCCTCGTCCCCTCCACTATATTTTTCTATTACATTTACAATTCTCCCAATTCCATGTCCGACACACCCGAATATCCAAATTCGTGTCGCACAGGACAAGACACCCCGACCCATACAATCAGGACACACAATCGGTCTCCACCGCCACAAACAGCAGGGCTTCTGTCGATCGCAATTCGCCATCGCCACCACTCCAGAAGCCGATCGTAATTCGCCATCGCCACCACTCTCGACAGCCTCCCAAACCCGGCGCACCCAGCCAGAATCCACAACCATCTCCGTCACCTCCATCCCCAAAATCTAAAACCCCAAGAGCAACACAACCCCAGCATCATCACCGGACCACTAAAACTACCACCACGTCCATCGCCATCACAACCACCTTCACCAACACTGAACCCCTTGCCGCCGGCGATCTCATCTCGTCGAAACCCCTAACCACAAGCAAAAAAGGGAACAAATAGAGACCGAAAACCTATTTCTCCTCGTCGACCCAGTGCTGCGCTGTAAAACCCCTAAATTTTCTACTATATTTTTTATATATTAAATTTGATACCGATTTTAAAATTTTGTATTGTACGTCACGTAGTCGTATTGTACGTCGTGTGCGGAAGTTCGTTTTCTTTCGAATTTGCTCGACGAGTACGAATATGTGCGAGCGTACATATTTTAGAAAAATATTTTGTTCTATTTTTATAGTTTCAAATAATATAATAATTAGTTTTGCTTTCAATTCTAAACTTGTCATTTCTAAAAATTATTAAATATAAAATAATATGTTTGTATACTAGAAAAGCATAATTATGTAAAGAATATTTTTGCATACATATGTATCGTAATTATTTATTTGTCTATTTTAAATAAAAATGTAATTTTTGAGGTTTATTAATATTAATAATTTATTATTCAAAAATATATTTAAAAATATTAATGTAATTTTTGAAATTATTATTATTAATATTATTGGAAAATATATTTCAAACTTTTTGTGAAGATTTAAATGTTGATTTAATTTTTGGATTTATTTAAATAAATATCTATATTTATAAATTGATTTATCTTAATTGTTTTTAAAATAAAGGATTTGATTTAATTAGATCTAAATTTGGATTTGGTTTTGATTTGGATTTGGATTATTGATTTAAATTAAATTACGAATTATCTAATTTGGGTTTAAACAATCCTAATCATTATCCTATTGGGAATTCCCACATCCTATAAATAGGCAGGTACTCCTCCAATATTTTATTCATCCACATTGTTCCTCCACAAATAATTCTCCAATGGTGTGTGCCCCGTGTCTGTGTTCCATTGTCCATTCTTATTCCATGTTTACAATTACATTTTCCTCTCTTTTGTGTCGGACAACCCCGACAAAAATCAATTCCTAGTCTAAACCTATTCTACCCATGTCCTGGCCGAACCCCATCATCCCGACCTCCACCTCGGCAACCCATTGCCATCACCCCATACCCTGGCCGACTCCCAGCCACCACCGCCAACCCCTCGTAGCCGTCTCACCCAACCCGGCCATGCTCGCCGCCACCACAGATCATCAACACCACCATCGACGTCGATACCAAAACCACACCACCACCGCGGCTACTGCCGCGGCAGCCATGTCACCCCCGTCCCAGCCACCACAGTAGTCGGCCCCCGGCCAAAACCCCATCGGCCACAACCACATAGGAAATAGAAGACAAAGAAAAATTTAAGACACCCTCACCTGAACCCTCGTCCTCCGCCACCTCCGTCGACTCCGTCCGCACCCGCCGTCCCATTGTCCGGCGCCGCCCTGCGTCGTAGCTGCTCGCCCTCTTCCCTAGATCCATCATCCCCTTGTGCCGGAGCAGCGCGTCACCGCCCCTGGCCACCGTCGGAGCGGTGAGCACCGACGACCTCCTCCTCAGCCCCGGCCACCGCAGGCCGCATCCTCGAACTCCTCCCGTTTCGTCCACCGAGACCCTCCGCCGCCGCGACGAGCCGTGACCCGAAACCCCTGCGCATGAGCCCTTCTCGACCTCTTCTCCGCCCCTCCGCCTATTCCTCCGCCGGCGTCGCCCTCATCCCGACAAACCACCGCCTCCTCCTCCTCGCCTCTTTCGTCCCCCAAAATTTCGACCGCGTCTCCTCCGTCCGCCATCTCCCGCTTCCCCCCCGCTCACAAACCCCGATCTCCCCCGAACCCCTCTCTCCCGACCGCCGCGCATCCGCTCCTCCGCTTCCCTGCTCCTCCACCGGACCACCTCTCCGTTTCCCCCACTCAAATCCCTAGCTTCCTCTTTCTCTTTTTCTTTTTTTTCGTTTCTAACTCACTCTCTCTCTTAAGTTTTTGGAACAGTTAATTACTGTGATATTTATTAATATTAATATTAATATTATTAGTATTATTATTATTATTATTATTATTATTATTATTATTATTATTATTATTTATTATTATTATTATTATTATTATTATTATTTCTTTGTTTCTTTGTTTGTTTTGGATGTTAGATTATTGGATATTGGATTATTATTATTATTATTATTATTATTATTATTATTATTATTATTATTATTATTATTATTATTATTATTATTATTATTATTGTTAGTACTGAATAGTTTGTTTTGAATAAATTTTTTTGTTACTTTATCATTATTATTATTTTTCTCAGTGAGTGTATAATAAGATTTATTATTAACACTTCTATTATTATATTACCTTGACACATGTTTTATTAAGTTTGGTTCTTTGTTCTTTCTTCTATTATTATTATTAATATTATTTCATTATAATTATTATTATTATTATTATTAATTATTGTTGTTTTCTTAATTGGATCAATTATTTTTATTTTACCAAGAACTTGTTTGAATGGAGATTTAATAAATTAAAATATTACTATTCTATTTTTATTGTTGTTATACTAATAGTACAAATTATTATTTTAATTGTTTTATTAACCAAAATAGTTAATTTTGTAAGAAATATCTTTTTAACCAAATATTATTGGTTATAGTTCTACAAAATGCGGATTTTAGCCTTAGATAATATTCTAGGACTATTTTGGTTCATTAATTTATTATTATTTTATAGGTCCATACTAAAATACTATTTTGACGAAACTTGGAGTTGTTGCTAGATTTTCGAGTATTCAATTAAATTTTATTTTAATATAAAACCCTAATTTCAAGTATTATAAAAAGCTCTCGAAAATCGTATATATTATCCATTTTTCTTTCTTTGACTTTTTCTCAATTCCATAACCAAGCCTATATTTTCTATTCGATCGCCAAGTTCGTACCACCTTATGTCCACCCTAACTAAATTGACCCTTCTGGACCCAATAGAACCGACCGTGTCACCATCCCAGGTCACCTTGCATAGTTGTTGCGCCGAAGTTGCAAGTTCGTGCCATATTGATTATCGCAGCACACCAGGCGCTCTACCAGGCAAGACACCTTGCCATTTGCTGTTTAATTATTTTAGCTCATATTTCATGCATGTTCATTATTTTTTTTATGCAAAATAAACTGTGATACATGGCATAACTGTTAGAACTTACTGTTCATTTATTTTCCTGCTATGTATTATTTTCTCACATTAAACCTAGAATTAAGGGACCTCCTCGTGTGTTGCATTCATTGGCCTTGACACGTTGTAAACACGAAGTTGTGTGTCGCATGTAGAACACAAAAGTGCATGATTGGCTGGCCACCAGTACGTACAAGCCGTGCGATAGGAATAACCGCTAATAGAAGTTGCATGCTAGTTTGACTTAGCGGTTATAGTGGTTTGTGTTGTGGATACAACACAGTAGGCATTGGGCGGGGAGGACAATTCCTTAGCGTATGGGCTTCAATACACTTCCCTTGTGACCCGGACTCTCCGCTGGAGATACGGGGTTGATGACCCATGATTACTGACGGCCACTGACGATTCTGCGGAACGTCATGCTCTTCCTGCTGGGGCCTCTGGTACCCAAAGGGGGACTACGCCGATCCTATTTAGCCAGGGCCCATGCGTAGGAAGGATTGTTCTTAACAACATTTCACTTTGAATGGTAGGCTACCCGATCCGTTAGGTATGAGTACTTTTGGTTTGGGTACTTGTATCTGACCGTGGCTTGGAACAATAACTTGTCGCGGACTAGTTTGTCACATCTTGTCCTTGTTTGGTTGTAGGTGTGACTTACTACTTCGATGAGAAGGTATTGAACCTTGTTGGGGTCCGGATACCATATTGGATTCATAGCATGGAAAGATACGTCGTCGTGAATTTGTTTACCATCTCCTGTCCTTGTTTGGTTGGGAGGATGGTACGCTCGTTCAGTAGGTGCGTATTGGACTATGTTATAAATTCGATTGACTTATTTCTTTGAGCAATATTTATTCAGTTTATATGGCATGCTATTATGTGTCTTGTTACGTCCCTCTGAGGACCTGGTTGTCTTGCCAGGTGTGTGCTATTGTCTTTCGTAGGTGTTCTAGCTCTAGCCGTGATCTTCATTTTTTCTTCGAGGATGATTGCATTTGGATCGTCTTCGCTTCGCTCGCCACTCATTTCATTTTCTATGTACTTTTCCTTATTTTGTTGGTAGTAAATTTGTCTCCGCCCAACATATTGTATCAAGACAAATTTATTCTCATTATATGATCTTTTATTCATTTATTCTGTGTGGATGAAATTAGTTATGGTTCTACTGCATTTTACAGCTTATGTATTTATACGAGGCTTTCATATATTGGAGTATACTTCGTATGAATACAGCTGGCATGTCTACGTTCCTAGTCCTACGTATTTTGGGACTGGGGCATTACATGCGCCGACCCTCAAAGCCGGCCGGTGAGCTTCCGGCCGTGCCCCCAAAAATCTGTCGATCGTCGTCGGGCCCCGCGCCTCCGAGAGCACCGCCCGCTGCGCGGCTCCGTCTCCTCTCTGTCGTGCAGCCATCCGACGTCCACCGCCTCATCAGACCTTCGACTTTCCAAGCGCCGCCGACAGCCACAAATTTGGACCAGCCACCTACAGTCGCTGTGTGAAAGTGTGTTCACGCCCGCCGCCATGCAGCCAGGCAAGCCAGCGATGCGTCCGGCGCGCTCCACCGCGGCCGGCCACAAACCCGCGCCTAGGCCTCCATCGCCGCGTACAGGGAGCACCACCCAGCGCCGACCGCCACCTCTCTGCTCCAAACCCGGCGCCCCGCCGTGCGCACCACTGCGCGCAGGACCACCCCGTCGCTGCCTCGCCGATGACGACCCGCCGGTGAGAACCCCTCCCAATCCTTTTATTTTCCCCCTCTCTCTCTCTCACTGAAAATTGGGGAAGAATGGGCTGTATATTTTTAGGGATTATTAATATGGCTAATATTATTATTATTAGTATTATATTTTTAAAAAAAAAAGGGGAGGGGCTGTATAGTTAGTTTTATTTAGGATTTTAATAGTATTATTATTATTATTATTATCATGATATTATATTATATGATTAGTTTTATTATTATTATTATTATTATTATTATCATTATATTATATTATATGATTATTGTTATTATTATTATTATTATTATTATTATTATTATTATTATTATTATTATTATTATCATTAGAAGTATATATTAGTTTAGATATTTTGGTACCATGGGGTATATATATATATGTACAATATATATCAAATATTTTTATTATAGTAAATAGATCCTAAGTATTTCAAATACTTTCTAGAAAGAATTTTACCTATGAAAAAAAATACTTTTTAGCTAGAAAATTTTATTTTTATAAACTTAAGAGTTTCTTGCCTAAAAAATTGATTCTTGAAATTTTTTAATAAAATTAGTCTTCAAAACAATAAGGGAATAATTTCTAAAACAAGTATAAATATTCAGTTACTCATAATTTCCCCTATTATCGTCGTTGATCATGACTAATCCCATGTCCCTATTTTCTCATAATTTGGACCATTACATCGACCATGGCTATTGGACTATTGAGACATGTCAGAGAATACTGCACCACACCAGGCGATACTCCAGGCAAGACACCATGCCTTTACTGTTTAAATTTCCTGCTCAATATTATGCATGTTTTATTTATTTTCAAGTTGTTTTTTTCTAAATTATATGTAGATGCAAATTACTATATTTTATGCAATTGGCTTAGAGTTAAGGGACTACCGTCAAATTTAGTGTGTCTCATTGACTTATCACGATTGTACACGAGTTGTATGTGAGAGTTGTGAGTATCATATAAAGGTCACTTGCGTGTGGGCTGATCCCCCGTGTGCATGCGTAGGAATAACTGTCAATAGATGCATGTTAGAAAATTTGATAGTTATCTATTATAAAACAGTGTGTTGGAAACTATACGTGTTTGTGTGTCATGGTTACGACACACGTATAGTATCATTGGGGGGAAGGGACAGCTACTAGCGTAGGGGCTACATTTATTTTTAGACACTTGGAAGATAGTGTCTCGGATGAGCGCTACGTGTTACCCGGCCGATAGGGTCTCGGATGAGCGCTACTTGTTGGCCACTCTTTATTATTTGCTTGCGTGAATCCGTTACAGTCGTTGTGTAGAACGTTGTCCTCTAAAGTGCATTCCACATAGAATGGTTAGGAACCCTTACTCATGCATATTTTTCTGTTGAGCTTTTACTATTCAGTTTATTGGCATGATATTATGTGTCTTGTTACGTCCTCTGAGAACCTGGTTATCTCTCTAGGCGTGTGTTCTTATCTTCCGCATGTATTCTAGCCGAGATCGTGGAATTCTCCATTTATTCGAAGATGACATATCTTGGATCCTCCTTGCAACTTCCACTTAAACATCTTATATACCATGTACTTCTTCCTATTTATTTTGGTTGGTAGTGGATGTATCTCCACCTAACATATTCTATCAAGACAATCCATTATATGATATCTTTAATTTCCTTATTTTGTGGATGAGATTAGTTAGTTGTGGTTTACTACATTTTACCGCTTATGTATATATACGAGGCCGTGTACTTCGTATGTATATAGCTGGCATGTCTACGTTCCTTGTCCTATGTATTTTGGGACTGTGGCATTACAAAAAGTATATGACAATATGTATTTGATGTACCCGGGGGAGAACATCGTAAGAGAAGATCCATATAGTACCAATTCGTGATAACAATCGTGACAGCATCAAGTAAAGTGATCTAGAGCAAGAATATAGGTCCTGACAAGTATGAAATGATCAGAGAATGTACTCGCCTGCGATCTGAAGTTTTATGAGAATACACTATCCAGAACGAGGTATTTGAGTCCTATTTAGAGCAAAAAAAGTCATGATGTATATAAAAGGGTTATAAATGAAGTGTACAATGCATTAACATAATTTCTAGGTCATTCTAGGCTAAAGTCAACACTTGGTCAACTCTAGTCAACAATCTAGTCAACTAGGTCAATCTTAGTCAACTAAGTCAAACTCTAGTCAAGCTAGGTCAATTGGTCATATATTGACTCAATGTTGACTTTTGGTCAACTCTAGTCAACTATATAGTCAAACTAGGTCAAATTAGCTAGGGTTTGGTCAACAAGGTCAAACTAGTCTAGGTTTAGTCAAACTCAAGTTTATAAGTCATGTTTAGGCTTAGTGAGTCCATTCTAAGTTGTGCTATAGGCTAACACAAGTATAGGCTAAGGTATAACATAACCATACCTTAACTAAGTAAACCATGGTCAACTTATAAGGTCAAATGGTCATATATTGACTTAACGTTGACTTTTAGTCCCTTTGTCAAATTCTAGGTCTAACTAGGTCAACATGGTCAACTAGACTAGGTTAGTCAAGTCTAGTCTAGCCCAAGCCTATGCATACAAGAATACCATGTCTACATTAACCTATATTAGCTAGTACTAACATAGATAGCCTATATAAATGTATATACTAAAGGCCACTATAAGAGTGACTAAGAAATGTACATAGCCTCTACTATATAGACTAAACTATATATATACATATATATAATCATCAATTATGAGTAAAAACATTCTAGCATATATTATGACATACAAGTTTGCATCAATCTTATACATACACATATAAAGAGATAAGGGGAAAGAAGAAGGTTGTGTGTGTGGCATGTGAGAGTGTGTGTATAGTGTATGAGTGAGTAGAGAGTGTTAGTGTTCTCAGTTTTAAACTTTCAAAACCAAAACCCAATGTCAGTTTTCATGCTTGCTTAACATTTAAACAAGCTCAAGTTATAAGCTCAGATTTCCTGTTGACATACAATGTAAAACCCCATTCTCAGTTTTGTATATATGTAAATCAAGTCTCAGTTATCAGTTTTTAAACCACAACTCATAATCCAGTTTAACCTACGAACTCAGTTATCATAAAGTTCACTTAAAACCCAGTTTTCTTACATTAACTCTATTAACATGCTCATTTTCAGTTTTCTGAAATGAAACCAAAGTTCACTGTTCTCATTTTCATTTTCCATCCTATTCTCAGGTTATCTCAATACTCAGTCTCAGATATCATTACCAAACCACCTAATCTCACATCAAACCTAGTTAGCATGAAACCATTACAAATTAAAAACCCAAACTCAGTTAAAACTCAATCCCGAACTCACTGTTCAGGTATCATAACATTATGTAAACTAAGTATCAATCTATATAATGTATCAATGATTCAAGTATCATAGGTGGATTCAAAAACCCAAATCCTACATCAAAAAACCAATTTGGAAACATGAATTTAAACCCAGGTAATATCTGTAAACTCATTTGAAAATATTAGAATTGAAATATCATTTAACCCAGGTTTTACTGTAGCCTCATTTTGAAATGATAAACTCGAAATCATCCTGAGAATCAGTTTTGGAATCAAACTTAGGTAAAACATATAAAACTTAATTTGAAATCCTATATTCGAATTTAACATTTTGAAATCATTTTCGAAAGCATGAAACATATGTATAAGTCAACACCATATTCGAACTCAAAACCCTTTCAAAAACCAACACAACCATGTGTCACTGGGTGGGGGAGTCACGTTTCAACAGGGGGGGTCAATTCGTGTCCTCAAGTGTCCCAAACTTCGTGTCCACAGTGTCGAAACACTGTATCAAAGTGTCACAGGAGACAGTACAATGCACTGTCTCGTACAAGTGTGTCGAGTCCCAAAGGATACAACGTGTCCACCCATAGGTCTTGGGGTCATGTCTATAGCTAGGTTAGGTCTAGTACTTCGTGTCTAGGGGCCTGTATTGTGTCGGGGTCGTGTCATGTCCTCACACGAGAGCCGTATCAGAGAGAGATTTGATAGTGTGCATAGTGACAGGCAAGATCAGTGCGCAGGTGATTTCTCGAGATCCACTGATGAAATCCCACAAAAACTTGATCAGCCTCGTGTCAGACATGTGTCCTACGTGTCAACCAAGTTTGGGGTCACAAAGTGTCCTATCGTGTCCGCTACAGTGCCCGAGCAGCAGGGGACAGCACGAGCCTCGTGTAGTGTCTCGTACATGAGATGTGTGTCCAATTTGGACACGAAAAGTGTATAAAAATCAACTCAGTCAATTAAAAATGAAATCTATACATAATAAGCTTTCCAAATATGTAATTTGTTTTGAAAACCAAGAACAAAAAGTTCTAAGAGGCTTTTCATCGAACACTATGAATAGTTCTCCGACACTCCTCCGACACACACGCAAAATGGATTTGATTTAAACCCAAACTCAGCCTAGGGCTAGGAGGACCCTAAATGAATGCATCTATGAAGAGATAAGATAATTTAAATAGGTTTAGAGGCCATTACCTATTGAGAGTTGGAGTCTCAATGAAAGTTCCTAGATCTAGATCTCCACCAAGCTCCAATGGACAAATTGCTCCCAATGGTTGCTAGCTAGCTTCTAGAGGCTTCCTCTACACTAGAGGAGTGTATTAGAATTGATGAGGCTCAATTTGGAGTTAATTTGGATAAAGGGGGTGAATTTGGGGAAGAACTAAATTAGGGTTCTTGAGAGGCTATGAAAAAGGCGAGGGGGCCTCAATATGTGTTTATATAGGGGAAGGAACCCTTTGATGGCAGTCTAGGGTTCATTCTAGGGTTAGGGTTAGGTTTCATGAAGTTTAGTGGCCTCTAACAAGTTAAATTCTAGGCCTCAAGCTAAAGGCCCAAGCTAAAATATCTAACCTTAACAAATATCCTACTTTAAACTAATATCTAGATATTACTAACCTTGTCATGATGGAAGCTTCTAATCTAATATCTAGGCTAATGACTAATATCTAGGTTAGGGCAACTTCTAGGTTAAGGCTTAACAAATAGATTAGCACATAATTAATTAATCAAAATTCATTTTCATTAAAAGTAAAAATTGACCAAAATATCCTTAGGCTAAAAAGTGGTAATTGTAATTCTAATCATATGACTAGGCTCCCATGGTTATGGTTAGTCTCTAGGATTAGCAATTCTAGGGTTACACTAGTTAAACTTCAAAATCATGATTCAACATTTTAAATAGTATTAAATTAATTAAAATTCACCAAAAATTACTATCATGAATTAAATCCAATTATTTAATAACCAATTTTACAAAAGTTCAAAACTACCCTCATTCTAGAAAAGTGGGTGTTATAAGTCTACCCCCTAGAAGAATTTTGTCCTCAAAATTTAGGTTGGTCGTACTCCTTCTATGTCAAACCCCCAATCAATCAAGGTCTCTAAATCATACAATCCGATAATCATATGCATCTGTCTAAAATCATGATACTCAGAATCTTCGTCAAACTAGTAAGCAAGGCTACGATAAATCATAGAGTCCCCAACTAAGGTACACACCTCTAGAATCATGGTATTTAAAATTTTTGCATTGTCGCATGCTTGGTTGCGAAAACCTTAAATTCTCACACCCAAGAAATACGTCCAAAATTAGAGTATATGTCCTCACTATGCTAGCTAATATAACTATAGAAGACTCTAGATTCCATAACTGAGGTGACCTAGCCCATACGACTTATCTTGGCAGAAATTAAATCATCATTAAATACTAAGTATCTAATTTATTAACAAAACGAAGAAGGTAGACAGTAACTGTTGGAATCAAATTTCAAGATAGGTATAATGAGCCAAAAGTAGGAATGGAATTGAGAAGAACAGAACCTGCAAGCATCCCTCATATTGCATGTACATCCTCGACTGTCATGGCGAAAGCTCGCCCCTGCTGGCCTCCTCATCTGGCCTGCTACTGATGCTGGATAAACCTCTGCTGTTGAGGCTGCAATGGTTGTCCCTTCTTTTGCCCTGTCGGAGCCCTAGCTCATGCTGCTGCCTGAGCCAATGGTGTCGGGTTCTTGGGACACACCCTATATTGATGTTCCGCTGAACCACAAAGTAAACACATACCCAGTCTCTTCCTGTCATCGTTCCACCAATGACCTGCCTTCTTGCAGAAGTTGCACATAGCATCCTGTTGCTGTCTAGGTGCCTGCTGGAAATATGTACGTCCCTAATCCTGAGGCTGCTGCTGAACAGGCCTCTGCTACTGCTGCTGAATCTGTACATGAGGCCTCTTGGCAGAATCTCCGCTACCACTAGCTCCGTGAAAGTCCCGACCTCTCTTCAGTTTTAGCTCTAGGTCATCCTCTGCTGACATGGCTCCTGCTAGTATCTTTGCGAAAGTAGCATCCCAGTCACTCTTGGTCAAGGACCGGACCTCCTTGATCAAACCTCTGCGAAACTTTCTCGCCTTCATCGTCTCGCTCAGATCCTCAATAAATCTGCTCAGCCGACAGAACTCTCCTACATACTCCTCGACTGTCTAGTTCCACTGAACCAGACTCTCGAACTGCTGCTCTATGCCTCCCAGTGATACGTCTGGGAATAACTGCTCCTTGAACATCTTCTTGAAGGCTGCTCAAGTCTGTCCCTCTGTTCCCACTCTGGGTCTGTCTGGTACCATATCCTGGCAAGGTCCTGCATCTAACTGCATGTTGCCACTTGTCACGATCCACATCCGCTTTTCGGATGCAAGCACGTGCGTAAGCCAGCTACGCATCAAGCGGACTTCAGCCTAACTCGAATACGTAAATGCTGTAAAGGCTATGGTATACTGCCATATCATGGAACTGTAATCTATATCTCAAATCCACAAGAGTAATATATGCATGAATGAACAACTATGGGTCGTCGTATATAGTCCACTAGTATAATGTCCGATAAGACTCAAAATAATATAGCAAGAGTCTACAAACTGAATTAATAAATAGGATATCTCATGACAATAAAAGAAAAGCACGAGCTGGATGAGCTGGACAATAAATATGGTATCAATACCTGAATCTCGCAAGCAATATCGTAATCATCTGAAATCCATAAGTGTCATAATCATCCGCCATCCAGAACTGCTAACTAACTCCATGCAATCACTAACCTGAAGAGATCATCAGGCCCTCAGAGGATAAAGAAAGCTACATATAAACATGTCTATCTAACAGTTCTATCATGCATAAGAATATAAACAGGAAACTAGATAGAAACTGACATGTGGCTACTGACAGGTGACTATGAACACGGATACGGGATCAACTACACATAAATGAACTGCTGGACGAACAAGTAAACAAGAAATAAATGGAATACCAAACCTTCGTCCTGAGTGTGGCCTCGATAGTTTATACTAATCACTAACCCTCGTCCCGAGTGTGGACTCGCAGGTTAGTTCAAGATAAGGCACCCTCGCCCCGAGTGTGGACTCACAGGTGCAAACGAATCACTAACCCTCGCCTCGAGTGTGGACTCACAGGTTAGTTCCAGACTATAAACCTCATCCTGAATATGGACTCGCAGGTGCAATCAATCAAGGCAAATACCCTCGTCCCGAGTGTGGACTCACGGGTTAAGAAGACGAATTAGGAATAGCAGTTCAGTTACACATACTTGTAGACACGACTCGATCAAGATACAGGTGATGACACGGTACAACTCAATCATGACACCGGTAAGGTCAGCTCTAGTATGAACAATAATGTGAACAAGCCTGGTATATCTACACTACCAAGTCATGGAAGAATGATATATAAGCAAGACGATAAACTGGTAAACATGGTATAAAGAAAACATATAAATCTATATCAACTAGAGTAACTAAAAGCTCACATAATAAAAAGCAGAAGAACTATAAGCATGAAAATGAACTGTAGAGGGAGGCAAGGTATCTTGCCTTGTGGTTGCATGTAGATCCAAATACATCTCATCAAACTGATAAGCCACTAGAGTCAAATCTCACAATAGTCTTCCGGAGCTAAAATAAACATTTCCAACATGTTCATATTAGTCAAATTAGCTAGGATAGCCTGTCCAAAAGTCTAATTCTGGACACAAGGGTAAAATGGTCATTTTAGGCCAAAACGATGTCCGCCGTCGGACCCGTTTTGCACCGAAAAGCCTGCCAAAGTCTACGGTCTCTAAAGTTATCAAAATATATGTCTAAAGATTTTTTTTGATGAAATTAACCCAACAGTATGTCCAATTTTGGATTTCGGTGGGTCGTACATAAATTCGTCCGTTGAGTCGAACCGTGGAGCCCGTAAAACGACGATCCGATCAACTGTCTCGAAATTGGACCAAACTTGGCATATAGGACGAAAAAATGATACGGTCCTGTTGGCACAAGTTTCGTCTCGATCTGACGAACGTGCACAAAGTAATTAGGAATTTTATAAAGAGGCCGATACGGTGAATTTCGACGGATACGCATCAAATTCTTTGCGCACACGCAACCAATTTGAATTCCGTCAAAGTCCACACATCCACAAAGCTGATACACACATTTCGATGATTTCGGTTCGCGATCATGTTGCCCGGTTTGGCGGGACGCACGTCGTACCGAAGGTTTTTATGTTTTTGGAAAATAGTTTTTGATGGTTTTTCCTACTTTTCAAATTGGTTTAACTTATTGTATAAGCAATTAGAAATGAAAGTATCAATGGGTTTTCCTTGGTGTTCAGGTTGACTAATTGTTGTTCGAGTAGATTTCCTAAATTGTCGAGGAATCGGCGATTACGTGCCTTTCATAATAGCCTCTGGTCAGTTTATTCATGTTCTGCTTTTACAGGTTTTTGATCGACTTCGGTTCGATCTCGTGGGCTGGTCGTGCAACCTATACAAAATCTAATTATTGAGGTTTCGAGACGGTTGTATTGGCTTTCAAAACCAATTTATGGATCGTGAAATGATCAAGTATACGGGAAGAAAAGTGGTGAGGAAGTTGGTACCTGTGTTTGGATCCCCTGTCGGGTGAAACAGAGTCTCCCTGTTAGTCGTCGGTTTTTGGGGTCTCCCCGGAGGTGCAGCCAGCGGTAATGCCGTGCAGGCGTTCGAGGTGCGGCGCAGTTGTGTTGCCAAGTCGGGGAAGGGTTGGTTTAGGGTTTACTCCTCTCCCCTCTCTCTCGATCTCTCTATATATAATCGGGTTGTCCCGAGTGCGAGAGAGGCTCGGTTTGGCTTGGGTGCTCGGTTTGGCCGAGCTGGCTTTGTGGGTAGCTTGGGGGCTCGGGCCTGGAGGTTGGGCTGGGCTTTGGTTTCTATTTCTTCTTTTTCTTTTGCATTTCCCAATTTATATATATATATATATATATATATATATATATATATATATATATATATATATATATATATTCCTATTATGTATTTCTTTATATACATTTCTATATATGAATAAAAAAATTCACTAAACCAAAAATAATAATTGTCCTTAGTTTAAAATCCTAAATGAACTAAAGTATTCTAAATACTTCTATTAAATCTTAAAATATCCTACCAAAATATTCGTAACCTATTTTTCCTACCTTATACAAAATATACTTATTTGTATACAAGTATATATATATATATATATAGTCTAGAAATTTCCAAAACCAAATAAGACCTTTTAAGAAAATTACTATCATTTACTCAGTATAAATTTAATAGCAAATCATATATTTATAAAATAATTAAAGTATTTAATATCAACAACACCTATACTTTATATATTATTGATATTTTTAGAAAAATATTTATTAGCCCCTTATAATATGAATTATAGAATAAGTATATACACATCTATATATCTATATTGACGTATTTGCACACATAATACCTCTACATGAGCTTGGGCTTGGTTCGGGTCCAGTCCGGACAACCGGGCCTCTACAAGTCAACAAATCTTAATAATAATTAATTAAGTTATTTATAAGAGTCAAGTCACAACTTGGCCTGGTTTTCCTAATTAGGACACACTTATAGCTTGGCCTTTCCTTCCATAGCTAAAATACTAGTCAAGGCACCCAACTACACAGTCCGTGCCATGATTCCTAGTCACCTTGTATTCCAATTCCTAACAATGACTAAAGTCATCTACCGTAATAATTAACTAATTAATTATTTATAAAATTCTAAAAATCACCATTTAAATCAAATAAATAATAAAAAATATTTCAATTTTTTGGGAAGAGGAGTTACACCTCTACCTGAATCCCCACTGGTATCAATGCGAGACGAAAAATCTCCTCAATGTGGTCAATCCAGTTGTCGGCATATATGATGCCCTCGGTACCTCGGAAATCTCTCGGACGCGTCTTCTAAAAATCTTAGATGCCTGGCATCCTCGACTGATACTGTTGAACCTGCCCTCCCTGTGGCTGGGCAACCACCATTTCTACTATCGTCCTGACCAGCTGGTAGGCATCGTCTATGCCCTGACGGAAGTCAGTAGTCTGGCGCTGCTGCTGCTACTGATGTGACTCCAAGATTCGCTCTACTAAAGAAAAGAGGTGTGCAGTGTCAACCAATCCCGCAGGTGGCTGCTGCTGCGGCTGAAACACCTCAAGAATAACTGGGGTTAGCCTTCGAATAGGTGGAGGTGTTCCCCCAAAAGCTGTAGAGGCTCCAACATGAATAGGTACCAGGGGTGCAGCGGTCCTAGGGTCCAATTGAACCGGACAAGAGGTGGCATACCTCTCGACGGTATCCCTCGGGTCGGAGCGATGAGATCGTGTCTCTATCACCATCCTGAAGACAGATCAAACAAGGAAATCAATACTAAGAAGAAGCGATATAAGTAAAGAAGGACGGTTATTTCAAAGGAAAGCAATTATCAGCAAGAGTTTAAATGGCAGGAATTTAGATAAGAGTTTTTCCTAAATGTGATAGAGTATCCTCTCATTCTAATACCTTACTTCCTATATTCTATCACAGGTGCACAGCAATACAACAAATCGTCGTACTACCACGACTTCGCACAAATGTGAATCTCGACCTGTACGGTCCACCACTAAAAATGTGTCACGACCTGTACCCTGTATAGGGTACGAGAAGTGGGTGCGCCCAACCTACATCACAGTGTCGACGGTAGAACGCTATTTTAGGTCACTACAATAAACTAAATACAATATGATATACTCTCCGAACGGAGGACAAATCACAGAAGGTACAACTCAAACACCAATCTAGAGATAGAAATAATACGACATGATAGATATGAAATCTCAAAAGAGAACACACAAACAGAAGGAAAGTATAAGCGTCTAAACGACACAACATCACAAACATCCAGAAATACTACAACTCTCTAGTCAATACAAATAACATAATGAAAATAAGATAAAGCATAGCTAATCTAGTCTAAGCAGTAGGGATGACGTCCTCAGCTAGAGCTGGATCCTCCTGTGGGTCGAACTCACAGGTGTCGTCAAGATGGGCTCCATAATAGGTTAGGTAGAAGTCCTCAGTATCATCTGTAATATTTTTAACAGGTCCAGTCAGGACAGGAGCGAGCACAATACATCTCACGCAGTTCATATCATGACAGAAAATATAAAGCATGCAAAAGAGTAAGATACATGAACTGTAAGAAGATGTACATGAAAATAAGAGATATTTGTAAACTGGAAATATATACTTGATAAGTATGAACTGTAAGTGACTAGTGATTTAGAGCATAATATGGTTATGTAAACAGGTTAGGTTATACAATAAAATAGGAATCCATTATACGTGAGGGCACAATGGACATATACAATATTTTATACAATAGGGGATTAGATCACATAACCATTTTCTACTCACCTATAACGCCCCTTGTCCCAAAATACGTAGGACTAGGAACGTAGACATACCCGTCATATATTAAATATTTATAAGCTGTAAAATACAGCAGAACCATGAATAAAAGATGTCATATAATGATAATGAATTGTCTTGATACAATATGTTGGGTGGAGAGACATCCAATACCAATAAAATAAAAGAAAGTGGTACATGATATACAAAAAAAATGACAAAGGTAGTAGGATAGAACCAAGATACGTCATCTTCGAATAAATGGAGAAGACCACGACCTAGGCTAGAATACATATGGAAGACATGAACACACACCAGGGGAGATAACCAGGTCCTCATAGGGACGTAACACGACACATAATATCATGCCAATATAACTGAATATAAATTGCTCAAATAAATAAGTCAATTGAATTATAACATGGTCTAATACACACCATTGAACTAGCGTACCATCCCCCCAACCAAACAAGGACAGGAGATGGTAAACTAATTCACGATGACGTATCTTTCCATGCTATGAATCCAATATCGTATTCGGACCCCAATAAGGTTCAATTCCTTCTCATCGAAGTAGTAAGCCACACCTACAACCAAACAAGGACAAGATATGGCAAACTAATCTACGACAAGTTATTATTCCAAACCTCGGTCAGATACAAGTACACAAATCAAAAGTACTCACACCTAACGGATAAGGTAGCCTAACCAGTCTAAGTGTATAAAGTTTTAAGAACATCCTCCAACGCATGGGCCCTAGCTAAAATAGGATCGGCATAGTCCCCTCTTGGGGCACCAGAGGCCCAATCAATAAGAGCATAACGTTCCGCAGAACGTCAGTGGCCGTCAGTAATCATAGGTAATCTCACCCACGTCTCCGGCGGACCTCACATGTTACAAAAGGGAAAGTGTATAGTAGCCCATACGCTAAGGTATTGTCCTCCCCGCCCAATGCCTACTATGTTGTATCCACAACACAAAACCTCTATTAACTGCTAAATCAAACTAAGCATGCAACCTCTATTAGCGGTTATTCTTATCGTACGGCTTATACGTACCGGTGGCCAGCCAGTCATTCATGTCCGAGTTCTACATGCGACTCACAACTCCGTAGTAAAAATGTGTCAAGGCCTATGAATGCAACACACAAAGGTGGTCCCTTAAATCTAGGTTTAATGTGTAAAAAAATAATACATAGCAGGAAATATAACTGAATAGTAAGTTCTAACAGGTTATGCCATGTATCACAGTTTATTTTGCATAAAAAATAATAAATAATACATGAAATATGAGCTAAAATAAATAAATAGCAAATGGCAAGATGTCTTGCCTGGTAGGACGTCGGGTGTACTGTAATGATCAATGTGGCACGAACTGCGACTTCGGTGTAACAACTATGCAAGGTGACCTCAGATAACGTCACGGACGGTTCCACTGGGTCCAGAAGGGTCAAATTTGTTAGATTTGACATAAGGTAGGCTTGAATTGGCGAGGGAACATGAATAATAGGATTTAGTCATGGACGAAAGAATAGTCGAAGGAATATAATATATATTCTATTTTTTAGAGAATATATATAATATTTGAAAACTAGATTTTATTAGTAAAATAAATTTTAGATAAAGTACATGCTTGAAAATAATAATAATATTTTTAGGCTAAAACTCCAAGTTTGCAAAATACTATTTTTAGGTAGTAGTCTATATTTTATTAATATATGTACTTAAAAAGTAACAATTCTTTATAATCCAAAAAACATAGTTTTATACTAGGTTAAAATATCAATACTATACTAGGTTAAAATATTAATACTGTATTGAAAGAATGTAAACACACAAAAGTTAAAAAAAAGAAAACAACAAAATATGTTAGAATTTATAAAGTAATCTACAAGGCAGCTATTAGGAAGCTGCTTCTTTATCCTCTGTTCACGAGGAAGTAAAGAAGTCAAAAATCGAGAATAAAGTAAAAATCCCTCAAAAAAATATAAAGTAAGAAGGAAGAAAGAAGGAGTACAAATATAGAGAAATGGCAACAGAGAAGGAACAGAGAGAGAGGGAGATAGAGGCACAAGACAGTGAGGGGGTTTTGCACAAGGCTCGTCGTGGCAGTTGGGCGGTCTGAGGAGGACGGAGAGGTCAGGGCACTGCGACGACGGAGGGCACCGCGTCAACGAGGAGGCGATGGCACTGGACGGGCGGCGTTCACCGTAGGGCGGTGCCCAGTTGGAGGCGGTAGCACTGATTAAGAGCTAGGAGGCGACGGTTGGGATCTGCAGCACTTGGCCAAGCAGTTGGGACAGACGGGATCACGGAGAAGGACGACTAGCTCGCGGTGGCTCGACATATGGTGGACACAGGCGCTACGACAAGGGCGGAGAAAGGCGTGGTGAGGTGAGGTGGTGATGTTTTGGGATTTGTTTTTCTTTTTTTTTAGTTGGGGGTTTGTTGTTTGTTGGATGAGGGTTTTCGGGGTCGCCGGTGATGAACGTCGATAAAGGTGGTGGTTGTGCTATTGATAGAGGGAAGGAGGGACGACAGTTGGTGATGGAGGTGGTTTTGCTTTGGAGGCAGAGGTGATGTTGTGGGGCTGTCGGAATGATGGTGGCAGGCATGGTGGTAGGTGATGACGATTAGGCTGGGATGGCGGCCGCAGCGGTGGCAGTTATGGGCTAGCGGCCGTGATGAGTACGGGGTCTAGGTCGAGAGTTGGCCGAAGCCAAGGGTAATCTGATGGTATAGGGGTGGTGTGTTGGCCGTGGCGGGGACGTCGGGATTGCGTGGGTGGTGATGGAGACCGGCTGTGTCTGAAGAAGACGGGGAGTTCTGGTGGTGGCAGCGGTGTGCTGCGGTAGCGGGGAGGTGATGATGGTAGGGTTCTGGAAGGATCGATCAGGCGGCGGGTTGCCGGAGATGGTGGTTAGGTGTAGGGATTAATTGTGTCGGGGATGTGTCCGACACGGTAGGATGAGGAGGTGCGTCCGGGATTGTCGGACTAGGATTGATATTTGTATATGTAAAAAGAAATAACCTATTGGAAAGACACCCGGGGTCGGACCCGAGGCCATCACGGCTGACACGAGGATGGATGGAACACCGACACGAGGCACGCATATTTATGGTGGAGTAAACTATAGAATAATTGTGGAGGAAAGCTAATGTGGAGGCTCCCCTATATATAGGGTTGAGGTAATCCTTAGAAGATAAGAATTTGGATTATTTAAACTCCCTTAGATAATCACCATTTAATTTAAATTACTTTGAATCAATCAAATCTAAATGAATCAAATTTTGAATCAAATTCAGATATGGCTATGTTCATATTTAAATTAATGATTTTATTTAAACCATAGAATCTAATCAGAATCAAACATTTGTTGAAAATATCATTTCAAAAATATAATAATTATTAATTTCAAAAATCACCATAAATATATATAAATATTTAAAATATGTTTTTGCAATTAAATCCAATAACTAGACTTTCCAAAAATCAAAAGTATACGTGAAATTTAATTTCATGTACTTCCACGCGATAGAACATATCATTTATAGGTATTATTTTCTAAATTATCACATATATTTTCGCAATGAAAATAGCTTGTTATAACAAATATATTTTGGCAATCGTGACATGTTTTATAACTCCAAGTAATTAATTATCATATATTATTTTGAGAACTATAAAATTTATAATCAAAATATTTTTCCAAAAATATGTACCTCGCACATATTCGCACTCGACGAGCAAATACGATAATGAACTCAATACCTAATTCAAATAAAAATAAATAAAAATAAATTAATAAAAAATGTAGTGAAAATTTAGGGGGTTTACATCCTACCCAACTTACAAAAATTTTGTCCTCGAAATTAAGAATAAGTAAATCAAATCAATTGGCGATGCAAGGAGTCGGCATTTAACACAAACATGTATTTAAAGTGACAAAAATAAATCATGGATATGGCTAACTAACGCCAAAAGGAAAATGATTAGGGTTAAAGTTTAATCAAGATAACATGCAATAAAGAATAGTACGGTATCAAGAGAAATAAATTTGAGAACTTAAAGACATGGTTCCTTGAGAGTAGGTTGGGGGCACGATTAAGAGAGCGATTAGGTTCACGCCTAAATTAAGCGATTAGAAGGTCATGATAGTAAATATAGATCCGAGAAGAAGGATGAGTCATTTAAGACGAAGATATAGTAACATTGAGTTGTAATGGTCATAAGTGATAGGGCAGCTAAAGGAGTTTTCAAGTACAAGCATCTTCGCTTTTCTAAAATAGGTGAAGGCGAAAGCAATATAGAGTTCAAAGACAATATTATCGAATACGAATACGTGGTTCAACCCGAATAAATTCAAAAAGAATTTTCAAGACAGTCATGGAGGAGACTCTAGAGGCCAAGTCTAACTATGTCTCCATCCATGTAGAACGATATATAAAAAGCGAACCAAGGTGCACTCGGTTGATCAGACCATCATGCACCGGTTCTGATTAGAAAATATGTTAGTGAGCGCTCAATAGCATATGTCATGAACAAGCTCGAATAATGGACAAGCTTGCAAAACTAGTTTATTGTAGCAATATTAGTCAAGATGGTAAAAACATCGACATATGGGATTTAGATTGAAAGAAAGCAGAATTATTTCGAACTCCTTAAAGACTCTAAGTCATATCCTGTGTCGGTCTCTACACAGTCGTCTATAGTCCTTTTTGTCCAAGTCCTTGGTTGGCTAGATGGGTTAGGATCCTCTAAATTCTAGAACCTACATGAACTTGCTAATATAGGTCACAAGGGCAAAGGGATTGCTAGGTCATAAGGCATTCTACCCAACTTACAAGAGTTAAACTTATGGTATTTGGGACAATTAAAATATGTCTATCTAGTAGAGATCACCAGTTTAACCTCTAGCAAGCACGAAAGGAGGATAAGAATTATGATAGAAGGAATCAAACAAGATGCAATCGATGAGTCGAACAGTAGTCCGAATATGGAATCGAGGAAAGAGGTCAAGTATGTGGATGAGATCCAAGACTTCTAATCCTATTCGCAGGCTTGCATGGTACGGTAAACTAACCAAACAATTTATCTTGACCTGCATGGGCCACCACAAAAATATGTAATGCTCCATGTTCCAAAATACACAGGACTAGGAACATAGACATGCCAGCTGTATAATAAATATGCGTAAGCTGTAAAATGTAGTAGAACCATGACTAATCTCATCAACACAAAATAAATGAATAAAAGATATCATATAATGATAATGAATTGTCGTGATACAATATATTGGGTGGAGACACATCCACTACCAACAAAATAAAAAGAAGAGGTACATGATATACAAAAGAAATGACGAAGGTAGTAGGATAGATCCAAGACACGTCATCTTCGAATAAATGGAGAAGACAACGACCTCGGCTAGAATATCTGCGGAAGACATGAACACACACTTGGGGAGATAACCAGGTCCTCAAAGGGACGTAACAAGACACATAATATCATGCCAATATAACTAAATATAAATTGCTCAAATAAATAAGTCAATTGAATTATAACATGGTCAAATACACACCATTGAACTAGCGTACCATCCCTCCAACCAAACAAGGACAGGAGATGGCAAACTAATTCACGATGACGTATCTTTCCATGCTATGAATCCAATATGGTATCCGGACCCCAACAAGGTTCAATACCGTCTCATCGGAGTAGTAAGCCACACCTACAACCAAACAAGGACAAGATGTGGCGAACTAATCTACGACAAGTTATTATTCCAAGCTGCGGTCAGATACAAGTACCCAAACCAAAAGTACTCATACCTAAGGATAAGGTAGCCTAACCAGTCTAAGTGTATAAAGTTTTAAGAACATCCTCCAACGCATGGGCCCTGGATAAAATAGGATCGGCATAGTTCCCTCTTGGGGCACCAGAGGCCCAACCAATAAGAGCATAACGTTCCACAGAACGTCAGTGGCCGTCAGTAATCATGGGTAATCTCAACCGCGTCTCCGGCAGAGCTCACGGGTTACAAAAGGAAAAGTACAGAGTAGCCCATACACTAAGGTATTATCCTCCCTGCCCAATGCCTACTATGTTATATCCACAAAACAAAATCTCTATTAACCACTAAGTCAAACTAAGCATGCAACCTCTATTAGCGGTTATTCCTATCGCACGGCTTATATGTACCGGTGGCTAGCCAGTCACGCATGTCCGAGTTCTACATGCAAATCACAACTCCGTAGTAAAAATGCGTCAAGGCCTATGAATACAATACACAAATGTGGTCCCTTAAATCTAGGTTTAATGTGTAAGAAAATAATACATAACAGGAAATATAAATGAACAGTAAGTTATAACAAGTTATACCATGTATCACAGTTTATTTTACATAAAAAAATAATAAATAATGCATAAAATATGAGCTAAAATAAATAAACAACAAATGGCAAGGTGTCTTGCCTAGCATGACGCCTGGTGTACTAAAATGATCAATGTGACACGAACTGCGACTTCGGTATAACAACTATACAAGGTGACCTCAGATAATGATACGGACGGTTCCATTGGGTCTAGAAGGGTCAAATTAGTTAGGTTCGACATTTTGTAGGCTTGAATTGGCGAGGGAACATGAATAATGGGATTTAGTCATGGACGGAAGAATAGTCGAAGGAATATAATATATATTCTACTTTTAGAGAATATCTATAATATTTGAAAATTAGATTTTATTAGTAAAATAAATTTTAAATAAAGTACATGCTTGAAAATAATAACAATGTTTTTAGGCTAAAACTCCAAGTTTGCAAAATACTATTTTTTTAGGTAGAAATCTATATTTTATTAATATATGTACTTAAAAAGTAACAATTCTCTAAAATCCAAAATACATAGTTTTATACTAGGTTAAAATATCAATCCTATACTAGGTTAAAATATCAATACTGTATAGAATGAATGTAAACACACAAAAGTAAAAAAACAAAAAAAACAACAAAATATGTTAAAATTTATAAAGTAATCTACAAGGCAGTTGTTAGGAAGCTGCTTCTTTATCCAATGTTTACGAGGAAGAAAAGAAGTCAAAAATCGAGAATAAAGTAAGAACCCCTCAAAAAAAATATAAAGTAAGAAGGAAGAGAGAGAGAGAGTATAAATGTAGAGAAATGGCAACAAAGGAAGAACAGGGAGAGAGGGAGATGGAGGCGTGAGAGAGTGAGGGGGTTTTGCACAAGGCTCGCCGTGGCAGTTGGGCGGTCTGAGGAGGACGGGGAGGTCTGGGTACAGCGTGTTGGCCCATTGGTCATGGTCAAACCTGATTTTAATACTTGATCAAACTCTGTCTCGATATAAATATAAGTTAACTCAGATGTTTAACTACGACGTTTTGGATACTGCTCAACAATGGATGTTTACTATGTTCAATACCGAAGCTGTTCTGAAGCTGTTTGCCACTCCAAATGTACTTCCTGATAAGTAATATAATTTTTTATTTTATTGAGTCTAGGAATACATTATACACCGAGTCGTACTGGCAAATAGGCTATCCAAAAACGTTTTTCAAAACCATCTTATTCTTTTATAAATGACCTACGTTTTTGAAAAATATTCTTGTTACAAAAAGCTTCTGAAGGATTTTTCAAAAAGCCAAAAATTGATTTTCTCTAAAAATGAACTGGCATAACCCCAGCAGAACTCGGCCAGAGTTCGGCCAGAGTTTGGCCATTTGGAAAGTTAGTGAACGTTGGATTTTGAACTTGGTCATCCTTCAGTTGCGGTTTGTTACAAAAAGTTCTGTCCGAATTCTGCCCGAATTTCGTCAGAGTTCTATCTTTGGAAAAACTATAAATAGAGAAGTATTTCGATCATTTCAAATCACCAAGTCACTTTCAATCTCTTCTCTTCCTAAGCTTATATTCTTCCAAAGAGTTCTAAAAAAGCTTTTATTTTCAAATCCCAAGCCAGTTACAATCCTCTAGTCGATTTGTCAGTGCGGTACGGTCTAGATGTTTCAGAGCGATTATAATCAGAGGCTTGATAGAAGATTCAACTCTTCACAATTAAAGTTGGCCGATTTCTTCGTATCAAAGCTCGCATCTATAGAAGTTGCAAGGACTTTATATGAAAACTTGCGGGATTTTTCAATAGTGGATTCAACTAGAAGCTAGAGTTCTTCCGACTGGATTAGCCCTCACAAGAAGGAAACCAGTATAAATCTCGGTGTTTGTGTTTGCCTTCTGATCACTTTTAATTTCTGTCATTTACTTTTATAATTATTATTATATCTGTGATCTAACTGCTAACAAGTTTTTAATTAGCAATATTTCGCTGCCTACTCTATTCACCCCCCTCTAGAGTATTCTACTTTACGATTTCGTTTCTATAATTGGTATCAAAGCAGGTTATGCAGGTAAAGCAAGGTAAAATTACAGTTATATTCAATTTTTATATAGATCACAGCATTACACATATCAATTGTAAAATTCACAAGTGTAGGCCAAGCCACAAACAGACCTCCACTGTTTGATGGCACAAACTACACTTATTTGAAAACACGTATGAGTTTCTTTCTGAAATCTCTTGATTTTAAATTATGATCTGTAGTAATTGATGGCTATAAAAAGCCACCTCGTATTAATATTGATGGTGTTTTAGTTGAAAAACCCCATGACAAATATACAGAGGAAGAAAATAAAAAGGCCGGTCTTGATGCACGTGCTATTAACGCTTTATTTTGTGCTTTAGACAGAACTGAATTCAACAGGGTGTCTACTTGCACAACATCAAACGAGGGTGTCTACTTGCACAACATCAAACAAAGTGTGGAAACTTCTCGAAGTAACCCACGAAGGAACAACACAAGTCAAGGAGTCAATGATCAGCAGACTTACTCAGGAGTACGAGGCGTTCAAAATGAAGCCAAGTGAATCAGTCACTCAGATGTTTACAAGATTCTTGGATATTGTAAATCTTTTGTATTTACTAGGCAAGGATTACAGTAACCATGAGAAGATTCACAAACTTCTACGAGCTCTTACAAAGAACTGAATTCCAAAGGCTACTACAATCATTGAAGGGAACGACCTCTCAACAATGTCTCTAGAAACACTCATGGGTAAGCTACTCACTCACGAGTTAGAACTTTAAAACTTTGAAGATCCTACACAAAAGGAGAAGTCAGAGAAGACAATCGCTCTCAAGGCTCAACATAGAAGAACTATCGAAGATGATCCAGATGACAGCGAATCCGACTCTGAAGATCAAGCTCTTCTGGTAAGAAAGTTCAAGAAGTTCATAAGATTTAACAGGAGAACAAAAGACAACAACAACAACAACGAGGAAGATCCTATTTGCTACGGATGTAAAAAGAAAGGACATATGAAGAAAGACTGTCCAACAGCATCATCATCAAAGAAAAATAGCAAACATGACAAAGGGTACCTAAAGAAATCGACATCAAGAAAGTACGCCAACACAAGCATATGGCATGAAAGTGAAGCCAGTGACTCAGAAGATAAACAATCAGATGACGCTGCAAATGTGTGCTTGATGGCTTGCGATCAGGTAATCACTAATCCTCTATTTGACCTTTATGATAATTCCACCTTTGAGCAACTAGGAGAGGCTTTCAGTGAACTTTAAATGATTACAGGAAACTATGTAGCAAATATAAAACCTCTAAGAAGGTACTCAAAGAGTACAAAGGTAAAATAGGAAGACTTACCGACCTACTAGATCATGTTAGAGATAGTGACTCTTCAAATGAGTCTGGTGAGCTTTCTTCTATTAAATTGTTGTTATACGAGACTGTTAAGCTATCCGAAAAAAAAGACCAAACTATTATCCAGTGAAAGGAAGACCTATCTAAGGAGAGAAAGAGTCTCCAGTATGCACAAGTCAGATTGGAATCACTCACATCTGACTATACTAGATTATATGACACTTCCAAAAAGTTGGAAATTAGCTTAGAAAAACGGCCTGAAGTTGCTATTTTCTATTCTAACACGTGTCAATTACCGAATCATCGGAACACGCCCAACACTGTCAGACCAAACCATACCAAGACTATGCCCAAGAAGACTAATAGGCATGCATTCTTCTATACTAGAAAACCAAAACCTACCAATCATGTACCTCACACTACTTTCAACACTCAACATGCTAAATGTTATTATTGTGGCCTCATTGGTCATATATCTTCTGCATGTAGAATCAGAAAGTTAGTAGATTTAAATATTTATGCATGGATACCAAAAACTAACCATTCAGGACCCTACAAGTAATGGGTACCAAAAGTTTCATCTGTAAATTATTTTGTAGGTGGGACACCCTTCACATGCTAGAAGCAAATGGATCCTCGACAGCGGTTGCTCACGGCACATGATCGGTGACGTTTCATTATTTGCAACACTGTCGAAGAGGAATAAAGAAGGATATGTCTCCTTCGGTAATAATTTGAGAGGGTACATAATCGGTATCGGTGACATTGGTAACGCTCCCTATCCAGTGATTAAAGATGTTTGTCTTGTTACCGAGTTAAAACATAATCTGCTCATCATAAGCCATTTAGTTGATCATAGTTATGGTATTAACTTCGTAAAAGATAAATGCACTATAATTGATAGTTCAACTGGTAGTACTATATTTGAAGGTATTAGGAAAGACAATATATATGTATTCTATTTGTTGGAAGATGCTAACACAGCAGGTAGATGTTTGATGGCCAAAAGTATTGAGAGTCAACTATGACATATGAGACTCGGTCATGCAAACATGGATACAATTTCAAGATTATCTACGAAGAAGTTGGTATGCGGCCTACCAGATATCTCTTTCAAGAAGGATACGGTATGTAGTGAATGTGAAAAGAACAAAGCTACCAAATCCGCATTCTAATCCAAGAACGCTGTAAGTACCACTAGACCTTTACAATTGTTACATATGGACTTATTTAGATCCAGCAGAATTGCTAGTCTAGGTGGTAAGTTATATGTATTTGTCATTATAGATGACTTCTCTAGATATACATGGGTTTATTTTCTTGCACGCAAGAATGATGCATTATCAGAATTCGTCACCTTTTGCAAGAAAGTACAGAATGAAAAAGGATTCATGATTACTCGCATTCGTAGTGATCATGGCGGAAAATTTGTGAATGCAGAATTCAAGCAATTTTGTAACACACGCGGTTATTTGCATGAATTCTCTTGTCCTAGGACTCTGCAACAAAATGGAGTCGTAGAACGTAAGAATAGAACTCTATCTGAAATGGCTAGAGTAATGTTAAACCAATTTAGTCTACCTAGATACTTATAGGCTGAAGCTGTAAATACAGCATGCTATATTCTCAATAGGGTTCTAATTCGACCTATATCGAAGAAGACACCCTATAAATTATGGTTTGATAGAACACCAAATGTTTCTTATTTCAAAATCTTTGGTTGTAAATGTTTTATTCTTAATACTAAAGATAATTTGAGTAAATTTGATGAAAAGGCCGATGAAGGTATATTTTTAGGTTATGCAGCAAAGAGCAAAGGATATAGAGTCTTCAACAAAAGAACCATATTTATTGAAGAATCTATCAACGTCAAGTTTGATGAGCTAAATCAACTCTTTGACGATGATAACAATGAAGACATAATTGTACCAAGTACAGCTACTGTAAAACCTTCACATAAAGATGCAGAACCATCAAATCAGGCATCAGATGAACCTCCAAGCAAAGAAACCGGAACTAGCAATCTTGAGACTACACCAAAAGAGATGAGATTCTTGGCTAGTCATCCAAAGGACTTGGTAATTGGTGAGATTACCAAGGGTGTAAGTACTCGTTCCTCTAATAAAGATATAGCTTCTTGTGTTGCTTTTGTCTCACAGTTTGAACCCAAAAATATTGATGAAGCATGTAATGATAATTTTTGGTTAGATGCTAAGCAAGAGGAATTAAATAAATTCGAACGGAATTAAGTTTGGGAACTTGTTCCCAAGCCTATTGATCATCTGGTCATTGGCACCCGATGGGTATTCCAAAATAAACTGAACGAGAATGGTTTAGTGACTCGTAATAAGGCTCGACTCGTAGCTCAAGGATACAATCAGAAAGAATATATCGACTACGATGAGACTTATGCCCCAGTTGCGAGATTAGAATCCATTTGCATGTTATGTGCATTTACATGTTTTTATAATTTTAAGTTATTTCAAATGGATGTCAAAAGCGCATTTTTAAATGATTTTATAAAAAAAAAGGTTTATGTAGCTCAACCACCCGGTTTTACTGATTTCAAATTTCCTGAATATGTTTTCAAGTTGAAGAAAGCTTTGTACGGTTTAAAACAAGCCCCTCGTGCTTGGTACGATCGTCTAGGCACTTTTCTACTTGATAATGGTTTTTCAAAGGAAAAGGTTGACACTACTTTGTTTATAAAATCTTTGAATAATAATATTGTTTTGATTCAAGTCTATGTAGATAATATTATCTTTAGATCTACTGATGAATCTCTTTGTCAATTTTTTTTAAAGTATATGCAGATTGAGTTTGAGATGAGCATGATGGGAGAGCTGAAATTCTTTCTCGGACTGCAAATCAAACTAACCAACAATGGGACGTTCATAAATCAAGCAAAGTACACAAAGGATCTATTAAAGAAGTTCGACATGGAGGCAGCAAAACCACTTAGCACTCCAATGGCGACTTCAACCAAGCTTGATATTGATGAACAAGGCAAACCCATCGACATACGTAAGTATCGAAGTATGATCGGTAGCTTACTGTATTTAACTAATAGTCGACCAGACATAATGTTAGTATTTGCTTATGTGCACGTTTTCAAGCTAATCCTAAGGAATCACATTTGTGCACAGTTAAGCGTATCTTTCGATACCTTAAAGATACTTCTTATGTCGGCTTATGGTATCCCAAAACCACATCGTTTGACCTAATTGGTTATTTCGATGCTGATTTTGTCGGATGCAAAGTAGATAGAAAAGGCACTAGCGGTACATGTCATTTTCTAGGAAAAGCTCTAGTCTCCTGGTTTAGTAAAAAGCAAAATTATATTGCATTATCAACAACCGAGGCTGAGTATATCGCCGCAGGATATTGTTGTGCACAAATTTTGTGGATGAAACAAACCTTAGAAGACTATGGATTACATTTTACACACATTCCCATTTTTTGTGACAACACTAGCTCTATTAATTTGACTAAGAATCCAGTATGTCATTCTCGTACTAAACATATCGAGATTCGACATCACTTTCTTAGAGATCATCAACAAAATGGAGATATAGACCTTGTATACATAGACACACAGAATCAATTAGCTGACATTCTCACAAAACCTCTAGCGGAAGATCGTTTCAATTATTTACGTCGAGAATTAAGCATTTTAGATGTCAATAATATTAATTAATCTTATTTTATTAATTAATTTATTCGATACTCATAAAATGTTTTTGAGACAAGCCTAAAAAGAGTCTGTCTGTCACCACGACTACGGTCGAAGCGAAGCGGTACTTAAGAGTTCCCCGGTGAACCTCCGTTAGCTAGGACAGTACTCCTACATCTAATCTGAGACAGATATTGAGTAAAGAACATTAATTTGTAAAATAATATTAATTATATTATTTTGAGATTTAAAATTACTAATCTCTGAATTAAATATTTGAAACGAATTAATGAAAAAGAATGTGGCCTCATTTTGATTTTTTTATATAGAGCCAGGCAACCCATGGCGAATTCGGCCCGAGTTCGGTCCGAATTCGGCCAGAGTTCGGCTGGGTATATATATGTACCATCACGAACCCGAGGCTTCCTTCTTCTTCATTCTTTCCCACATCCTCATAACAGCAGCGTTCGCGTCTCCAAACCCTAGCTTTTCTCCATCTTTGTTCTTCCAATCCGAGTAGAGTTTCTCGTCCAAACTTTGGATTCGTGCGAAGAACGTCATCCTCTACAACATATCCAATTCTTGAAAGGTATAATCCCTTTTCTCTTCCACTTTTCAATACTTAGGATTTCTAAAAAATTTGGGAAAGAATGCCTAAGTTCAATCCCTTCAAGAGGAAGAAGAGCAATGCCAGTGAAGATGTATCGTCTTCAGATCCGCATATGGATTGCCTCTTTTTCTGGTCCAATCGGACGATGGTGCGTCGGATGAGTTTTACTTTAAAACTTCCGATCAAGCCTTATTGTGGTACGCCGATTTTATCATATGTACTATTTGATGGAACTGGGGATTCCCAGGACCCTTCCTTTGGTGTGCGTATTGGTCGATAGAAAGTTAAACAGATCTAATACGTTTTCTAACCCTTCACAGGCGAAAACTAGGGTTCACGAATTATACCTGCGACAAAAAGGAGACAAGTAATTTCTGGGAATCTCGAGCGGACGACCCCAAGATCTTCTGCACGTATTCCTTTCTTGAGTTGAACGTCGTGTGGGCGACAATCTCCTAACCTTTTCTTCTCCTTGGCAGTACTCTCTTTCTCTCCTTACGTGAATCACGAATTTAGAGAAAATTTCAGATTTATGATCAGTAATCTGGCGGCCAGAGAATAGAGGATATATATAGGCTACAACAGAGACCATAAGAAGAAATTAGGGTTAGGCCTCCTAACGGATCTGGACATCCCGTGTTCAGCCCGAACACACAATCCAGGCCCATTAACAATAGCTCGGTCCACTAATGAGCTATTGTTGCACTACCTCCCTAATCCTAAATTATATTTGTAGGCTCCTTTTATTATATGCTCGTTTGGCTCCCCATGTTAAGATATCATATGTCCGTCGATCAAATTAAGTTACTGACAACTATATTGATTCGACATCTTTTATCCTTAAGTAGTACCGCTCAACTTTATTTATCATGTCGGATATAATCCACCTGCAGGGTTTACATGACAATCCTTATGAGCTCCTTAAGAGGACATTATCAACCCGATGTATCGGGACATGGATTCCATTTATAATCAACATCCCATCATACATCCAAAGTTATTACCCAATTCATAGAGCTTGTTGATCCATAATGAATCTCACTCTTTTATGAGTTAAAGTAATGCACACTGCATATACATGTCCGTTATTATATCCGGATTAAGAGTACAAGCATCCATAATAACAGAGGTGTTTGTTCTCTTATGTAGTCAGTACAAAGAGAACAACCTCAAGTGGTCCTGTTCAATACACACAAAGTGTACTAGTGTAAACCTATAGTCAAGATAGACTAATACCAGATTACACTACAACCTTTCCAATAGATTGTCCAAGTCCATCTAGGTTGTGAACTATTTATATACTCCATAAGAAACTGATAATATAATCTTCTGTGTGACACCACATACCATATTATCTATAATATAGAATATCAGACATTTGTATTAACACTTGCAACAAATACAATATGCAAATATTTGCCCATATGATTCTCATTAAAAATTTAAGGAAATAAGGTTACTACAAAAGTGATGCTTTTAGTATATAACCCTAACACTATTTGCACTGGATCGCCGATTAGATGGACTGTCTTTCCGGATCATGCCCTTACTTTGAGGCATTAGGATTACAACATTTTGTTACCTTACACTTCCCCATTGCCACTAATGCCATTAGATTATTCTATTATAATTTTTTGTTAGACACTTTTACAGCGAGAACACGTGTCGGAGGAATTGATATCGAATTCACTGATGAAACATTAGCAAAAATCCTTGGTATCTCAAAGGAAGGTACCCCGCTCGATGACATTACTGATTTTGATTTCCCCGATGGCATGATGCTCGTTAATTTCAAGAATGAGCTTTGTGCGCCCGTACGCACTCGTCCTGGAAAGTTCAGGGCTAATAACTTGAACTTGTTTAACTACGAATTACATCGCATCATCTATTCCACCTTACTTCCAAAATCCACTTCTAAAGATGATGTCACTGCACTTGAGCTCTCTGCTCTTTATCATATTCTTAAGGGGATTCCATTTTCCGCCCCTAAGACTATCATCCAGATAATGGGTAGATATCGCGGGAGAGACCGTAACCTATCTTATGCGATGCTTATTCCTCGCATCTTTCAGAGATTTGATATTGACCTTTCTACTTGGGATGTCGACCCCGAGCCCACGTTCCTCAAACTCTATCGTCGCAGTATTGCTACTGTACCTCCACCTATTGCACCTACTCCACCTGCACCTACTCCCACAGAACATGTTCCTCCTCACTCTCACCCTATGACATTTGAGGGTATTCATCAGCACTTATCAGATCTGCAATCCTTTTATATTGAGACTTCTAGGGAACACGAGTTTCGTGATGTGACTCGGTTCTAGGCGATTGCCAAATCCTTCGCCAATCTGAGGTTTGCGTAGACGGGTCATTCTGCTAGCTCACTACCTCGAGACCCTTCTGTTTCTGGCTACCGCATTGACGACGAGTCGGTCCACTCTCTGTTCCAGCCAGGGAACGCTTATGATTGGTATCGTTCTGCTCGTGCCCCTCCTCGAGACTATGTCTGTGAGTTTTATACTGGTGCCACTCCTCACACTTCTGGCACTGGTACTTCTGGAGTTGGTCCTTCTGGACATGCTGGAGCTGCAGCTGATGAAGTTGATGATGAGGATGATGATGATTTTTGAGATGTTACATATTGAGACTATTATGTTTGTCTTATGTTTACTTGGAAATGCTCCGACATTCCAAGATTTTATCAGTACTTTTTAGTTATTATCAGCACTTTTTCTATTATGTGACTATTCAGAGACATGGTTTTTGATTATGCCTCAGTTTTGGCATCTTAGTCTATTATTCAGCACTTTACTTGTTTCAGTTTTTATTCTCGCACTTTATTAAAAACTGCCTGTGACAAATACATGCATGTGTTATTCTATAGTCTACCTATTTTTCTTACTATATTTACTATTTATATCATGCCTGTAATGATTATTTATTTCTATTGTGTTTCTTTACTGTTTGTTACTTATGCATTGATTGCGGGGGAGCTTTCTCTTTAGCAATTATTTTGCTAAGTGACAACGGGGGAGAAATAAGATCTAATATTTTCGTGAATACAGGTTATGGATAATTTCTTTTGATTATTTTTTTGACTTGATCCAAGCTTAGATGTTATATCGGCAAGGTTTGTCAATTATCAAAATGGGGGAGATTGTTGGCCCATTGGACTTGGTCAAACCTGATTTTAATACTTGATCAAACTTTGTCTCGTTGTAAATGCAAGTCAACTCAGATGTTTACCTACGATGTTTTGGATACTGCTCAGCAATAGATATTTACTATGTTCAAGATCGAAGCTGTTCTGAAGCCGTTTGCCACTCCAAATGTACTTCCTGATAAGCAATATAATTTTTTATTTTATTGAGTCTAGGAATACATTGTACACCGAGTCGTACTGGCAAATAGGCTATCCGAAAACGTTTTTCAAAACCATCCTATTCTTTTACAAATGACCTACGTTTTTGAAAAATATTCTTGTTACAAAAAGCTTCTGAAGGATTTTTCAAAAAGCCAAAAATTGATTTTCTCCAAAATTGAACTGGCAGAACCCCAGCAGAACTCGGCCCTAGTTCGGCCATTTGGAACGTTAGTGAACGTTGGATTTTGAACTTGGTCATCCTTCAGTTGCGGTTTGTTACAAAGAGTTCTGTCCGAATTCTGCCCGAATTCTGTCAGAGTTCTGTCTTTGGAAAAACTATAAATAGAGAAGTATTTCGATCATTTCAAATCACCAATTCACTTTCAATCTCTTCTCTTCCTAAGCTTACATTCTTCCAAAAAAAGCTTTCATTTTCAAATCCCAAGCCAGTTATAATCCTCTAGTCGATTTGCCAGTACGGTACGGTCTAGAAGTTTCAGAGCGATTGTAATCAGAGGCTTGATAAAAGATTCAACTCTTCACAATTAAAGTTGGTCGAGTTCTTCGTATCAACGCTCGCGTCTGTAGAAGTTGCAGGGACTTCGTATGAAAACTTGCGAGATTTTCCAATAGTAGATTCAACTGAAAGCTAGAGTTCTTCCGACTGGATTAGTCCTCACAAGAGAAAAACCAGTATAAATCTCGGTGTTTACGTTTGCCTTCTGATCACTTTTAATTTCTGTCATTTACTTTTGTGATTATTATTATATCTGTGATCTAACTGCTAACAAGTTTTTAATTAGCAATATTCCAATGCCTACTCTATTCATCCTCCCGCTAGAGTATTTTGCTTTACGATTTCGTTCCTACACAGCGGCGTGGGAGGGACCCGCTTCAACAAGGAGGCGACGGCGCTGGACGAGCGGCACTCACCGTAGGGCGGTGCCCAGCTGGAGGCGGTAGCACTGATTAAAAGCTTGGCGGCGGCGGTTGGGATCTCCGGCGCGTGGCCGAACGGTCAGGACAGACGGGGACGCGGAGAAGGACGGCTAGCTCGCCTTGTCACGACCCGCACCCATTTTTTTTAAACGGATACGAGACGTGTCCAAGCCAGCCTACGCCGCAGTATCGGCGGTAGTACGCTGTCACGGCCATAAAGATCCAAAATCACAAATAATGCTCATTCATAAAATTAATTTAATTTACAATGATCACAAGTTTTATATTTTGCAGAAAAATATAAACTTGTACATATAAAAGAATAACTACAACTCCACTATCTAACTAGTCTCTAGGCTTTTGACTGCAAGTATTCCCGTCTCTCCCCAAGCTAAGTGAATCCACGGCTAACCTGAAAATGTTGGTTTCCAGTCAGGAATGGAACGAGCACAATTCACTGAATGCAATTTCAAATAAAGAAAATGACTATAAGACAAAGGTTAGACATCAATCATGAGTTTTGAAAATAAACAGTAAAGCCGTAAGAAAAGACAGAAAATCAATAGTAAATAAATAGACACATATACTTTCCCCACTGTTAGAAGTACCTTTGATATGTGATCGATCTCGGGACAATTATGCGACACGGTCTAAAGTTACACGGTCTACAGTTACACGGTCTACAATTACACGGTCTACAGTTTGTCACGACCCGCACCCTGAGGAAGGGCACGAGAACGTGGGTACATCCAGCCTACGCCGCAGTGTCGGCGGTAGAACGCTGTATAGTTCGTCTATAACATCTAACATCTAACAACATTATGATATAAACATATCATCTTCGCACAGAGGTATAATATAACATCTCAACTCTATATCTCAATCACAAGTCTAGGAAAGATAGAGCACGATATAGAATCAGATAAAAGAAAGGAACTGAATATAAATAGAGTTATCACACCACACAAGTAGATGTCCAACATAAATAAATACAAGTCCTGAAATATAACTAAGCCACAACTAACAATCGGAACAATCCGATACAAACCAAAAGCTGTAAATACTAGACTAGACTAGACTAGGCTAGGCTAGGCACCCTCTACTGAGCTAGATGCTCCTCAGGCTCCTGAAGGTCATCCTCATGTGTCCCATAGAAGGTAGGGCAGTCATCCTCATCATCTGTAATATTTTTAACAGGTCCAGTCAGGACAGGAGCAAGCACAATACATCTCACGCAGTTCATAACATGTTAGGAAATATAAGCGTGCAAAAGAGTAAGATACATGAACAGTAAAAGGATGTATATGAAAACGAGAGAGAGTTTATAACTGAAATATATATAGGATAAATAAAACTGCAATACTAGTGATTTAGAGCACAATATGGTTATGTAAACGGTTTAGGTTGCACAATAATAATAGGTCAAATCCATCATAACGTGAGTGTACAATGGAAGCGCACAATAGTCGTACAATGGGATTTGATTACATAACCATTCATACTCACCCTCCCCAATCAATACACGAGGATCCAATCCAGTTACGCTACCTTGTACAATAGTCTCCATGAAGCTCATGTGATAATGAGAGTACAATATGCACAATGAGTATACATGAATGGGGGTATACAATAAATACAATATGTTCGTGAAACGCACATAACAATATGTATCTGTTGAACACAATAGAGATAACATCGCAAGAGAAGATCCATATAGTACCAATCCGTGATAACAATCGTGCCAATATCAAGTACAGTAATCTAGAGCAAGAATGTAAATCCAGACAAGTATGAAACGGTCAGAGAATGTACTCGCCTGTCACCCTGAATGACTGATATGAATGGATGTCCGAACTGGTGTCACAGAGTCCTATTTAGAGTAAAACAGGTTATTTAAGTACTCAAAATGAAATAATGGAAATCTACAATGCAAACTACAAGATTCTAAGTCAGACTAGGTCAAAGTCAACTCTTGGTTAACTTTGGTCAACTGTCTAGGTCGAACTAGGTCAACTAAGTCAACAACTAGTCAAACTCTATATTGGTCAACCCTTGGATAATGGTCAACTAGTCTAATCTAAGCTATGTAGATATTGGCAACTTGGTATTAGCCAATCTTCATTTAACTAACTCAAAAACCTAACCTAAATACCATGACGTATACCTAAGGTGTATCACATATATTTATATACATGTGTTCATGTATGCCTATACCATATATAATCCTATATCATATATATTTATACCTTAACAACATTGCTTACTAGGTATCTACACCTATATAACCTAGGTACACATATATCTCAAGTGAGCACCCCTCCTCTCTCACTATTATACCAAAAACCTAAACAAGCTCAGGAGACCAATGTTTTCAGTTTAAACATTTCATTCAAACCCAAACCAAATTTCAGTTTTTAGTTAACACCAAATCCCCTATCCCAAATCTCAGTTTCCAGTTTTGAATTCACTCCCAGTTTTCAGTCAAACCAACTAACACTAACTCACAGAAAAGAGGAGGCCAGGCCTTGCACTGCCCTACAGGCACTCCCTCTCCTCACCTATTTGGTAATGCCAAGCCAGTCCATGCCAAGGCCAAATCAAGACAGGCCATGCCAAAGCCAAGTCAAGGCAGCCTGCTGCTCTATTTTCCCTTCTCCAACTCCTCCTATATACTAGAATACCTATATAGACATATATCTATATATATATCCAGATATCTATCTACACGATTTCCTATATATATATACATACATATAGACATACATATATATATTCAGATAGGTATTTATACATAGAGAGATAGAGAGGGGGTTAAAGGGATGTGAGAGTGAGTGAGTGAAAATAGTGAAGTGTAATGTGTGTAGAGTGTGTAGGTGATAAATCTGGAAAACAGTGTGCACCAACATGGGTTGACAGTGTAGTGTGTAGGATGTGGGCTTGTGGGTTCACTTTAGTTTTTAGTATCATTCATAATAAATCACAGGTTTTACAACATATAGGAAAATTCTCAGATTTCTACATTTGAACTTCAGTGCAAAGTCTCAGGTTTCTGATTTTGGAAATTTCCAGGTTTTCAGTCTTCATGTTAATTTCCAAAACTAACATAACATAATTCTCAGATTCCTTCTTCCCTATTCCATTTCAGTTTGAATCGAACTCAGATTATATTGCAACTAACTCTCAGTTATAAACCCAAATTTGAACTAACCATAGTTAACTAACCTAGGTAGATAGTATAACACCTCATTTTCGAAATGCCAACTGTGTATCAGTAAAATCCCATATCAACAATATGACAGTTTTCAGAATATACAGTTCGACCAAAATTAAACTCTAAAACCAAATGAAATACAAAAACAGGTGTTTAGGAAGATCCCACACATGTAGTCGTGTCATGGGGGAGTGTAATCGTGTCCAAATAGTGGACACGAAGTGTCCAATTTACAAAAAATAGGAAGTATCAGTGAACAGCCGAGTAAATCCTCGTGCACGCGTGTCAATTGATCCAGGACACGACACAGACATCCATGTGTCGCGTGAACGTGTCAGCAGCTAGGGTAGGTCTAGGTGTTTGTGTCTAGGTACCTGAGTCATGGCCAAGTGGCCTCGTGTCCGTGCACGAAGTGCGTGTCAGTCGTACTTGTGCGCGCGCGTGTGCGTGTGTGCGCGACCCATGCCGATCGAATATCTTCCAAAATACTCGATGACTTCAACCCAAATTTTGTTTACAGTGTGTCAGTGGTTGCCCGCACCCACACACAAAGTTTCGTGTGTCGCGGTGCTGTGTCGTGTCCGCTAGGACACTCGAGCAGCAGGGCAGCCGCACGGTATCCTCGTGCGTGCGTGTGTGTCCAAATTTGGACACGAGGGTGCACAAAATTCAACTCAGTCAACGTGGGTTGTGATCTACACACCAAGAGCTAAATTATTGTTCAATTAGTTTTTGAAATTAACTCTATTTAATTCTAACAAATATTTCATCGAACACCTTATTTAAAACACCGATACGTGTCCGATACGGACACGAAATGGACACGAATTCCTACCAAACTTGGGCTACACCTAGGGGAACCCTAAATGAATGCATCCATGGAAAGAAAACTAGAATTTGAATAGGTTTGATGGATTTTACCTATTGAGGGTGAAACCTCAATTTTAAGCTATTTGAATGAGGGCTCTTCTACAACTTGCGACGATCCCGAGCCTCCGAATCCTTGCTAGCTGCCCACTAATGGTGTCCTCTAGTGTAGGGGAGTCCAATGCAAAAGACTAGGCTCAATTTGGACTTGATTTGGATATTTGGGGAGGAGTTGAGGAAGAACACTAAAAGAGGCAAATAGAAATGATTAAAAAATATGCTAAAGGTTAATGTGTTGTATTTATAGAGGGGGGGGATGTTTGATTGTTGTCATTAGGTTAGGGTTAGGGTTTAGGATGAGTGGTCAAGGCTTCTCCAACAAATTCTAGCCAATCTAAAGGCTCACAATTAAAGTAACCATTCTTAACCTTTAGCCTAAAATATCCTATTAACAAATATCTAGATATTAACCTAATTGATTACTTAGTTGAAACCATCTAACTTAGTCTCTATGGTCATGACTAATATCTAGATTAGGCTAAACTTCTAGGTCAAGTCTTAACAAATATATTAGCACAATATTTAATTTACACAATTTACAATTTCACAAAATTATTAAAATGACCAAAATACCCCTAGGCTAAAAACTAGTAATTAGTCATCCTAATCACATTGCTAGGCTCCCTTGGTCATGGTTAGTCTCCGGGCTCAGCAAAATCAAGGGTTACACTAGTAAGTCATCAAAATCACAAGTCGTGATTTTAAATAGTTTTAAATTAACTAAAAATCACCAAAAATTATAACATGGTTTAAATATCATTATTAAATGATTATAATTATAAAATTTCAAATTTACCCTTATTTTAGAAACTGGGTGCTACAAGTCTACCCTCCTTAGAAGAATTTCGTCCTAAAAATTAAGATGGTCGTACTCCTTCTAGGTCAAACACCCAACAATAATCACAGTCTCAACATACAGTCCGATAATCATATGCGTCTATCCAAAATCATGATACTCAGAATCTTCGTCATGCTAGTGAGTAAGGCTACGATAATCACAGAGTCCTTGACTATGGTACATACCTCTAGAATCATGGTATTTAAAATTTTCGCATTGCCGCATGCTTGGCCGCGAAAACCTTAAGTTCCCACACCCGAGAAGTACGTCCAAAATCTGACTATGTGTCCTCACTATGCCAGCTATCTTGACTATAGAAAATTCTAGATCCCATAATCGAGACGACCTAGCCCATACGACTTATCTTAGAAGAAATAAATCACAATGAAACATCTGAACAAAATTTATCAACTACCAGGTACGGATAGAATCGAATTTCAAGACAGTTATAAGGAGGCAAATGCGGAAATAGAATCGAAAAGATTGGAACCTGCAATCAGCTCTCCCTCTGCCTGTGCATCCTCGACTGCCATGGCGAAAGCTCGCCCCTGCTGGCCTCCTTTGGCCTATTGCTGATGCTGGGCAAACCTCTGCTGCTGAGTCTGCAACGGTGGTCCCGTCTGCTGCCCTGTCGAAGCTCTAGCTCCTGCTACTACCTGAGTCACTGGTGCCTTGTTCCTGGGACAATCCCTACACTGGTGCTCTGCTGAACCACAAAGTAAACATAGGCCCTGTCTCTTCCTGCAGTCGCTCCATCGGTGACCTTGCCTCTTGCAGAAGTCACATGTAGAGGGCTGTTGCTGCCTGGGTGCCTGCTAATGAAGTACATGTCCCTGGCCCTGAAACGGCTGCTGAACTGGCCTCTGCGGGATGTGAGGGCGCTTGGCTGGCCCTGCACTAGAACTAAACCCTAAGGCATTACTGCCCCTCTTCGGCTTGAGGCCGAAGTCCTCCTCTGCAATCTGTGCGTCCATCAATATCTGATTGAACGTCGCATCACGACGACCTGAGGTGCGGGTGCGCACTGCATGAATAAGTCCCCTATGGAACTTACGAGCCTTCTGCCCATTATCCTGGATCAGATCGGGAGCGAACCTGCTAAGGCAGAAAAATTCTGCTGCATACTCGTCCACCGACGAGTTCCCCTGTACTAGACCCACAAACTGGCCCTCCAATGCTGTAAGAGCCACGTCGGGGAAGAACTTCTCTTTGAAGAGCCGCCTGAAGTTCTCCCATGATATACCCTTCACTGACACCTGAGGGTCTGTCCGGAACCATGTCAAAGCGATGTCAAAGAACTGGCTGGCTGCAGACGTCACCCAAAGTTCCTTCAGAACCTCTGCTAACTCTAGGCTCCTCTGGACGTCCTCCAACCAGTCGTCAGCATACATGATACCCTCGGTACCCTTGAAGTCCTTCGGATTCATCTTCCTGAAATCCAGACATGTACCAGGCCTCCTCTGACTCTGCTGCTGCTGAACTGTAGCACCCCGATCTATACCCGGGACTACCCTCTCAACTGCTGTCATCGCCAGCTAGTGGGAGTTCTCCATACTCTGTCATAGAACCTCTGTCTGACGGTGGGATGCGTCAGCCTGATGCTGTTGTGCCTCTGCCTGGGCCCTCTGGGTCTGCATCATCTGCAGTATAAGGGTCATCATCTGCTGCGCATCTGTCGGTAGCGGAGGTGGCAGTAGAAAAGACTCGAGAATAACAATGGACGGTCCCGCTGTTGGAGGTGGAAGACCTCCGAGAACTGTCGCTGCTACTCCTGTCTGAAGGGCAGGAACTGAGGCCACTGCTCTCTCGACTGCTACTCCCGTAGCCGGAGGTAGAAGACCTCCCGGATCTGACCTCTCTGGAACTGTACTAGGCCCTGCTGCCTGAGAACGAGTAAGCGGCATCCTGAGGACAGATTGAAACAAGGAGATCAATATGGCACATGATAAGGAAAATCAAGGAAGGACAATTAAATTCAGTTACAAAAAGAGTTGTCATGGTAATCAAAAGATCAGAGTTTTATCCTAAAATGTGATTGAGTAACTCTTATACTGCCTAATCCTATATCCTAACAGCAGGCTCGTAGCAGCACTCTAAGTCGAGCACCACTACGAAATCACACTAGTTGCGACTCTGACCTGCATGGGCCACCACAAAAATATGTCACGACCCGCACCCTGAGGAAGGGCACGAGAACGTGGGTACGTCCAGCCTACGCTGCAGTATCGGCGGTAGAACGCTGTATAGTTCGTCTATAACATCTAACATCTAACAACAATATGATATAAACATATCATCTCCGCACGGAGGTATAATATAACATCTCAACTCTATATCTCAATCACAAGTCTAGGAAAGATAGAGCACGATATGGAATCAGATAAAAGAAAGGAACTGAATATAAATAGAGTTATTACACCACACAAGTAGATGTCCAACATAAATAAATACAAGTCCTGAAATATAACTAAGCCACAACTAACAATCGGAACAATCCGATACAAACCAAAAGCTGTAAATACTAGACTAGACTAGGCTAGGCTAGGCACCCTCTACTGAGCTAGATGCTCCTCAGGCTCCTGAAGGTCATCCTCATGTGTCCCATAGAAGGTAGGGCAGTCATCCTCATCATCTGTAATATTTTCAACAGGTCCAGTCAGGACAGGAGCGAGCACAATACATCTCACGCAGTTCATAACATGTTAGGAAATATAAGCGTGCAAAAGAGTAAGATACATGAACTGTAAGAAGATGTATATGAAAATGAGAGAGAGTTTATAACTGAAATATATATAGGATAAGTAAAACTGCAATACTAGTGATTTAGAGCACAATATGGTTATGTAAACGGTTTAGGTTGTACAATAACAATAGGTCAAATCCATCATAACGTGAGTGTACAATGGAAGCGCACAATAGTCGTACAATGGAATTTGATTACATAACCATTCATACTCACCCTCCCCAATCAATACACGAGGATCCAATCCAGTTACGCTACCTTGTACAATAGTCTCCATGAAGCTCATGTGATAATGAGAGTATAATATTCACAATGAGTATACATGAATGGGGGTGTACAATAAATACAATATGTTCGTGAAACGCACATAACAATATGTATCTGTTGAACACAATAGAGATAACATCGCAAGAGAAGATCCATATAGTACCAATTCGTGATAACAATCGTGCCAGTATCAAGTACAGTAATCTAGAGCAAGAATGTAAATCCAGACAAGTATGAAACGGTCAGAGAATGTACTCGCCTGTCACCCTGAATGACTGATATGAATGGATGTCCGAACTGGTGTCACAGAGTCCTATTTAGAATAAAACAGGTTATTTAAGTACTCAAAATGAAATAATGGAAATCTACAATGCAAACTACATGATTCTAAGTCAGACTAGGTTAAAGTCAACTCTTGGTCAACTTTGGTCAACTGTCTAGGTCGAACTAGGTCAACTAAGTCAACAACTAGTCAAACTCTATATTGGTCAACCCTTGGACAATGGTCAACTAGTCTAATCTAGGCTATGTAGATATTGGCAACTTGGTATTAGCCAATCTTCATTTAACTAACTCAAAAACCTAACCTAAATACCATGACATATACCTAAGGTGTATGACATATATTTATATACATGTGTTCATGTATGCCTATACCATATATAATCCTATATCATATATATTTATACCTTAACAACATTGCTTACTAGGCATCTACACCTATATAACCTAGGTACACATATATCTCAAGTGAGCACCCCTCCTCTCTCACTATTATACCAAAAACCTAAACAAGCTCAGGAGACCAATATTTTCAGTTTAAACATTTCATTCAAACCCAAACCAAATATCAGTTTTCAGTTAACACCAAAACCCCTATCCCAAATCTAAGTTTCCAGTTTTGAATTCACTTCCAGTTTTCAGTCAAACCAACTAACACTAACTCATAGGAAAGAGGAGGCCAGGCCTTGCACTGCCCTGCAGGCACTCCCTCTCCTCACCTATCTGGTAATGCCAAGCCAGTCCATGCCAAGGCCAAATCAAGACAGGCCATGCCAAAGCCAAGTCAAGGCAGCCTGCTGCTCTATTTTCCCTTCTCCAACTCCTCCTATATACTAGAATACCTATATAGACATATATCTATATATATATCCAGATATCTATCTACATGATTTCCTATATATATACATACATATAGACATACATATATATATTCAGATAGGTATTTATACATAGAGAGATAGAGAGGGGGTTAAAGGGATGTGAGAGTGAGTGAGTGAAAATAGTGAAGTGTAATGTGTGTAGAGTGTGTAGGTGATAAATTTGGAAAACAGTGTGCACCAACATGGGTTGACAGTGTAGTGTGTAGGATGTGGGCTTGTGGGTTCACTTTAGTTTTTAGTATCATTCATAATAAATCACATGTTTTACAACATATAAGAAAATTCTCAGATTTCTACATTTGAACTTCAGTGCAAAGTCTCAGGTTTCTGATTTTGGAAATTTCCAGGTTTTCAGTCTTCATGTTAATTTCCAAAACTAACATAACATAATTCTCAGATTCCTTCTTCCCTATTCCATTTCAGTTTGAATCGAACTCAGATTATATTGCAACTAACTCTCAGTTATAAACCCAAGTTTGAACTAACCATAGTTAACTAACCTAGGTAGACAGTATAACACCTCATTTTCGAAATGCCAACTGTGTATCAGTAAAATCCCATATCAACAACATGACAGTTTTCAGAATATACAGTTCGACCAAAATTAAACTCTAAAACCAAATAAAATACAAAAATAGGTGTTTAGGAAGATCCCACACATGTAGTCGTGTCATGGGGGAGTGTAATCGTGTCCAAACAGTAGACACGAAGTGTCCAATTTACAAAAATAGGAAGTATCAGTGAACAGCCCAGTAAATCCTCGTGCACACGTGTCAATTGATCCAGGACACGACACAGACATCCATGTGTCGCGTGAACGTGTCAGCAGCTAGGGTAGGTCTAGGTGTTCGTGTCTAGGTACCTGAGTCATGGCCAAGTGGCCTCGTGTCCGTGCACGAAGTGCGTGTCAGTCGCACTTGTGCGCGCGCGTGTGCGTGTGTGTGCGACCCATGCCGATCGAATATCTCCTAAAATACTCGATGACTTCAACCCAAATGTTGTGTGTAGTGTGTCAGTGGTTGCCCGCACCCACACACAAAGTTTTGTGTGTCGCGGTGTTGTGTCGTGTCCGCTAGGACACTCGAGCAGCAGGGCAGCCGCACGGTGTCCTCGTGCGTGCGTGCGTGTCCAAATTTGGACACGAGGGTGCACAGAATTCAACTCAGTCAACTTGGGTTGTGATCTACACCCCAAGAGCTAAATTATTGTTCAATTAGTTTTTGAAATTAACTCTATTTAATTCTAACAAACATTTCATCGAACACCTTATTTAAAACACCGATACGTGTCCGATACGGACACGAAATGGACACGAATTCCTACCAAACTTGGGCTACACCTAGGGGGACCCTAAATGAATGCATCCATGGAAAGAAAACTAGAATTTGAATAGGTTTGATGGGTTTTACCTATTGAGGGTGAAACCTCAATTTTAAGCTATTTGAATGAGGTCTCTTCTACAACTTGCGACGATCCCGAGCCTCCGAATCCTTGCTAGCTGCCCACTAATGGTGTCCTCTAGTGTAGGGGAGTCCAATGCAAAAGACTAGGCTCAATTTGGACTTGATTTGGATATTTGGGGAGGAGTTGAGGAAGAACACTAAAAGAGGCAAATAGAAATGATTAAAAAATATGCTAAAGGTTAATGTGTTGTATTTATAGAGGGGGGATGTTTGATGGCTGTCATTAGGTTAGGGTTAGGGTTTAGGATGAGTGGTCAAGGCTTCTCCAACAAATTCTATCCAATCTAAAGGCTCACAATTAAAGTAACCATTCTTAACCTTTAGCCTAAAATATCCTATTAACAAATATCTAAATATTAACCTAATTGATTACTTAGTTGAAACCATCTAACTTAGTCTCTATGGTCATGACTAACATCTAGATTAGGCTAAACTTCTAGGTCAAGTCTTAACAAATATATTAGCACAATATTTAATTTACACAATTTACAATTTCACAAAATTGTCAAAATGACCAAAATACCCCTAGGCTAAAAACTAGTAATTAGTCATCCTAATCACATTGCTAGGCTCCCTTGGTCATGGTTAGTCTCCGGGCTCAGCAAAATCTTGGGTTATACTAGTAAGTCATCAAAATCACAAGTCGTGATTTTAAATAGTTTTAAATTAACTAAAAATCACCAAAAATCATAACATGGTTTAAATATCATTATTAAATGATTATAATTATAAAATTTCAAATTTACCCTTATTTTAGAAAGAGGGTGCTACACAGTTACACGGTCTACAATTACACGGTCTACAGTTACACGGTCTACAATTACACGGTCTACAGTTAATATTGCAGTAAAGAAACACTGTCTACAAAATAATAATCACGATCTACACAGTTTAAATGCAGTAATAATCACGATCTACACTGTCTACATTGCAATAAATAAAACACTGTCTACACTGTCTAAAAGAAATAAATAAAACACTATCTACACGGTCTACAAGAAATAAATGCAACACGGTCTACACGGTCTACACGGTCTATACGGTCTAAGGTCAGATCACACATTCTTGGTACTTCTCATTCCCGACTCAATAATTTATAATAGAAAATAATCACATAACCAATGACCAACCAATAAAATATAGTGAAAATCAATATCGAAATGCAGACAATAAACTGTACTCGCCTGTGGTCCTTTGCTGGTGAAACCGACAATCTGAACTGCTCAATGTGCCATAATAGTCAAAACTCCTACAACAGTCCCCGAAAGCTGAAATAAACATTACCAATGTTCTCAGAATAGTCAAATTAGCTAGGATTGCCTGTCCTTAAGTCCAATTCTGGACACAGGAGCAAAACGGTAATTTCGGACAAAAATAATGTCCGCCGTTGGACCCACTTTGCACCGAAAAATGTGCCAGAGTCAACAGTCTCTAAAGCCATCAAACTATATGTCTACGAATCCAGTTTTTCGATACGAACCCAACCGTATGTCCAAAGTTGGATTTCGGCGGGCCGTGCACAAAATCGCCCGTTGAGTGGGACCGTAGGGCCCGCAAAACGACGTACGATTCAACTGTCTCAGAATTGGGCCAAACTTGGCATACAGGACCAGAAAAATGGTACGGTCCTATTGGCGCAAGTTTTGTCTCGATCTGATGAACGTGCACAAAGTAATTGGAGAATTTGTAAAGTGCACGATACGGTGAATTTCAACGGATACGCATCAAATTCGTCGCGCACACGCGACCAATTTGAATTCCGCCAAAGCCCACATGACCACGAAGCCGTTATGCAGCTTTCGATGCTTTCGGTTCGCGACCACGTCGCCCGGAATGGTGGGACGCACGTTGTGTGGAACAATTTTCTAGTTTTGAAAGCAGATTTTTGGGAAACTTTGGGATTCGATTTCTCGACGCGTAGTTGATGATTTCCAAATCCACAAAAAGGGTCATGAAGTCCTATATGTTGTCTATAATCGTGTTCAGGTGGAATTTTTATTCTGGCACTAGATCGATTGGAATCGATCTTCAAACTCGGATGATTGGACTGCTATTGGTTCTGTTTCGGGACAGAATTTTTCGTCGATTTTTGACTAAGTTTGTGATGCGTGTGGTGCAAGGTATATCGAGCTAATCGAATCAAAATGGAGGGGGTTAGGTTGGGTATTTACCTGAGCAATTCATTCGTGAAACGAACGATCGAGGCGGGAGATACATCGGCTCGAAGTTGGGGTCGGCAGCGGCTGTTACTGCTGCTACTCCTCTGTTTTAAGCCGCGCGCGTGGGTTTCTCGCGCCTGTCCGTGGTTTGGCTGGTCGACGACGGCCGGCCCGCCGCGGGGGGGGAGGAGAGGCGCAGGTGTGGTGGCGTCCCAAGAGTTCTAGGGTTTTCTGTTTTGCCGACGTCCTCGTTTTTGATCCATATACTATATATATTCGTCCAAACTCTCGGGTTGGACTCGAATATATCTACTGTTGTTTTGCTGTGGAGAGCTGGGTTTCAAAGCTAGGCCTGGTTTGGGAAGGTTGGGGCTCGGCCTATGAGCCTGAGATCGGTTGGCCTGGAAATTAGGCACGGATTTGGGCTTAGTGCTCAGCTGAGCGGTTTGCTCTCGGCTGTTATGTGGAGGTCGGCCGAACGTAAGGTTGGGCTTGGGATAAAGTTTTCTTGTATATTTTGGTTATGGATCTTTATATACATATCATCCTTTGCTAAGGGTCGGGTGTTGATGCTTAATAATTGTTGGGGGGGGGGGAAGCCCGAGCTCAGCTCACAGCTAGGCTGGGTCAAGTATACTTCTAATATATCTTTCTAATATATCTATCACTATAGATATATATATATATATCTATATAATATATATCACTACATATATTTCTATATAATATATCACTATACATTTATATGACTATATGTAATAATATTTACTTGACACACTAATATTACCAATAATAATAATAATATTATATAATAATAATCCCAATAAAATAATTATAATAATAATAAAATTCAATAAAATAGTAATGGTCTATATATACTATTACGCGCAGTATAATACTCCCAAAATGTATAATGGACCCATTTTATGCAAAAGTCACCGAATATCAATTAATAATGATGAATATAATATTTAATTATGAATATTAGAAAATATTCATTAAATCAATAAAACCAAATACAAACCTTCATGCCACATTCCATCAACACGAATGTCGTTGGATGTGCCGCATGACTACATGGGCTCAGGCTCAGTTCGGGTCCAGCCGGGCTAAAATGGTATAACCGGTTTCCTACAGGTCAATACTAAAATTAATAAATAATTAAAATGTTCTATAAGTTTAAGTCACAACTTGGCCTGGTTTTCATAGTTAGGACATCACTGTTTGACAGGTCTTCCCTATCAGGGCTAATACACTGGTCAAGGCATGCCACTGCACTATCCGTTCCACGAGTTCTAGTCACCTTGTACTCCAAATCTTAATCCTGGCTAAAGTCGTTCACCGTAATAATTAACTAAATAATTATTTATAATAATCTATAATTACCATTTAAATAAAAATAAAAATAAAAATATTTCAAAATTCCGGAAAGGGGATCTACAAATCTACCCACCTTAAAAATAATTTCGTCCTCGAAATTCTAACTCATAATCATGCCTAAAATTTAAAAAGTCAAGGAATAAATCCACTATTACCACAATCTTCTCAAATTTTAATTCCTCAAAAATAGTTTGTATTCTTCTCTTAGCGAAATAGCCTCCAGGACTTCTACCCACCTTTGGTCACACTACTCCTCAAAACTATGTCACTAAAACTTGTAATCTTTCAACTACTTGCTAAAATTGCTACAAATAGATATCTACTGCTTTTGGCCTCTATAATCCTCTCATATCTATCAAATAATCCAAGATCGAACAATCAACAAATTTATACAAGTAGCAAAAAAATATTGGCAAATTCTAATAAGCACGACTATTCGTCGCCTCGAAGTAGGAAGGACAGGAATATACGGCAGACTAGTCGGGGACAACTGTGAAGTTTAAAGGGTAGTAGAGCATATACAATAATACAGATAGAAAGGTATATATGAACTTATAGTCTTATTCTCTAGATCGGGCTACTCTAGTCCAGTCACTTGTTACATTGAAGAACCCTTCGCTCTTAGAGGGCTTGCAAACCATGCAATACAGAAATTCTGTTTCCGAAATTCTGAACAAGGTTTCACAATAGAAGGGAATTTAAGAAATTCAGGTTGTGACCTTAATGGGTTCTCTATTCGGGCATCAGTCGTCGGTTGGGTGAACCTTGAACTTCAATCTATATTGACTAGACAAGATCCTAATGATAAAACTACTTCCACTAGGATAGAGTAACCTAGAATAGATTTCAATCCAAGTGGTTGAGCTAGTTGCCAGTCGGGTTGGTTAAACAGGTTCTGTACAGCCCAAAATACGCCTTCAGTGCCTTTTGTATTTAAGTAGCATAAGCGGCCCCTATTAAGTGGCACACTAGTGGCGTGGGCGTAGTAGGCTTCGAGTAGATCACAACCACATATTGGGTCGAAGGTACAGAGTCAAGGTTGAGGCTCGAAGGAGAATCGGGACGTATACCGGTATTACGGTAAGGGTCATAACTAATCCTTTTTACCTGAAAGTCGTACCATAAAAATAGAGTACAAGGGGACGCGTTTGAGTGGGACATGATATACCTAGATGAAGGTGGACTCGTCTAGATCTTACATGTGAAATTTGTTGGAAGATAATAGTTGGTCTCGTGCTCCGAGTATTGATGACACGGTCGAAAACACAACATGATCTAAAGGGAAAGTGGGAGTCCATGGGCATTAATTATCATCCTAATAGGAGTTATCCTAATCAATCGGTAATCTTCGTATATCTCAAAAAGTTAGAAGGCTTACAGTCTACCCACCTTAGAGGCTAGGATATGGGTTTTAGGAATGATGAGGTTAGAGGAATTTCAAAGTTCGGATACTGTACCTCGACTCTTGTTAATAAAGAATGAGGCACAGCATAACGGTAACCGGTAGATATAAGTCAAGTCAAGGGTCGTTCCTCAATAAATGGGAAACGAGTACGTGTGCAATGACACAGGGTCGATAAAATAGAATGACCTACTCGCCCACAGTATCCATGAGTTGTCGACGGGATAACCAACTCTAAGGCACGTCATATGAAAAGATTTCTAACGACTGGATCGTGAATTTCTATTGGGGTCAAACCTGCCAGACTATCGTCACAAGGGTTCTAGTTGAAGCAAGCTTCAAGGAAAAGATTAGAGGCTCACAACATTTGGTCTCTGGAGGATAAGTAGTCTCCTAGGTTGGCATTTGGTCAAGGGAAAGGTCCTAATCATTTTCGGACTCCAATGACTAGAAGATCAAGGTAGTAGGTTTAGGGTCGCAGAGAGGACGAGTAACTTAAGGCGAGGTTCTAGTCACCTGGCTGGCCGATGATAACTACACTTGTGTATAAGACTACCATAGCCATGGGGGATACTCTGTATCTCTCTACCAAATACGAGATTTCGTCTTTCTAAGTCAGTGAAAGACAAAAAACAATAAAGAGTTCAAGAAAGATGTCATCGAATACAATTACGTGATTCAAGGGCGAATGTATAATTCAAGAGGAATTGTTAAACAGTCATGGAGGAGATCCTAGAGATATCTACATCTCAATCCACGTTGGGTAATTAGAAGAAAAGCGAACCAAATGTATCATGGTTGATCAGACCATAATACACTGATTCTGATTAGACAATAAGTTAGTAGGCGTCCCCACTAAACATATGCCTCAAATCAAGCTCGAGAACAGAGTGAGCTTGCAAAACTAAGCTGTAACAGCAGCGTTTGTTAAGATAGTTGAATACAATTATGCGAGATTTTCGAAAGAAGGCACAAGTAGTTCGAGTTTTGTGAGAATCAACCTTACCCGGTGTTCTTGCCTATACAGTCTTCCCACTATCTTCTTATTTATATGACCTTGGTCAACCAATGGGTAATGGACTTCTAAATTCTATATTCCAGGTAAACCTATTAGTGTCAGTCAATTACCTCGTCAATAAGTCACAAGGACTACGGAATGCTAGGTCGGGAGACATGCTAATTTACAAACTTTCACTAACATTGGCTTTGGATCTTATGGATCATACATGGCATTGTCCTACCCTCTATGGTATCCCAACTTATAATCATGTTTGAAATCATTTCACCGCAGATTACGCCACGCCCGTATACTCTGGCTGTGGTAAACCCTTGGTTTCTTGATTCAAATGTGATAGGCCATCAGACACTCTACCTATATTGACACAAGGGTATCTAAGACCTAAAGAAGTCAACGAGAACATAGTTTCTGCAATGTTCCATAGACTATGATTCTTCGTAACGATTTTAATTCTATAGGTTGTGCCTTGCCAGTGCGCTGCCGGCTGCAGGGAACCCACACTCTCCACTCTCAGGTAATTGGCGACAATGCGCTGCTGTCTAGCCACTATGAGTTAACTAACATTCCTTTAACTATATGTATAAGAATTCATGAGCTTCTAGAGATTCAAACATGTTGACTATGAAATAGAGCGTAGGTATTTGTCTATCGTTCACAACCCTTTAACATAAAAGATTTAACAGGGAGGAATAACTGAAGACAGAAATACAAATATCCTAGTATCTATTTCATATGTACTCAAGCCTTTGAGGAAAAACTTGAATCGAACTAACTCGAGGTTCATACATGGGTAACATAATCAGAAATTTTATAAAAATAATAATAATTCTTAGGCGAATTAGGAACTAAATAGGCAATTCGGACTAAGATATGAGGATGATATCTAAAGGCAAGGAGAATGAATTGAATAATTTATCTAGACGAGATCATCAATTCCAGGAAGCTCTGCCTCTCCAAGTGAATAATCTATCCACATTGGACCATATCTTCCAATCAAGAGGTAATAGTGTACCTATGAGGATCTGACAAACTATCAAAATTAATAACTCCTTATCTATATTCCATGGCCTAAACTACCCATCAGTAAATTTGTATAAGGGACTCCTAGTCCTAGTCATTCTCGTAAATTAAATTAATTTCTAATTCGTGAATGAGCATTTCTAGTCGCAGGCTCGCAATAGTACAGCTAACTTAAGTACTATCACGAGTTCACAAGATTTGTGAAGACAGACCTGCATGGGCCACCACAGGGCTCGACACGCGACGGACACAGGCGCTACGACAAGGGCGGAGGAAGGAGTGGAGAGGTGAGGCAGTGATGTATGGGGATTTGTTTTCCTTTCTTTGTTTTTTTGGTGTTGGGGGTTTGTTGTTTGTTGGTCGAGGGTTTTCGGGGTCGCCGGCGATGAACATCGGTGACGGTGGTGGTTGTGCTGCTGATAGAGGGAAGGAGGGATGACAGTTGGCGATGGAGGTGGTTTTGTTTTGGGGGCAGAGGTGATGTTGTGGGGCTGCCGGAATAATGGTGGCGGGCATGGTGGTAGATGATGACGATTAGGCTGGGATGGCGGCAGCGGCGATGGCCGTTATGGACTAGTGGCTGTGATGAGTATGGAGTCTAGGTCGGGAGTTGGCCGGAGCCGAGGGTATTCTGATGGTATAGGGGTGGTGTGTTGGCCGTGGCGGGGACACCGGGATAGCGTGGGTGGTGATGGAGATCGACTGTGTTAGGAGAAGGCGTGGAGTTCGGGTTGTGGCAGCGGTGTGCTGCGGTAGCGGGGAGGTTATGACGGTAGGGTTATGGGAGGATCGGTCAGGAGGCGGATTGCCGGAGATGGTGGTTAGGTTTAGGGATTAATTGTGTCGGAGATATGTTCGATACAGTATGATGAGGAGGTGCGTCCGGGATTGTCGGACAAGGATTGATATTTGTATATGTAAAAAGAAATAACATATTAGAAAGACACCCGGGGTCAGACCCGAGGCCGTCACGGCTGACACGAGGATGGATGGAACACCGACACGAGGCACGCATATTTGTGGTGGAGTAATCTGTGGAATAATTGTGGAGGAAAGCTAATGTGGAGGCTCCCCTATATATAGGGTTCAGGTAATCCTTAGAAGATCAGGATTTGGATTATTTAAACTCCCTTAGATAATCACCATTTAATTTAAATTACTTTCAATCTATCAAATCTATATGAATCAAATTTTAAATCAAAATTTTGAATCCAATTCAGATATGGCTATGTTCATATTTAAATTAACGATTTTATTTAAATAATAAAATCTAATCAGAATCAAAAATTTGTTGAAAATATCATTTCAAAAATAGAATAATTACTAATTTCGAAAATCACCATAAATATATATAAATATTTGAAATATGTTTTTGCAATTAAATCCAATAACTATAATTTCCTAAAATCAAAAGTATACGTGAAATTTAATTTCATGTACTTCCACGCGATAGAATATATCATTTATAGGTATTATTTTCTAAATTATCACATATATTTTCACACTGAAAATAGCTTGTTATAACAAATATATTTTGGCAACCGTGACATTTTTTATAACTCCAAGTAATTAATTATCATATATTATTTTGAGAACTATAAAATTTATAATCAAAATATTTTTACAAAAATATGTACCTCGCACATATTCGCACTCGACGAGCAAATACGATAATGAACTCAATACCAAATTCAAATAAAAATAAATAAAAATGAATTAATAAAAAAATGTAGTAAAAATTTAGGAGGTTTACATCACCCTCCCCAATCAATACACAAGGATCCAATTAAGTTACGTTACCTATACAATAGTTTATCCATGGGCTCATGTGATCATGAGAGTACAAGATTGCACAACAGTATACATGAATAGGGGTGTACAAGAAATACAATATGTTCGTAAAAAGCACATGACAATATATATTTGATGTACCCGATGGGGATAACATCGCAAGAGAAGATCCACATAGTACCAATTCGTGATAACAATCGTGACAACATCAAGTAAAGTGATATAGAGCAAGAATATAAGTCCTGACAAATATGAAACGATCAGAGAATGTAGTCGCCTACGATCTGAATGTCTGTGAGAATACACTGTCCATAACGAGGTATCTGAGTCCTATTTAGAGCAACACAAATCATGATGTATACAAAGGGGTTATAAAAGAAGTATAAAATGCATCTACATGATTTCTAGGTCATTCTAGGCTAAAGTCAATACTTGGTCAACTCTAGCCAACAATCTAGTCAACTAGGTCAATCTTAGTCAACTAAGTCAAACTCTAGTCAAGCGAGGTCAATTGGTCACATATTGACTCAATGTTGACTTTGGTTCAACACTAGTCAACTATATAGTCAAACTAGGTCAAATTAGCTAGGGTTTGGTCAACAAGGTCAAACTAGTCTAGGTTTAGTCAAACTCAAGTTTATAAGTCATGTTTAGGCTTAGTGAGTCCATACTAAGTTGTTCTACAGGCTAACACAAGTATAAGCTAAGGTATACTAAGGTATAACATAACCATACCTTAACTAAGTAAACCAGGGTCAACTTCTAAGGTCAAATGGTCATATATTGACTTAACGTTGACTTTTGGTCATTTGGTCAAATTCTAGGTCTAACTAGGTCAACATGGTCAACTAGTCTAGGTTAGTCAAGTCTAGTCTAGCCCATGCCTATGCATACATGAATACCATGTCTACATTAACCTACACTAGCTATTACTAACATAGATAGCCTATATAAATGTATACACTAATGGCCTCTATAAGAGTGACTAACAAATTTACTTAGCCTCTACAATATAGACTAAACTATGTATATACATATATATAATCATCAATTATATATAAAAACATTCTAGCAAAAATTATGACATATAAGTTTGCATCAATCTTATACATACATATATAAAGAGGTAAGGGGAAAGAAGAAGGTTGTGTGTGTGTGGCATGTGTGTGTATATAGTGTATGAGTGAGTAGAGAGTGTTAGTGTTCTCAGTTTTAAACATTCAAAACCAAAACCCAATGTCATTTTTCGTGCTTGCTTAACATTTAAACTAGCTCAAGTTATAAACTCATATTTCTTGTTGACATACAATGTAGAACTCCATTCTCAGTTTTGTATATATACAAGTCAAGTCTCAGATATCAGTTTTTAAACCACAACTCATAATCCAACCCATGAACTCGGTTATCATAAAGTTCACTTAAAACCCAGTTTTCTTACATTAACTCTATTAACATGCTTATTCTCAGTTTTCTGAAAATGAAACCCAAGTACACTGTTCCCATTTTCATTTTCCATCCTATTCTCAGGTTATATCAAAACTCCGTCACAGATATCATTACCAAACCACCTAATCTCATATCAAACCTAGTTAGCATGTAATATAAAGCATTAAAAATTAAAAACCCAAACTCAGTTAAAACTCAAACCCGAACTCATTGTTCAGGTATCAGAACATTATGTAAACTAAATATCAATCTGTATAATGTATCAGTGATTCAAGTATCATCGATGGATTCGAAAACCCAAATCCTACATCAAAAACCAATTTGTAAACATGAATTTAAACCCAGGTAATATCTGTAAACTCATTCGAAAATATTAGGATTGAAATATCATTTAACCAGGTTTTACTGTAGCCTCATTTCGAAATGATAAACTCGAAATCATCCGGAGAACCGATTTTGGAAACACAATCAAACTTAGGTAAAACATATAAAACTTATTTGAAATCCCATATTCGAATTTAACATCTTGAAATCATTTTCGAAAGTAGAAAACATATGTATCAGTCAACACCATATTCGAACTCAAAACCCTTTCAAAAACTAACACAACCAAGTGTCACTGGGTGGGGGAGTCACGTGTCAACAGGGGGGTCAATTCGTGTCCTCAAGTGTCCCAAACTTCGTGTCCACAGTGTCGAAATACTGTATCAAAGTGTTACAGGAGACAGTGCAGTGCACTGTCTCGTGCACGTGTGTCGAGTCCCAAAGGATACAACGTGTCCACCCATAGGTCTTGGGGTCATGTCTATAGCTAGGATAGGTCTAGTACTTCGTGTCTAGGGGCCTGTATTGAGTCGGGGTCGTGTTGTGTCCTTATATGAGAGCCGTATCAGAGAAAGATTTGACAGTGTGCACAGTGACAGGCAAGATCAGTGTGCGAATGATTTCTCGAGATCCACTCGATGAAATCCTACAAAAATTTGATCAACCTCGTGTCAGACATGTGTCCTACGTGTCAACCAAGTTTAGGGTCAAGAAGTGTCCTATCGTGTCCGCTACAGTGCCTGAGCAGCAGGGGACAGCCCGAGCCTCGTACAGTGTCTCGTGCATGAGGTGCATGCCCAATTTGGATGCAAAAAGTGAACAGAAATCAACTTAGTCAATTATAAATGAAATCTATACATATTAAGCTTTCTAAATATGTAATTTATTTTGAAAACCAAGAACAAAAACTTCTAAGAGGCATTTCATCGAACACTACAAATAGTTCTCCGATACTCCTCCGATACACACACAAAATGGATTCAATTTGAACCCAAACTTAGCCTAGGGCTAGGGAGACCCTAAATGAATGCATCTATAGAGAGAAAATAGAATTTAAATAGGTTTAGAGGTCATTACCTATTGAGAGTTGGAGTCTCAATGAAAGCTCCTAGATTTAGATCTCCACCAAGATCCAATGGTCAAATTGCTCCCAATCCTTGCTAGCTAGCTTCTACAGGCTTTCTATACACTAGGGGAGTATATTGCACTTGATTAGGCTCAATTTGGAGTTGATTTAGATAAAGAAGGTGAATTTGGGGAAGAACTAAATTAGGGTTCTTGAGAGGCTATAAAAAGAGGCAAGGGGGTCTCAATATGTTTTTATATAGGAGAGGAAACCCTTTGATAGCATCCTAGGGTTCATTCTAGGGATAGGGTTAGGTTTCATGAAGTATAGAAGCCTCTAGCTAGTTCAATTCTAGGCCTCAAGCTAAAGATCCAAGCTAAAATATCTAACCTTAACAAATATCCTACTTTAAACTAATATCTAGATATTACTAACCTTGTCATGATGGAAGATTCTAATATAATATCTAGGCTCATGACTAATATCTAGGTTAGGGCAACTTCTAGGTTAAGGCTTAACAAATAGATTAGCACATAATTAATTAATCAAAATTTATTTTTATTAAAAGTCAAAAATGACCAAAATACCCTTAGGCTAAAAGTGGTAATTGTAATTCTAATCACATGACTAGGCTCCCATGGTCATGGTTAGTCTCTAGGCTTAGCAAATTTAGGATTATACTAGTTAAACATCAAAATCACAATTCAATATTTTAAATAGTATTAAATTAATTAAAATTCACCAAAAATCACTATCATGAATTAAATCCTATTATTTAATAATCAATTTTATAAAAGTTCAAAATTACCCTCATTTTAGAAAAGTGGATGTTGAAGAGTATGTCTTCAAGCAAAACTTGGCGGGTCGTTCGAAGATCCGTTTTACGACTCCGCGGGGGCTCTCCTATGCTGATGTACTCTCTGAGATGTCTAGGCTCAATGAGAAGAACCCTCGTAAAAATGAGACCGGGAGCCATCCGAGCACATCTATAGCTGCTTCTGGCACTGTGCTCACAAGATGACTCCAAAGGCCGTATTGGCATCCTTTCTGATGTTATGGCTCCGTGACCATGTATTTGCCGGTAGGTCCGGTTCTTTGGAGAGAATATCTAGGAATCTCATTTTGTCGGCTGTGAAGTTGGCCTTTGGTTATCCTCTAGCTCTGCTTCCCGCTATAATGTGCAACCTGAAGCGGGGTTTGAGAGAATTCACCGATGATGTGATAGGTGAGAAGGGTAAGAGGGGCAACTTTCCTCGTGCGGAGCTGCCCTTCCATTACCTGATGGGATGGCTGATTTTGTATCACCCCAATATAATGACTCCTGCGTTGGCCGAGGAGCACGAGGAAGGCAAAGCTTTTATCCGTCACTTCTACAGACGGAAGTGGTTGCATACAGGGGTACCTGTCTGCAGGAGGGTTCTTCTTATCTCCAAGGATGGGAGATTACCAAGGTCGCTCCAACCTTTGATGGTTGTGAGGCGGATGATGAGCTGGAAGATGCCAGTAAAGATGCAATTTTTTTGGCGCTATGGGGGTTCCACTGGCTGTAGAGCATCCGTCCTTCGTACGCCAATTTGCACAGTCGCTTCGTACGCCAATTCGGCTATACCTAACTAATGTTAAAAACCCCACTAGCTCTCTAGGATTCGTTGGAAGTTTACTGGATGGTTCCCGGGGGTGGCAATATTATAATGCCGGGTGCACGGGGGTGCGATTCATGCTTTCGGTCCGTAACCCCCAGCAACATATATTGTATTCCGCCGCAAAGTTTTACTGCACAATGAATACCATTCCCGTTGGATTTGACTGGAAGACCAGTTTCATTTTTGGTACACAGCTCGAGGCTTTGGAAGGCATGCTGGCGACGGCTTGAGCTTATCCTCCTCCTGAAGTGACAGCATACAGGACTGCCCCTGTGGCACTGGTAGGAAGCTCTCAGGAGGATCACTCGGCCAGACTATCAAAAAGACATGCCCCGACGGAGGCAGATTCATCTGACCCAAAAAGGCCCAAGAATGCCTTAGCTATGCAGGTGCAGCCTTCGGCGGCTCCTGCAGAACCAACTCCCGCAGTGGTATGCGCATTGTCATCATTCTGGTTCAGTTCTTTCCACTTTCTCTTATATGTCTCTTCTTTTGCAGGAGAAGAGAAAACCTCGATAGTCGAAACCGGGTCCAAGTCAACCAAAGGAAGTGGCAAGCTCGTCTGATGAGCGTGTCCCTCCGATCGTGTCGTCTCCTGTGGAGGAGACTTTGGATGATGTTGTCACCGTGGAATTCCCCAATACTTTGGGCTACGGTGGAGGTGATACTATAGATGGAGCGACACCTGAGGATGTTGACCCCTCTCATTGGAGAGATAGAGCAGAGTCTTCATAGGGAGTAAAGCAATCTACTATGGGGTCCCCTAAGATTGGCGCGTGGGGCTCAAAGGAAGTTGTCAGACAAACCCCTCCTGATGAGGAGAAAGAATAGGACTCGTCTTCCCCAGACGGAGCTCCTGAATAAGATGTTGCTGGGGATGATCCCGTAATAAGCATGGAGGAAAGTATCGCAAAGTCGGCCGCTGAACACTCTCTTGGGAAGGCCTTGTAGAGTCCAATTTCAAAGGCTGCTCCATTATCTAGCTCTGTTCTTGCCCCGGTGGGTGACATGACTCGTCTATCGAGTCTGACTCATGTCCCGAGAGTTGATACTGATGAAGGGGGGCTAACTCGACTGCCGAGCCCTACTCTAGTTTTAAGTGAAAAAGGGGCGGGAGGATCTCTCTCTCGTCCGATGCCGAAAACCCTTCATTGACGGTAGGAAGATGCGCTCCTACTGTCGAGGCTGCTGTGGCGGGCTCAGCTGTTGTGGGACTGCCTGATGCCCACTTAAATAAGGGTAAGAGCCCTCTGGTAGAAGGTGCACCCCTTCTCCCTCCTGCCTGGAGGAAGGTATCGGGTCCTCAGGGAGGTTCAGAGGTCGTGATTACCGAGACTCCGATTTCTTTTCCTGAAGATATAAGATCTGAGGCTCTTGCGAGCCAAGCGGCGACTGCGCCCTCAACCTCAGGTGTGGGAGCTTTTGCAGGAGTTGCTCCTTTAGCTCTTGTAGTGGCTCCGACAACTCCTGTGATGACGCCTCAAGTGCTGGCTGATGCAGATGAATACGTAAGATTCATGGTCGAGGCCGTCTACCAGATGTTGTGACAGAGGGTGTCGTTTGTGTTGGACGAAGGTGGAAGCTTCGCGACTGTGAGGCGCATGGCGCTCCAATTTATACAGCAGATCCGTAGTTACTAAGGCCATGATCATATGGCCGAGATCTTGGAAGCTTACATTGCTGAGCTCGACCTTCGCCTGATGGTGCTTCTGAACATTCGGCGGAACGACTTTTCTACCTTAATTGTGTCACGACCCGCAGCCTTTTTTTATGGATGCGAGCGCGTGTCCAAGCCAGCCTACGCCACAGTATCGGCAGTAGAACGCTGTCTAGCCACAACGCTCCATATCACATAAGAGAAATACTTTATTTGCTCATTCACAAAACTAAATTAAGTACAATATTCACAAGTTTACTTTTGAATACAAGGTACAATGTCTCACAAAGTTATAAAATAACGATTTCATGAATACAAAACTATTTAACTAGCCTCTAGGTTTGGCCTCCGCATATATCCATGTCTTCCAAATCCGATGCTAAAGGCAGCCGCAACTAATTTGTAAAATTTTGGTTTCCGATTAGGAATGGAACGAGTATAATTTACTGAATGCAGTTCCAATATATAAAAATAACTATAAAGCAGAGGTTAGCCTTTAAATATGTGATTTGAAAAATAAACGAAGAAAGACAGAATAAAACATAAATACAAAGAAAATACTCACCGACTGATTGACTGAAGTACCCTTGATATGTGACTGGTCTCGGGCCAATTACACGACACTGCCTACGATATCTACACTGTATAATGTAACACGGTCTACACGGTATAATGCAATAATGAATCACTGTCTACACGGTATAATGCAATGATAAATTACTGTCTACATGGCATATAGAGTATAAGGTCAGATCACACATCCTTGGTACTTTACTTCTCCGATACGATAATATATATCAAAACATAAAGACGGAAATCACATATCTATTGACTAACAATGAGGTATAGTAAATATTAATATTGAAAACAAACAACAAACTGTAATCGCCTGGAGTCCTTAGCTGGTGAATCACATAGTACCATTGCGTCTCGATTCGTCTGATTGGCTAGTGTCAATGTGAAGGATTCGGAATTCGTAAGAAAAGTAAGAATATGATTAGTCACGATCAATGCTTATATCAAATATCTATTGCTTATATCAAAACTATTTAACTAGCCTCTACGTTTGGCCTCCGCATATATCCATGTCTTCCGAATCCGATGCTAAAGGCAGCCGCAACTAATTTGTAAAATTTTGGTTTCCGATTAGGAATGGAACGAGTACAATTTACTGAATGCAGTTCCAATATATAAAAATAACTATAAAGCAGAGGTTAGCCTTTAAATATGTGATTTGAAAAATAAACGAAGAAAGACAGAATAAAAACTAAATACAAAGAAAATACTCACCGACTGACTGACTGAAGTACCTTTGATATGTGACTGGTGAATCACTAATACATGTATCTATTTTAGGAATACATTTAGGACATAATCGATATTTAAAACCCATTTAAGAAATATCTATTGCTTATATCAAATCTATTAAAATACTTATATATATATAATTTGCTATATTTAAAGTACTTATCTTTTATTTTAAAAATATATCTACAAGCCAAAAATTATTATAATCTCTATACGTATAACAAAATCCCAAGAGTCTATTAAATTTATAATTGATATTCAACTAAAATATATAAAATATCCTAACTTGGAATTGTCCGACAAAACATACAAAATAGGCCAAAGGCAGAACTGAATATGTTTAATTCATTATTGGCTGAAAATCCAAAATCATATACATGTTGGTCACAAAGTAAATTTTGGGAAAATATTATAGATATTGAAATAACAACAATACTACTAATAGTTTTAACAATAATAATAAAATAAAACAGTATAACTATTAATATAGTATTACTAATGTCTATTTGTCGACCACGATTTTACAAAGGAAAGATATAGTAACACTATCAACTTACCTATTCTGATCGGTTCCTTATTAACAAAATATTAATAATAATATTTTCCCTTCATCCCCCCATTACAAATAATAATAATAATAATAATAATAATAAAATCGAAACCTCCCATTCCAATATTTTCCTGCTTCCAACAATATGTTGTTCTATTAAAGTAAGAGTAAAGAAGGGGAGGAGAGAGAGGGAGAAATTGAGTGCTTACTGGGAGAAGGAAGCGGAAGAGAAGAGGGGAGTGGCTTGGCACAGGGCGACTGCTACGACATGGGGAGCGGCGTAGCTCTTTGCTCGACCGGTGGCGTAGGGATCCTAAAGGATCGGTGATGGCGGCTAGGCGGGGACCTAGTGGCGGCACGTGCGCAGTCGAGGCAGTATAGAGCTGGGCGACGCGTGCGGCTTCTCCGGTCCTGGCGGAGAGTTCGGCTAACACTCGTCCATGGACTCCGGCCATGGCAGGAGAATCTGGGATGGGAAACGGGGATTGCAGAGGCCGGGGATGCGACTAGAGGAGTGAGGAGGAGCGACGGCTTTGACGGATGCTGGCAGCAGTGCTGTGACTGGTCGATTCGCCGATGGGGTCTATTGCGTTTCCGTGCGTGCATGGACACGACGGCTGCGGTGAGAGGGAGCACGCCGGACACAAGGGTATGACGCCGGTGGCAGCCACGATGTTGGCAAAGGTTAGGGTTTGTGCTTCCTTTTCTTTCTTTTTATGGCATGGCTATGGTGGTGTTGGGAGGACGATCGATCGGTGGTCGTTGAAGTAGAGGCAGGCTTGGAGGAGATCAAAGTAGCGGCGGTGGGCTGATGTACATCTTGGCGGTGTTGGGGAAGTGGCAGGGGAGTTCCGGAGCGATGATGATGGTGGGATCCCGGGGGTGATAATGGGGACGGTGCAGGTTGTGCGGATTGGTACATGACGGATTCCGGCAAGGCCGGGGGAGTTAGTTGGCTTGTCGATGGAGAAGAGAGGATTTGTGTTGAGGTGTTCGAATTTGTCGAACACGAGAGGGAAAAATGTACTTGTAAAACAATGAAATAAGAATTTTGGTAGGCACGGACATGATGCACGATACCATGTCCGTTATGGATGTTGTAGAGACTTTCGGGAAGGCTCGGAGTTGGTTGAGCGTGTTTTGTTGTAGGAACTACAATTGTCCTTAAATAGGGAGAGACTGATAAAGATAACCACTAGTTAGATAAAGACTATAAATCCTATGGATAAATCTTCCCTTTTTTCTAAATTCAAATAAACTTTTAAAATAAATTTATTTAATTAGAACTCTACTAGTAGATGGTAATATTTACTTTAAATCGATCATTCAATATTATCTAGTAGCTTGAATCATACGAATTCACATCTATATACAATAAACAATTAACATAATAATTTAAACATAATATTTAATATTATCAAAATAATTTAAATAATGCAAAGATCAGAGCGTACTCAAATAACCGATTATCATACAAGTTTGAAGTAGAATTTAATATTATCAAAATAGTAGTTTAAATAATATTTCATACTACCAGATAATCTAGTGTAGTTTATATTAGTTTTAAAAACATATTTGAAAATAAATTGGAAATCCTTTTGTGGATAAAATACCTATACTGAAAACCCATTTTCGAAGTCAAATCATTTAGAAAGTCCTAAAATAGAAATCAACATCTTTATAGTACAAAATAATGAATTTTGAGGAATAAATATTTGATTAAACTAAATATGTCACGACCCGCACCCTAGAGTTAGGGCACGAGAACGTAACGACGCCCAGCCTACGCCGTAGTGTCGGCGATAGAACGCTGTCCTAGGTCTCATGCATCTAACAGTATAAGGCTAAACAGTTTATACTCCCCGAATGGGGGTGACATAGCAGATACAGACTCAATCACATCTAGGGTTGAGCATGATAGGGATAGATAAAACATGAAATCCAAAATAAATACAGGAGATAGAAGTCTAAGTGTCTAAGATACATGAACCCAGAAGTACATCTCAAAACTCAAATAAAGATACAGTAATCCCCAAAGTAAATACAACTCCAGACAAAAATGAAATAACTACCTAAACAAACCCTACTGTGTCTCATCTAGGATAGCAGGCACCTCCAGGCTATCTGTAAAATTTATCAACAGGTCCAGTCAGGACTGAAGCGAGCACAGTACATATCAACATATCATAGCAGGTTAGAAAACATATAACATGCAGTAAAGTAAGATACAGGTACTGAGAAAAAAGCAGTATGTAAACAGGAGAGCTGTAATAGAAATATCTACTATACATAAAGAGCTAGCATGTGACTAGTGAGTCAGAGTAAAACATGAACATGTAAATGGCCTGGGATGATTCAATGAAGACACTACGGAATGATTCAATGAAGATACTACTGGTGTATTATTCACATGTCCACTTCTACTCTCCCGTACCCCCAATCAATACACAAGGATCCAGCCAGGTTATGTTATATGATTCCATGCAAGGCCCGCGAAGGGTGATACATGGATGTCCCATAAATGGGGAGTCTGGGGGTTACCCAACTGTGTAAGATTCAAGAGACTCTGTGATCATAAGGGTACATGTCACAAGTAATCAAGTGAACCAAGAAGCATAGTGATACGCCATGTAAGTGAAACGCACAGAACACGTAGTACCCGATGCTCCATAAGGATAACATCTCAAGAAAGGATCCATATAGTACCAATCCGTGTGACCGTCGTGACAGTACAAGTAAAGTAATCTACTGCAGGAAATAATTCTAAGCAGGATATAAAATGATCAGAGAATGTACTCGCCTCGATAACCTGAACAGCTGATAAGTAAAGGGGAGGTCCCACTGAAGCCACAGAGTCCTATTTAAAGTAACACAGGTTACAAGGTATTCAAGTTGAAATAAATGAAACTATACTAGCCATCTATATTATTCTAGGTTCTTCTAAGTCAAAACAACTCTAGGTCGACTCCAGTCAATAATCTAGTCAAACTAGGTCAAGTGTTGACTTACAGTTGACTTTAGGTCAACTGGTCAACTTAGGTCAAACAGGGTCAATTCTAGTCTAAAATAAAGTGTACTTCGTTATTTGCACGTCGAAACTTACGGCACGCAAATCGAGATAAGAAGATTATCAGTAAGGTTGATAATCTTATTATAGTGATCCACGTATCCAACTTGTCAATTTCAGCGATGTGAGATCACTGGAATTGACTGATCTCAGTTTCGTTATACTAATCCCGAAATACGAACATTATGTGAATTAATTATTAATTAATTATAAAAAGGTTAAACTCAGAGAAATTATCAACAAACATTGTCGGACGATGAAATAAACATCGCCAACGTGTCCAGAATGCTCAAATTAGCTAGCATAGCCTACCCAACGGTCCAATTTGGACACAAGGACAAAAAGGTAATTTCGGGTCAAAACGGTGTTCGTGTCGGAGCCGTTTTGCACCGAAAAAAGTGCAAGAAAACAAGTCTATAAAATATAACAAATTATATGTCCACGCAACCAGAATGTTGATACGAACCCAACGGTATCTCCAGAATTGGATTCCGTTGACCCGATCTCCATTTGGCCCGTTGACCAGAACTTAGAATTCCGGTTTGCACGGAAATACGTGCCGGAGCCAAAGTTCTCAAAACTTTGCAAACTACCTGTCAACGAGTCCAGAATGACGATACGAACTCATCGGTATCTCTGGAATTGGATTCCGATGAGCCGATCTCAAAATGACCCGTTGACCCGGATATTGGTATCCGACTTGCACCGAAATGCGTGCCAGACCCAATGTCCACCAAAACCTAGTAAATTATATGTCAACGAGTCCAGAATGACGATACGAACTCAACGGTATCTCCGGAATTGGATTCCGATGAGCCGGCGTCAAAAAGTCCCGTTGACCCAGAATATGGGACCTACTTTGCACCGAAATGCGTGCCCGGGCCCACGTTCTCCAAATCTAACAAATTTTATATGAAAACATGCCAGAACGACGCCACAAGTCTAATGGTGGTGTCAGAAATGAAATCTGGAGTCCCGTGTTCAAAACTGGAATTTTACAAGTTGGAAATTATGAATTCGGACGGCCAACTTTGGCGTCGAATTCAACCAATCAAACAAGCTCACAATGAAACGAAACTGAAGGGGTAGCAAGAGGGTTATACCAGCTTCGCACCGGAACTGGTAGCACACCAAAACGGACTCAAAATTGACATGAGCGAAGGTGGATATACCGAGATTGTGAGGGAGCGAAGAAATTGCCGATCCAATGGTCGGATCTCCGGGAAAATGCGTGCGAAGTCGCTGCGACGGAGCGCCAAAACGGACTCAATCTCGCGCGCGTCACGACGGGATGTCGTTCAAAACGCACGAATCGCCTCGACGGCACGTCCCGGAGGACGTTGGCCTCCATGGGGCCTACCCCAGTAGTGCGCCCGAGGGAGGGGGCCACCCACGATGGGTCGCCGGAGTACGGTGGACGACGGCGGCGCGTCCAAGCCTCGTGCGTGCGCGGATCTGTGCGCGCTGTGCGCGCGTAGCTGCTGCTGGTGGACGTCGTGCTCGGCCTGCTGCCAGCACGGCCTGCGTGGGCCACGCGTGGCCAAGCCCGGCGAGGCCAGGGGCTGGTGGTGGCGGCAGAGGATTTGAATGGTGGTGGTGGTCGTGAGGTGGTACGGGAAGAAGGATGGTGGCGCTGGCTATGGTGTGAGGAGGAGAGAAGGAGGAGGATGGGAGGAGATGGTCGGGCGGTGGCCGACGGCGGCTAGGGGTGGTCGGCCGTCGGTGGAAGGTCTGGCCAGAGGAGAGGAGAGGTGCATGGTGTCGGGTTATAGGCTGATGCATGGAGAAGCTGTTGTTGGTTTTTTTTTGAAATAAAGGAAGAGAGAGAGAAGAGATAAGGTGTGGATAAGTAATAAATGTGAGGGAAGAAGAGAGAGAGTAAAAAGTTGCTTTTCCCCTAGAAATTAGGGCCGGCCAACCAATGTTGGCTGCTAGGAAAAAATGGATGGGGAAATCAATGGTTGTGCTTAATTGAAGGGAATCAAAGGGCTAGTATTGATTTAGCAAAAATAGATCATTCCAAAGGAGATTAATTCAATAGAAATTCTATTAAATATAGGAAAAATGGGTAAATGAATATCTGATATTTTTAGGCAACAAAATATTAGAGTATCATGATGGAGAAAATCATGGAGCTGGACTGGGCTCGGTGGAGCCGGATTGGATGAAAATCGGACATCGAGCAATAAATGAATTAAAATTAGACGTTGATGATCATGTGTAAATAAGTAGCACATGGGGATTCCAATAAATGGGACACAAGTGGCAGACGGATAGTAGGCTCAATGTGGGCCATGTCCATAATTGGGGCGGACAGGTTTTGGTCGACAAGGGATCCACAAATCAAGTTGGAAAATGAATGTGACGCCGTGGAGTGAAATAAAATCGGGTCACGTCTCGGGAAAGTTGTGCGAATCAAATGGAGCTCAAAATGACGTGTCTGAGTGGGACACAAAGGTCATGGTTGACGAGCGTCTCGAGTAGATCATCAATGAGGAGTTGGTTTCAAGAAACTGACTGGTCTTGCGCTCCCAATTTAAATGTCATGGTAACGCGCTGAAAATGATCAAGAAAAAGAGTCAGAAAATAAATAATAATCAATTGGTCTAAACCGACCCAAAGTTCAGCGAAGCAGAAAGAGCACAAGGGAACAAGTTTGGATGGGACACTAAATACCGTCATGAAGGTAATCGTGTCCACTCCAAAACTCGTGAAGAAGATTTCCAGAGTTGAACATCCCTAATACTCCAGATATCAATGGCATGAAAAAATACACTTAAGGAAAAAAATACAGAATAAATTATTTATCGAAATTAAAAATCAATCAGGGAATAAATAAAATAAAAAAAACAACCCGAAATTCAGGGTGCTCACAAAATAGCATTTTTTGATCCATAACCTTTAGGCCTGTTCTGAAATACCAAACTAATCACTAATATCTTTCATGAAGTTTTGTTAAAAATTACTTTTTTAAAATAGAGTAAATAAATAAATAAATAAAATTTAAAATTTTGGGAAGAGGAGTTACAAATTGAAGAAGAGCAGAATAAGCTAGAGGTTGCCGTTGAGTCGGCTCATTCTGACACCATGGCTAGCTGGGCGCAAGAGATGGTCGATGCTGTAGACAAGGAGGAGAGTTTATCCTTATTGATGGAGGAGAAGGCCAAACTGCGAGAGTCCCTGAAAGTCAACCTCGTGGAAGTTGATACGCAGATTCGTCATCTGCAAAAGCAACGAGTCCGGCTTCTAGCTGATTCCGAACAGGCGCAGGCCGAACATGTCCAGCTTTTGGAGGAGACGGCGAGATGCACTCGCCACGCAGCCTTCTTGCTTCTTCAGAAGAAGGAGTTGGACGACAAGTTCGTTGCCGACCTTGCTCCTGAGGCCAGGTACGCAATACGCCAGGAAGCTGAGCATCGCATTCTGGCGACTGTAGAGACTAAAGCTCAAGGCTTGCAGCGTCGGGTCGACGAACTGATTGTCGATCCTTAGTTCTTTTACCTTATTTCTTTTTATTTTGGTGACACTTCTGTCTCTCTTTGGATGTAGGTTTTGAAATAATGTAGCTCTGTTATTTCCTTTATTGAAGAAATAAAGAACCCTTTGCTTTATTCAATCTTTTATGATTTTTGTGGACCTATTATCTATTGCGCACTTTGGTCTCTGGGTGTAGATAATAAGTTGTATAATGGACCCAACAAATTAACTCTGAGGTAAGATGGATATGGTAAATATAGGGTACTTCCTCTGGGGGTTTTATGTAGACTTATCATCCTTGGCGTACCTTGGTTTTAGGTACGAACTGATAAGTTAAAAAAGAGGACCAACATATTTACTCAGAGATAATGTGGACATAGTAAATATGGGCTAATTGGTGGAGTTTTCCTACTCAGAGGTAATATAGGCATGGTAGGAGTGAACTCTGTGGGGGTTTATAGAACAACTCAGAGGTAATATGGATGTGGATGTTCTATAGTGCAACAACCCAGGCATTATTTGTACGGAATATTTACTCAGAGGTTATGTGGACGTGGTAAACATTGCCTTAAGCATGATCTTATACGGTACAGGATCCTGCTTGATAGGGTGTAAAGAAGCAACTCAGAGGTAATGTGGACGTGGTTGTTCTTCTACTGGGGATAGAATGCAATGAAATGGCTAGGTTCCAGAAGCATATAATTTGTCAAAGAAGGGGTGTGAACTTGATTTGGTCAAGTTCACTAGTCCTATCACTGGAGAGAGGCAGTACGTTCTCGACAGAGGTCAAGAATAGTACTTTTTGGAGGATTTATCGTTGATGGAATGTACGGTTGTCATGTTGGCTGACAGCACCTTCCTGAAGACTGATTCGATGTTGGTGTATGAGTCCCAATTTGAAGTTTCAGATGAATGAGAATGTATGACATCCTATACTTCTGATTCTTCTAGAGTTGTTGGAGGCGTGATGTAGCCCACCCCTGTCGGGTACGGTAATAGTAGTCTTGTGGCTTCCCTTTTGGCACTGGAAGTCGTAGGGGAAGGCATCGACCTTTGTCGTAGTTCAGACCTTGGCCGCTCTTCAAGTTGTAACCCATCTTTTGGATAAGATACTTGGCTCGATCGTTGTACCAGAAGGTTTGCATTCTGCCGGTGTCGGGTTCTGGCTCCGTCGGTGGGAGAACTTGGTGACGATCGACTTTTCCAAAGATAATAGGCTTCTCGTCCTTGTTCCGAGGCGGGACTATGTAACAGACTCCTTGGTAGAGGATGACTCGATTTATATGACATACAGTCGTTATTTGTGTTTGTAACGACTGTAGAGCATTATCTAGAGTTTACATGGTATTCCAATATGGAAGACTAGAATAATTAAAATACACTCTATTATTGATAAAATATGGGATCTTATCCCGAGAGATTACATCATCGAGGGATAAAGCATCGACATTAGCCAATATGTATTCTCTAAGTTCTTTATCGGTGAGAAGTGGAGCAACCTTAGGAGGTTCAGGAGAGTTTTTCGGGAGCTTGCCCCATGCTGGCTCCTGGGACTATGCTGAGAAGGTCGTCGAGTCTTCTCTGGTGGCCTGACGGGTGCCGATAACTGAGAAGGTTTGCCTTTGAGCCGTACCTTGAGGGGAGCCTCAGTTGGTGTGCCGGGAGCTGGAGCCTTTTCCCGTAGCTTGGCTACGAGAGGAGCCGCCACTTGAGGGGGCTTGCCTTTGAGGCGTATCTACAACGGAGCTTCATTGGATGTTCTGTCTGGAGAAGCTGGCGTCTTTCCGTGGAGTTTGACTACTATAGGGGCCGACGTTTGAGGCGGCCTCCCTTTGAGTCGCACTTTTAGGGGAGCATTGATTATCATGTCTGTCTCTGAGTCAGCTTCGACCTCAGCTTCTGCCTCGTCATCAGCGTCGTTCGCTTCATCTTCGAGATGAATTGATTTGTACAGATCAGCGTCGGTGAAGAAGGCTTCAATCCCTCTGAAGGGATTGACATCAGCAAAATCTGTTCGGATGATGCTGCTGGTGGACACATATTTCACACATTGATAGAGGGTAGATGGCACCACCATGTATTCATGTATCCATGGTCGTCCCAACAGGATCATGTAGTTGATGTCTGCATCCACAACATAGCAAGTCACCTCGGTCAGGAGATCGTCGATGTGATACTTCAAACGGATCTTCTCCAGCGGCTCACTCTTACTGGCGTTAAAGCCACTGATGGTAGTGTATGATGCTGTCAGACGATGCATCAGGATCCCCAACGTCTGAAGTAGATTTCGGAGGATGATGCTGAGAGAAGACCCAAGGTCGATCTGTATTCGATCCTCCTTGATGGCACCGACATACCCTGTGTAATACAGGGGTATGTTGTTGATGTTGTTCTTGAGCAGCATATCATATTAAGTGAATGAGATGTTGGGTATGATCTCCCTCATATTATGGCAGTACGAACATGCTGTAGGATTGTCGTCAGGCTGCTTGACCTGACTGATGAAAGACTCGACGTCTTTCAGGGCTTCGCAGAGAGCCTCCCGAGTATCTTTGGATAAGTGGAAGAGCTTGAATAGGGAAAGTCGTACTGGAGTACTGGCTAGTTGTGCCAGTATGTTGAAGTTGTAGGGCTTGGCTAACCCCGGAGTGTTGTCTTTTCGAAGAGGCATATCGAAGCGGGCCTCCTTCTGCTTTTGTTTATTAGCTGTAGGAGGTTAGGATGAACCTTCTCCTTGGACAGCTGTGGCGATGTCACGACCCGCACCCGCTTTTCGGATGCAAGCTCGTGAGCAAGCCAGCTACGTATCGAGCGGACTCCAGCCCATCTCGAATACATAAACGCTGTCTGGACTATGGTATCACGTGCCTAATCATGGCAAGGTAAATCTATATCTCAATCCATAATAAGAATATAAAATATGAATGAACGCTATGGGTCGTGGCCTGCAGCCTACTAGCATACATGTCCGATTAGACTACAAGAATTAACATGAGTCTATAAAGTAAGCCAAGAAACAAAATATATCATGATAAGAAATGAAAGCACGAATGGAAAATATGTGTAATATCAATATACCTGGATCCTGCAATGTAAATAACTATCATCCCGATCAGCTAACTAACTCCGTGCAATCAACTACCTGAAGAGATCATCGGGTCCTCAGGGGACTAGCAAAATACATAAAATATGTCTATCTAACAATTTATCATGCATAAAGAAATAACCAGGAACGAGACAGAAACTGACAAGTACTATGTAACACCCACTTTTCTAAAATGAGGATAATTTTGAACTTTTGTAAAAGTTTATTATTTAATAATAAGATTTATAATTTATGGGAATTTTTAATTAATTTAATACTATTTAAAATTGGTGAATTATAATTTTGATGTGTTAGCTAGTGAACCCTAGAACTTTTGAGCCTAGAGACTAACCATGACCATGGGGACCTAACCATGTGATTAGAATGACTATTTACAACTTTTTAGGCTAAGAGTATTTTGGTCATTTTGTGACTTTTGAATTATTTAAGATTTTAATTAATTGGTGAATTTTAGATTATTTTAATAATATTTAAATTGATTTATTATGATTTTGGTCATTTTTCATATTTTGGGAAAATTTTATATTTTTTAATATTGTTTTTTTTGGATTTGTTTAGTCGGATTTGAGTTTCGTCTCGTTCCGACTTGTATTGTGATCCGGGTAGCTTAAACTCTAGATGGGACCCAATATTAAGTTAAGCATGGCCCACAAAACCCAACATTTAAGTTAGTTAAACTAATTTTTATTATGTTAGAATGGTTAAGTTAGAGACTCAAACTAGATCATTTTGACCCCAAACTTGAACCTAGTATAGACTTAACCATATGAGACTAGAGAGGGGCAATTAGGACATTTTTTATTAGCCCTAATTGACTCTTTATGGCAGCCACCTTTAGGGGAGAATGATTCATTTCATTCATTACAATCTTGCCTCTTTTATTTTTATTTTGTTCTTCCTTAATTTTAGAGAGCCTTCCCTTTGATTTGATCTCCAAATTAAATCATTCCTACACCAAATCTTCCCTCAATCATTCCCATTCTCCAAGGGAAGCATGCTACCAAGGATTGGAAGAGAAGTGCAAGGAGGAGTGTCCACTTTGAGGGATCTTCGTATCAGGGCGTGTCCTCTGATCATTTCATTGGGATTCCACTCCCAATAGGTAAAACCCATCGTCTAAATCAATTTTCTTTGCATATAAATAAGTTTTGAATCCGTAGGATCCATCCTCATGCATGTATCCCCTTTAGTTTCAAATTTGAGACCATTTGGAGCTCTCTTGAGGATTTTAGATATGTGTTTTGTGTCCTACTTGATAGATCCCAAATTAGGATACCCCATGTGTATGTTTGTATGTTAATAGTTTAAATAAATATTATAATTCATTTAGAATGGTTAGAGAGTGGATTGATCTTAGTTAAGATGGTTAGAATGAGTTTCATTTGGATCCTATGTTGGTATCCAAGTATCTTGGCCTACATGTGTTTCTTTTGTCCAAAACAACTCAAATTCGTCATAATATTCATCCACGTTTTTATTAACCAAAGCAACTTAAAAATGTCATAACTTTTATCTTAGAACTCCTTTTAATCTTCTTTTTTTTAAAAGAAGCGTATCGAAGTTAGCTTTCCAAATATATATTTTAATAACCCAAAATCGTTCTGGAACTTTTTGTAAAATATTTGAGTGTCAGCTATACGAAAGATGAACATGTTTCGTTATTTTTACGATTTCGGGAGCTTTCGAACACGAAAATACGATCCGTTTGAAGTTTCGGAAAGCTAACACAAAAGAATACGACATACTTTAATTCTAGAATTTAGTGAAGGCCTAATTGGTACAGTATTGATTTTGCGTAGAAGAGTGACTATACGACATAGACATTTTGTGTAACCTATGAGCCTATGTAGTATGGATATTAAATAAATGTAGAGTATGTAATGCATGATATGTTAGTTGAATGAAATGATATATATATGATATGTATCCTCTTTACATTAATGTATATATATATATGGCTGAATGCAAGCATGTAGGAATGCAATCAATGTAATGTATGTAAGCAATGCATAAATGCATGAACGAAAGAATGATATACAATGTATGCATGAAAGTGTATAATGAATGCTAGATATGAATGCAAGGTATACATGTAACGATAGATATGAATGTATAATGTATACATAATGTAATACAATATATAATGATTGCATGTATGGTAATGTAAAATATATGATACAAGCATGTATATGTCCACTGTTACTTCTTTTTCTTATATTTTTCCTTCCTTCCCTTTCCATTTCAATTTTTCTTTTTTTTCTTTCTTCTATTTTTACATGTTGTATACAATGTATATAATATACAGATGCATGTAAGTATGTAATGTGCTTGAATGAATGCAAGTATGCATATATGATACGTATGTAGGCATGTATGCAATGTATGTATGTATACATGATATATATGTATGCATGTATGCAATATAAGCATGTATGAATGTATACATGTATGTTGTGTATCCATGTATGTATGTGTGGATACATGAATCAAATATGTATATAGTGATAACATAAATGAATGAATGTATAAATGCATGAATGAATGTCATATATGAATGAATGAATCAAAGGTATAAGTAAAATATAATACATTGTAATGAATGTTAACATATATAATGTATAAAAGTATGTACGTAAATGTGCATGAATGTATATATCTATGTGACTATGTAAATATGCATGATGTAACATATGCCTATATATATAAATATGTATGTAATGTGGATATGCATATATGTATGAAGGTATGTATTTATACATAGTATCTATTTTATATTATGCATTGTTGTGGTTCACATTGCCTTGTGATTGTGTGAGTGCTAGCCTAGGCTTGGTTAGACCCAGTGAGACTTGTTAGACTCGTTTAGGCTAGGACTTGACCTAGTTGACCTACTTTGACTAGTGTAGTTGACTAGAGTTGACTAAGGGTTGACTTTAGCCTAGATTGACCAAAACATCATGTAGAATGCATTGTAGTAGTCTATTTTACTATTTTGGACATGTAGTGACTTGTACTGTTCTATAGGAGCCAGACACCACTCCTCGGACAATATATTCTCTTCAGATATTCAGGATACCAGGCGAGTACATTCTCTGATCATTTTATATCCTGTTTAGGAGTATATTTCCTGCTTTAGATTACTTTACTTGATGCTGACACGTTGGTAACACGGATTAGTACTATATGGATCTTGTCGTGCGATGTTATCCCCTTA